>CM041782.1:191133675-191429790 GCA_023374045.1 Limonium bicolor
AGCTCGCCCCATGAAGTGCTTATATATATTCTTCGCCCGGTTACGTCTCGCTTGTTCTTGACGTAACTGTTACAAAATTTGTATATTTGTAAGTTATACATAATAATAAAAATATTTGTCAAATTTTATTCCTTAAATAATTAAGAAAAAATAATTGTAAAAGTACCTTAAACTCTTCAGTCTAGCGATGGTCGTAGAATATCTTCCAGTCCTCCTCCGTGATCATACCATCATACACTACCCACGGCGGTGACCTTTTGGAGCCCGGTTTGTTAATCCAACCGTCTACCAACCGATGCTTGAACTGTCGCAGCGATGTCGCTAGAAGTGATTCAATCTTCGTCCGAAGTTCATCTGCGACTTTGTACTTCTTTTGCACCATCTGCCACATGATGTCTTTGTCTGCCTTTTCTTGATCTTTCCAATCCTTATTAATCGAGCAATGGGATTTTACCATCAATCCCAAGTAAGAAGCAAACTGCTGCTTCGACCCACCACGATGTCGGAGGTACTTGTCCCAGACCAAATCGATGGGAGAATCCTTCTTCTCCTTCAACCCACGGGTCGGTCCACGTCCCTTCCGAGGGTTTTGAGAAGTAGATGCAGCTGGTGGTTCTTCAGCAGGGACGTCATCGTCAATATCATCCAACCCCAACAGTAAGTCCTCTTCGACTCTATCATCAGGATCCATAATCTAAAAAATAATCAAAAATTAACAAGGTTAATACGAACATCTACTGAATCAAATGTTGAAACATGACAAAAATGAAATATATAATTAATATTGTCAACCAGACTTACAAAATAACATTTCATCGTTCAATCCACAATCCTTCATTGTGTCGGACCTTCGATATTCAAAATTAGTTACATTATCCACCTCCATCGGCAACTGAATAGGTACATCTGTTTCATCTTCGCAGTCGTATTCATCCTCATCAACAATATTATCAATCCCAACTATCGATCTTTTACTCTGCATTACAATAGACCATATGGGATTACACTGATCACGACAGTATAATACTGTTTTACCTTTGATGCAACAATAAATGGTTCATCAGTAGGAGCCGCTGTCGTTAAATCAACTAGCTTCATACCATGATCCTCCTCACGATATCCCTGTTTGTTGTCCACCCATTTGCAACGAAATACGCAAGTTTCATAACTAGTGTAATTCAAGACCCAGATATCCTCAATAACACCATAATATTCGTTCTTTAGTGTATTACGACTTGTTCCTGTCAAAATGTTGTGAAGCGATAAGATGCACAATAC
The DNA here is from genome assembly GCA_023374045.1 of Limonium bicolor. Taxonomy (NCBI): domain Eukaryota; kingdom Viridiplantae; phylum Streptophyta; class Magnoliopsida; order Caryophyllales; family Plumbaginaceae; genus Limonium; species Limonium bicolor. The sequence goes on from CM041782.1 coordinate 191,134,954, forward strand.
TGTTCTGGTTCGTCGATTTACAATCTTGAAGTTCAGTGTAAAAAGAAAATCCATTTACATCATTCCTTCATAAGACAATACATCGAGATTTGGACCGAGTGCCAACAACTGGATCATCTCATCCACGTTCCTTGAATCTTCATTCAACACCTTCTGTCTGAACCACTTTACAAATGTTGCATTCTGCTCCTTTTTTAATTTGGCATTACTCATCGTTGGGTGTTTTGTTTTGAGGTAGGCTAGGTGTGCATCGAAATACGTTTAACACTTTCAGAGTGATTCAACACAACCAGATGTGCCTTGTTCAATGTATCAATATCAACTCTGCATAATTTTTTTCCACAGGTACCAACACCTTTAAGCCTGCCATCATGTCTTGCTTTTGGTAATCCAATAACATCAACAACGTGTAAGTAGTGAGTGCAGAAGTCAGCTACCTCCTCTGTTACTGTCCCTTCAATTATGCTTCCCTCTGGACGCCGACGGTTTTTCATTTTCTTTTTCAGTATATACATATATCTCTCAAACGGATACATGTATCGAAGGTATAACGGACCACAATGTTTGATCTCTCTAACAAGATGAACAAGTAGATGCACCATAATATCAAAAAACGAAGGAGGAAAATACATTTCCAACTGACACATGGTGATCACAAGGTCATTCTGTAGTTTATCCAGCGTCTCCACATCAAGCACTTACACGAAATTTCTTTGAAGAAAACACATAAATTTGTAATAGTTTTCCTGACATCAGCTGGAAGGATCCCACGGAGAACAACCGGAAGTAAGTGCTGCATCAGCACATGATAGTCGTGAGACTTCATCCCTACCAATTTAAGATCAGACATTGATACCAAACTTGATATGTTCAATGAGTACCCAGATGGCACTTTAATATGACGAAGAGAACTACGAAAACTTATTTTCTCTTCTTTGGATAATGTATGACAAGCGGGAGGCAAGAATGTTCGTTTCCCTCTTTGTTGTGGCGCGAGTTCTTCTCGTATACCCAATTCAACCAGATCTTTTCTACCCTTCAAATGGTCTTTTGTCTTTCCTTTCACGTTTAGTAGTGTCACAGTTACACTTTCACCAATGTTTTTCTCCACGTGCATAGCATCAATGCAATGTCTCACCTCTAACTGTTGCCAATATTCAAGTTCCCAAATATTGATTTTTTCTTCCAGATGCTCTTTTCAGTGGCTTTAATTGGTGGACCGAAGTTGTTCACAACATTCTTCAACTGATTGTAAGTCTCAGCAGCAGATAGTGGTGGTCGTGCGACTGCATGATCCGTTTTTCCATCAAACTCTTTTGTCATCTTACGGTATTTGTGACCTTTCGGGAGGAATTTCCGATGGCCCATGTACACATTTTTTCCACTGTGTTTTAACCGTATACTGCAAGTTCTATCTCCAAATATAGGGCACGCTAGAGCTCCTTTAATTGTGTATCCCGAGAGGTTGCCGTATGCAGGGAAATCATTGATTGTACAAAACAGCATAGCCCGGAGCGTGAAGTTTTCCATACCGTATGAATCATACGCTGTCGCACCTTCATTCCACAACAGTTGTAAATCATCAATAAGTGGTTGCAAAAACACATCAATTTTGTTTCCCGGTTGTTTTGGACCCGATATCAATAGAGAGAGGAGAATATGTCTGGGTTTCATACAAAACCATGGCGGCAGATTGTATATTGTCAATAAAACAGGCCAAGTACTGTGTATACTGCTGAAAGTGCCATAAGGGTTCATCCCATCAGTGCATAACCAAGTCTTAAGTTCCTTGGTTTCCGCCGAATTGAGGGTATATTCTATCAATGTTTCTCCATTGTGGTGAATCAGCTGGATGTCTCAATTTACCATCATCCTTTCTATGGGTAGCATGCCATCGGAGGTTCTCACATCTTTCTGAACTGCAAACAAACATTTGAATCGGGGAATTATCGGTAGATACCACAACACCTTCGTAGGAGACCCACTTTAGTGCTTATGTGGTTTCTCTCACCCTTTTTTACATAGCGTGATTCCCCACATTCAGAGCAATGGTCATCCAACTCATTCTCCTTCCAGTACAACATACACCCATTTGGACAAGCATGTCTTTTTTATATTCCATACCCATCGGACACATTAACTTCTTTGCTTTATAAGTTGTTGTGGGTATCACATTGTCCTTTGGTTGTACATCCTTCAGCAGTTGTAAAAGATCTGTAAAACTGACATCACTCCATCCATGTCTAGCCTTCAGATTGAATAGTTTTAGGACAACACTCAATTTGTTTTGCTTTTGCGTATCACATCCACTGTACAGCGGTTCCTTGGATGCTTGCATCAGATTTTCGAATGTTTTGGTTTGGAAAAATGTTGTTCAACATCTTCCATCATTGCATTAAGGTCCTCCTCATATGAATCACTAACTAGTGAATCATCTTGAGTGTCCCCAAAATCGTGTGAAGCATCCATTTCTGATTGTTCTGGAACGACGTTATCAGCACATTCAAACACTTGTACTGAATGTTGACCATGCATTATTTTTATGGCTTCATAATCTTCTGTAAACCCTCAGCGAATCAGATGATCCTTAATCTTGTCCACACCTCAGTATTTGAAGTCGTTCTTGCAATCGACACAAGGACATCGAATATATCCCTTATCCCTTGGTTTAAGATTGTCAACAAGGACTTTGCAAAATTTATTGACCCCTTCTAGGTACTTGATGTCCAATCTGTCACTGTACATCACTGAGCGCTCCATCTCCTTTTTCAACCACACCAGATGTCGTGAACTCGTTCCATTGATCTCCTCTTTTTTTATTTACAGATTTAACAACCTAAACCTATAATCACCTTCGATCTCACCTAGGAACAAGTTAATAATATACAGTAGTTCAGTGATAATTTCGGCAGCATTACCCTACAGTTCTCCTAGTGTAGATATATATATGAATCGTTTCAATTCATATATATATATGTACACTAGAAGAACACTAGGGTAATGCTGCCGAATTTATCAATGAACTACTGTATATTATTAACTTATTCACAACCTAGATGGTGAGATCAAAGGTCATTGGACAGTCCCAACATGGACTATCTAAGACATACCTCTATCAGGTAATCTCAGACCGCAGGTAATTCTATGTTTGAATTGATTTTCCATTGTTTAATAGAAAAACAAAAAAAATTAAAACGTTTTAAAAATACCAACCTGATGAGTACTGGATGATCACTAGCGCAGACAACACAGAAGGAGAAGTAGGCAAATGCTCTTGCGCGTAGTATATATAACACATATTCAATGAAATTAGAATAAAGTTAAATTCTGGAAAAAATTTGGCATGACCTTTACGTATTTTTAGGTACTCCACACTTTTTTATATATGCAAATCCAAACACAATAACAACATTCTCAGCAAAACGCACACAATAGACATCATCAGAATGGGAAGCATGCATATATTTATGTCAAGCAGTAGCAGTTTAGAGTAGTAGATCACTCAAATTAATAAGCATGCCAGAATACTACCGTGGGTTCAGATCAGGCAAGCCGGTGGCAGAGGTTGACGTGCGTGGCAGCAGTTAGGGCGACAACCGGTCTCGTCAGATATTCAAGACTGCGACTTCAATCAAGAAATGATAAGTTCATCTTAAAAGTTATAAAAACAATCAAAATGGTATTGTGCAAGAGATGAAAAAATTTAAAACTGTGAGTAATTCTATGTTTGAATTAATTTTCCATTGTTTAATAGAAAAACAAGAATAATTTTGAAACATTTAATACCAACCTGATGAGTACTGATGGTCAGCTAGCGGTAGGTAGAGGAAGAAGAAACGGGATGTAGTAACACCTAATGATATTATGATAAGGTTATAATAAAAAAACATGAATAATTGAATAAATGAACAAACGAATAAATTTTGAACAAACCATGTTTTTGAATCATTCTTAAAATACTAACCTAGTGAGTAGTGATGGTCAACTCGGAAATGGGATGGAAGAGGAATTTTTCAACCGTAGTAACACGCACCTATCCAATGAAATTAGAATAAGGTTTAATTCTGGAAAAAAATTGGCATGACCATTGCGTATTTTTAGATACCCCACACCTTTTTTTGGCAAAAACAAACACAATAGCAACATCAGATCAAGGTTCAAGTGATTCCCAAATGTTGACTAGTACACTCCATTTATCCAGTAATCCAAATTTTACATAGAACTCTATCGTCATACTTTCTCTCAAACAAACTGGAATGTCCAGAAACCTTATTTCAAATTCGAAACCTTAAACTTTAATTTGAACCATAATTCGGTTTTAGTGTTGCTAATTAGCATAACCACATCAAGATAAAAAAAATATAATCCAACTACATACATTGTTTGAATTTGTGAACTTCCATAATTTAAGGAATTAGTAAACACTCACCCGAAAACACTAAATCCAGAATCGACCAACCACAACCTATTTTCCAAAATCATCAAAACCACAGAAGTAATCTTCCACAATAATCACAAGATTTTGCCTAATTTTCAAGTTGCACAAAACACCAAAACAATCCAGATCTGTGTACACCACTGTAATCACAAGTAACCCATTTTTTCTCAGATCAATTCACAACATCAAACAATTAAAATTCTGGACAATATCAGAAGCAATTTAAAGTTCATGTTAACTGACATATATACATATACGGTTAGATTTATAACCTTTGGGGTTATGGGGTGGATTTTTGGCCTCAAATTTCAGTCCTGTTCGAAGCAAGGTGAAATACCCCTAACCTTTAAAATAAATTAAATGATCTATTAATGACTAAGATGATTAATAAACATCTAAATATTATTGGGGAACAATCTAAAAGATCTCAACAAGGCAAAACACGCCTTAAGATCGGTAAAGCCAAAAATGCGCTTTAAGACACCATAAAGATTGTATGACCTCAAATAGGATCCAAAGTGGATTCCTAAGTATTATAATGAAGTAATGAACACAACAAAACCGTTCTCAAGGAGAACTAAGCTCAGGAACACACCTGTGACACAAAAATGTGCACTAAAACACCTTAAAGCACGTTTTGTGAGATTGTCTTCTAAATTGATTTTTAATGGGCTTAAAGGTTATAATTACCTTTAAATATGATAATATATCACATTATATCATATTAGGAATTTAATCCCAGAAATTTACGAATTTTTACAAATTTAATATTAAAATATTAATAAAACCCTAAAGTGGGGCCCGCACGAGTCAAATTGACCAAGTATGGTCAATGGTCAAGTAATGACCCATTTGACCCCATGGAAATCGGCTGGAAAGAGGAGAGGAGACAGCTTACAATGATTATTAGACAAATTGATACCTAATACCAAATTTACAATAGTAAACTTACCTTTTTCAATTATTTCAAACCTTTCCACTCATTTCTCTTGCTCTTGTCCGATCCCATCCATTCCAGCCGAGTTCCTCCCCTTCCTAGAAGCTCTCAAGCCTTGTTCTTGAGCATGGAAGGCAGATCTAACTCCTAAGCTCTTAAGGTAAGGTTTTAAGGTCATTTTTAGCTCTTTTTCTTCATCTCTTCACTACCTACACTACACTTAGATTTCGTGGCTCATCTGTTACTATGGCTCATTCTCAGTGTTCTAAGGTTAGAACAACAGCTAAACTCGGTTGAAGTAAGTAGAGGGACCAAGGTTGCTCAAAATTGCATTTTAAGGTAAAAACATACCTTAAGCCTCTCAATCCTTCAAGCGGTTTTCTTTCCTTGAATTTTTATGAGTTTATACACTCATAATCTTCATATTTACATGTTCATTCAGTTGGTTAGCCATTTGGAGCAAGGGTGGCCGAGATCCAAGAGAAATACCCTCTTTTAAGGCATTTTTCCAAGGTAAAACCTAATAACAAGGCAGCTTGTTGTGATCTAGCTATTTTCTATGTCAATATGGTGGATCTAACACCTTGTGGTGTGTTTGATTCAGGCCGAATCCACCTAGAAGTTTCCTTGCATTTTTAAGGTGATTTTTGCCTTAAATCTTACATTAATTATTCCTTATGGTTAAGCTCAAGCTTGGAGTATAACCATATCTTATTTTGGTGTATTAACATGTCTACATAGTGTGGTGAATTTCCCTACAAGTGACCAAGCTCATACAAGGATTAATCAAGGTATAAATACCTTAAACTTATGATTTTTATAATTTCTAAGCATATACATAATATGGCCGAGAGTGAAATTATAAATATGGGTCATATTGACCTAAAAATGGAAAAAAAAATGACTAATAAATTAAGCTAGTCATTTAAGAGATTTAATTAACATAATGGTCAAATTATGACATTATGTGGAAAAATAATTAAACCAAGGTGAGGCCGAGAATATATGCTATATTTTGAGACATTTATTGTGTAATTTTTTGCAAGTTCAAGGTTGTAATAAGGCCATGTCATTAGGCCATTTTAATTTAAGTTTATAAGCTTATTTAGTTAAATTATGCTTATATAATTAAATTGGGGCCAAATCGTAATTACTAGGGAATTAGAAAGCCGTGGGCTTAATTTAGAGTAATTTAGGGTTTTAATGAATTTAATAAAAATTATAACATTTTATAAAGTTTTGGGTCAAAATTGTAAAAATAGAAAAGTATAGGTTATTATTGGTGATTACCGAAAAATTGGTTCCCATTTGGTATTAGAAGTCAAAGTTGACTATATAGGAGACTTTGACCAAGTTTGGAAAATTTAAGAAATTAAAATACTATCTTATAATAAGGTACTTATTAAATTGTGAAAGATTTATAAAAATGGGGCTATAATGTAAATTCCGAGACTTAGGGGTACTAAAGGGAATTTAGAATAGTCCTTAAGTTATTAGGAATTTTTAGAAGTTTATTTGGTTAAATTTGGAGTTTATATGAATTATATAAGAATAATATATGGTATTTTATAACATTGTTACAAATGGGTAACAAAGGAGTGAAACCGAGATTTAAAGGAAGAACAGGTTAGGAATAATATTTATAACCTTTTGGTATAGTTTGGTAATTTTTGGAGTTATATATAAGGTTTTATAAAGAAATACGTATAATATATAGTTTTAATGGAATTAGAAAACTATGTGTTATAAGTTGGGATGGAATTGTGATTTATAGTTTAGTGGTGTATAATGGAAGCCGAAAATATAAGGGGCTATTTGGTATTTTATAAACAAAATATAACTATCGGTTATAATTGTTTTAATGACATAAATGTCATAATATATGTTATATAACTATAATGTAACATTATATTAATTATGTGGTGGATTTTGTAAATATTTAAGAACATAAGTGCTGTTCGGAAATATTAGCATTTTAAATGGAATTTATAATATGGGTTTTAATGTTATAAGAGTTATAACATTTATAATATAAGAGGTATTCATTAAAAAGAATGAATATATATTATAAGATTTACCATATAGAAAATAGTTCCACAAATACATACACATAAATAAATATATGTTATGATGGAAAATATAATGTGGTTTAATGACCATGTACTTTCATAATTAAAATGACATATGATAAAAGGAAAAAGAATTACAACATTGGATATGGGATTCTAAAGTTAAGAGAGTGTACATGTGATAATAAGGATTCATATAATTGGAAGTATTGTTTACATATGAACTATACCACATCAAATTTAAAAAAAAAAGAGAGAGACAACCTTAGAAAAATAAATACTAAGGCGAGATGCGTAGTGCATGACAAAGAATCACACATGCAATAATGAAACAAACTACATGTTGTACAAACATACATTAAAGTTACATGCGATAATAAGTTCAACAATAAGTATTAATATACAAGACAAGACTACGCATGTAATATAACACTTTTCCAATCTCGAGTTAAACCTAAAACCCGACAAACATTGACAGTTAATAACGGGGGGTTAGCCGGGAGTTGTTAGTGACGGTACGGGGTACCGTAGAATTGTGTTGTTGTACGATATGCTAATTAATAGCATTATGTATTGTTTAGACTGTTAGAGACGAGACACAGAGCATAGGATCTTGCTACTCATACTCCACCGTAATACATCAGGGTGACGGTAACGTTGTTATGTGTCTCTGATTGTCTCTGAGGGCTTCCTCAGTTCAAACTTCTGTGTGATCTGTGATAAGATTGTTTGTCTGAATGTTTAATTAAATATGCATGAACTGTATATTTATAGCTGCTTATTATTACTGTTGTTGAGTTAAAAGTACTGGTTCGTATATATGGACCAATATATATAAAACGAACTAGCGGCTATGGTGCTATCTTATATGAAATATAAGGATCGTCAGAAAAACGTTGTAGCACTAGGATAATAAGATACATATTATCCGAGACTTTTATACGGAGCATTGGCCTTTCTATACGCCGCTCTCGTATCTAACACTGGATCCCAGTTTACAGACTCCGGATTGGACTAATGACCTTAGTCTGCTGTGTTAGGAAAATTTGGTAATGCGATGCGATGGAATATATAATTAATTAATGGAAGGTTAGTAAAGCCAAGAGGATGTGGCTCTTGGTGCGCGCTGTGATCACAAAAACGATACCAGGATGTCCGCGTACGGGTCCGCAAGTATCAAGAAAATTTCCCGTGAGCTAGAATGGCTCGTTGGTCGGAGACTCTACCGTTGGAGTGGCTACTGCCGTGGGTGACCCGCCATAATATATGGGTAAACTAGAGACATGTCGTTTTAACGAGACATTGTCACTAGGTATAACTGAACCATTAAAATAATTGAGACTTGTACAGTGGCGAACATTATTGGTTTCTACACCATGGACGAGAATTAATACTTGTTTGTTATTCTCGTTGTTTCGCTTGTTGTTCATTGGTTATACTTATGATTATACTTATGTGTTGATGGTTGTGTTATTGTATGGATATTACTGTTAATTGTTTTACAGTTTTAAATGTTAAAACGTATTGCATGTAATTAACCTCATGCTCTCGACCAAATAATTGAGGGGTCTTTGGGGCATGACGGGGCATGTGATGACATACTCAGCAGGGGCTGATTCCATACCACAAACCATCTTTATTGCAGGAGACTAGCTGGTGGGTCGACGCGGGGCGCGACTATTGTGTTACTGTTGGTTTAGACTTGGTACGGTGTGATACTAAGGTTGTTTTGGACTCGGGTTGTTTAACCGAGGTGTATTTGGATTAGATGCTCACGGTCTGTAATAATTGGTTGTTGTTAGATTTGTTTTAAATTGTTTAAGTACTGTTATCTATCTCTTGTGATCACTGCGGGAATACGTTTCGCAAGTTGATTATCAGGTAAATCGTTATCACCCGTATGGGCGAGTGATAACAGTGACACCAGTAGGCGACAGTCTTTTATTTACCGCTGCGATATATTTATTATGTGCGACAGTGATAGGATATTTAGGAGCCGAATTAGTAGGGGTGTTACACAAGGGGGCAAGGTTAGTGTTTCGTTTCCAAATCTGGAAACAAAATGTAAAGTTTTAAGGTTAATAGATATGTGAACTTACTTTTTCTTTCTTTGTTTCATTCACGTTTTCAGGTGTGGTCGATCTCGGGCGCGGCTTGTCGATGTCGACGGAGAAGCTGGGACGACGAGTGGGGCGGAACTGGTGGCGCAGACCGTCGGATCTAGGCGTGGTCGATCTCGGGCGCGGCTTGTCGATGGCGAACTGGACTTGGCGACGGAGAAGCTAGGACGACGAAGTAGAGGTGGGCGACAGCGGGTTAACGACGGCGAGGGTGGTGGGGCGATGGTGAGTTGAGGAGCTAAAACGCGGGAGAAATTCAGAGCAGAGAGAGGGAAAAATCGAGCAAGGAAGAAGAAGAAAGGTCGGGGCGGGTTTTAAGTGAAAGAGTTTTAAACGACGGGTGCAAAACAATGATTATGAGAGAGCAATTCATCTTCATTCATTGCACAGTCGATGTTACCAAAAAAAGCTCCTTGATCTTTTCAATCTAGTTCACGTTGCTTCTCCAAACCGTACACAAATGCTACCTTCAACCCAATTCCTATCTCTCCACAACCCACAGCTACCTCTGCTTATTGTACAGTAAAATCTGGGTGATCTTTCCACACCACCCTAGCTACCTCTGCATATTGTGCAGTAAAATCTGTTGTAGCACAACAGCTAGGATGCTTCCCAGGTTATGTTAATGATGTTGACAACATCATTGTTGAGCTGTTCGAACACATGATGCAAAAAACCATGAGATACGTTTCTCAGAAAATATAAGGGATTTCAGAACTTGTAGGTAGTGATTATCAAGTAATAAAGTCTAGAAGTTTACTCACCCATTTAAAACCTTCTTTATCCTGGATCACAGCACCTATTATGCTCTCGCCAAAGTTAGCAAGCTGTGAAGCTAATAAACATATTGCTGCTTGGGACGAATTAATCTGTCAACCAAAAAGAAATTGATAAACAGGTAAGATGCAAGCAGGATAAGATAACCAGGAACTTCCAATATTTTACAATCAGAGGTGTAACCCTTCCCCAATCCACAATTGAGGCCTCTTTCATTTACACAAATGTCCAGCATGCCTTCTTGCAAGCCAGGAACAGCCTAAACGACTAAGCCTCTCCACTAAACCAGTAGCATCACAAGCAATTCAAAGCTGTACATTGAATGGGCAATTACTAATTTAACCCCAATTAATCAAACTACTAACTAGAAGTGTCCTATCACAATGGAACTCGACTGAAGGTACAGGTTATACTGTTAGTCTTTTACATGGTATACAGGTAAAAGAAAAGCACATTGACATGTATACATGGCAGATAATGATACCGAGTTAGATTGAGATTTCACCGACAAAGAAGCAGGATTTTAGATGAATGTCTGTTACTGCCGCGTTGGTGTATCCATCTATTTTAGTTCCAGGGTAATAAAATTGCATCCAATCCAACTATATAATATTGCACTTACACAATCATCTAAGAAGTCCAGTGAAAGTACAAAAAATGACGGTTCATTTGCTCGGCTATGCAAGTCCACTTTTGTTCACCTAGGACAGGGGACTTATTCTGCTTTTAGGTGGAAATCAATCAAGTTACACCAAGCACTAACACGCCATTTGGAAGCCTCTCCTCCAACAAAATGGCTGTTGGATTGAGGCTTCAAAATGAGGCCATATCTTCTTGAGGGTTACCCAAAGAGGTTGATGCAAATATCAAGGACATGGTAGAGATAATAATAATAGTTAGAAATAACCATAAGGCAACCTAAGAGTAAGGACAACAAGAAAGAAAGACAACTGAAGCTAGAAGTCCAGCTAATGTTCCTTCAAGGCTGATAGCCCCTTCAGTACCTCTTGGTACAACTTTAAGTGTAGTCACAAGGTACCTGTTCTTTTGTAATGAAGCAATGGCGATTACAATAGGTTTTTAAGGATCCAAGTATAACTTTATTATACAAACCAAACAAAGAAATCCTCAATCTTTTCCAACGGCAGGTAAGTATTGTTATGTTTCTTATAATGTGCATGTCTTGAGATCGAGAGAGTCTTTTCATGCAATAATTCTTCCGCTTAATAGCTGCTGAACTCTCAGATGAATCGACAGGAAAGAACTTGCTAGCATAATTGAAGATTCTATGAAGCTCCGCATACTACAAGGAGGAATTACTGCAGGGGCTAACATAAGTCCGCACAATTTCATTCATGTGTTATGAAACTAGCAGCTTCAATCAAATATTTAAAGAACAAAGAAAACAAGACTAGTATAACATTATTCAAAAGATTAAGTAGAAAAGACGAGAGTTTTTATCAGATTGCGACTCAGGAAACATACAGCTGCAGTAATTCTTTTCAAGGTGCCAGGTCAGGAGTTATAGACTTACAGCATTTCATATAGTTTATAGCCAGTTCATACAGCATTGAAACTCACACACCTCACTTATAGCAACCTACGACAATGACCAGATAGAGACCGTAGAGGTTTCTGAATTCAAGGTTTGTTCACATATTGCAATTTCAATTCGCAAAGGAGATGATGAAAAAGACCATGACACAAACCACAGAAAGATCGCCAAGTCACACAGAGCCAAAATAGCAACACCGTAAAAGGAGAAGCATTTACTCACGTAGTCTTCCCATACGCTTTTCCAATCTCACTCGAGACAGTGTCACTCAACTTGGTGCAGAAACTGGCTACAAAACCAAGCTGCCAATCTGAGCCCAGGCTTGTCCTCCGAATCCATATAATTGATAGGAAAGCACAGACACAACCAGCGGCACTGGAACCAATAACACTAGCTGGCCCTCTCCTCCCCTTTTTCTTCTCTGCTATTCCTTGAGATTCTTTCTGAGTCATTTTCACTTTTGTTGCTGCTGTTCCCTAACAACTCCCGGAGGAACTAAATATCATCGCTATCATGAAGTCACAGACTAGTAACAATATAAAACTCCAAGAAACATCCAGAATTGAATTCAAAGGACTATGGAACCTAACAAAATATGATCGTGACAAATTCAGATGACAGATCCACAATCACTTGATAGCAAATTCTGTGTTTTAAATTGCACTAGTTTCCAATTACCGAATTAGGGCAGAAATTGCCTCGTTTGCCAAATTACACAATACGGGGTGATCACTGATCACTATCATTATATATTCATTGAGGTATCCATGACAGTTTCAAAGAGTTCCCCACAAAAATTTGCGCTGAAAATTGTTGAGTTAAGCATGCAATAACCGCAACCAATCATATGAAAAAAAACATTGAGAAAAGGACTGCAAATGGACCGTCGATTTTCAACTACATTTCAGAGACTTACAAGGACGAAGTAGCAAGCAACCAGAAAAAACCCAGGAGGACCAAAAGCGCGCCAAGTCAGAGTGCCGAGCACGAAGGCCGATGCAATTCCGGAAAGAGAGAGACCAGTGACTAAAATCGGAGAACCCAGAACGAATATGACGACGTTAGACAAAACAGCTGATTCCCAAGTGGGTGGTCTCGCTTTCATGAGACCGATTGCTTGGGAAAGTGGGCGTAACATGTCGTACGGAGAGAAATTCGCTGTTATCTGCGAAACTCTCCTAACGGGTCTTAAAAGTGGTGGATTTGCGCGAGAGGAGAAAAAACGAGCGTGTTTGTGAAGCGGGTGGGTGGTTGGAGGTTTTGGGTGGATTTTGGAAGGTGAGAGGAATGAAGGGTATCTAAGGATTTGGAATGAGAAGGCCATGTTACGGAACTATAAAAAAAATGCAAATTTCGGGTCTTTGGAGAGAGAACGGTGAATACCTTCGTTTCTTGAGATGATTGTTTGACTTCCGTATATTACACGGGAAGCATGGGTAGATACCTCTCACAAAGTTTCAGATTCATTAGCGTTCCTAGTTCCCATTGTTGCTCGATTGCTGCTTCCCCTCTCTGCTTCTTACTCTATCTATGGACACCATGGTGATGGAAGAATTCGGGTCAAATGCCTATTCAATTCCCTCACAAAGTAGAGGTGGCCACTAGGACAGGCCAGCCAGCACTGTCACCGGACCAGCTCGGAAAAATAGTGGGTTAGTCCGGTTTTACTTTCTAAGATATTAGGATCACACCAGGAATGTCCCGTGATTACTTGAAGTCGGGCTCGATTCATTCCGGCGAGGGACCACCTGGGATTGGTCCCTTTGTTTTAAATATAATCATTATATAGCAGAGACTGAATTGGGACTGCTTTGGGACCGGTTCGGCATCGGGACCGGGACCGAGACCGAGACCAACCCAAAATTTGAAATATAACCGTTATGTATGGGGACCGACTACGAACCGGCTCGGGATCGGTCTGAGATTAAAACTCCAAAAACTCTTTTTTTTAAAAAAAAAACAATTCTCTCTGTTACAGTTGTATCTATAAATACAACCCAAAATCCACCATATTTTTCACACAACTCACAATCTTCCTTCCTTCCTACAGTTGCTTCTGTCAACATTTAGCACGGATAAACGTGTGTTGGACGACAAAAGATCAAGCTTGACACCAAATTCAATAAAATTGTGTGTATAAAGTACGATTGAGATGTTGCTAAGATACGTTTACAAGGACGAAATCAAGAGTATGCTCCTTTTAACGAAGATGATTGTTTGACGTTGAACTTCAGCAGTTCAGATCAAGGAACTACTGACGGTGTGAGTGATGAGTAATTTATAATAATTGTAATATTGGTCGAACTTTGAAATTAAAACTTAGTATTCGAACTACTAGTGAATTGTAACGTAAATAGGATTGTAATAATAGAACTACGTGGGTTTTGATTCTTGGGATATGTAGGCAAATTATCTTATGATGTTATATCTTGAGGTAAGTGCAAGCCCAAAAAATAAATAAAATCTTATATTTCTTACAATACATAAGATTGTTTAGAAAATATTGTCATTCTTATTATAACTTTACAAGATTACTAATTAGTCATAAATTACACAAAGTTCATCATTAAAAAAGCCAAGTTGCTGCTCAGCGGTTGTAGTCCAAAAAAAATGGGAACGGGACCGGCCCGCGATACTAGCTGTCTGGGACTGGTCCCCACTGGTTGAGCCCAGGACCAAGACCGGGACCGGCCCGGCCTGTGGCCACCTTTAAATATTCATCAATTAATTTATTTTAATTAAATTAAGTAACGGGTCACGTTGGATTCCGGTCAAGACCTTTAACCCATACCCAACCTAAAACTTTAATAGGCAACCCATACCCGACCCAAATTTAAATGGGTCGATCATCTTAACCCAACTACTAAAAACGTGATTATCGCTTAAACCTTCAAGTCATTACCGTATTATCGCAGTGGAAATTCATACTAAGTTGGTGTTACCGCCGTTAGTCATCCACGTGACTAACTAGGCCTATTCCATTCCAAGTCACGGTCTGATGGTCCAGAATATACCGAACATAAATATTTACAACACTTAACTAAAATATAACGAGTATCAAGTATCTTGTACCACTAATACAAGTTCACTACAACCTTTTACTTATTTACAAGCATGAGTGTACATACATAACTCATGTATCAATATAAAAGAAACCATAGTACGTCTACCTACTCCTACTCTCAGGGTGAGTCATCTTCCATCCCTTATCTGAAAATATGGTAGGCTTCAAGGGGCTCAGCACCTTTGCTGGTATGATAAACGTGCAGGCCACTAGCTACCGGGGCTACGCACGACTAATTGGTCGTATACATGCAATTGATTATTACATAAATAACAATATGAAGTACATTAACATGTAGCACACGCCAACCATACAATACATTATAACACAATAGATCGAACAACGTAATGGAAGTCCATCGAGTTAGTGAGTTAGTTTTCTTTTCGTTCCAAGGCCGGAGAATTGTTTTTAGTTCTCGGATTCAGCCATAATCATATAATGTCAACCGTTCTTTATTTAGAACCGATCATACTTTGTTCCGTTGTTTACCTTGTCGGGTTGTGAGTAACCCTGGCCGAGCTCCACTAGTTAAATAAACAATTAAGTTAGCATGGGGATGTAGGCGAGATCCCCCCACACCATACTTAATCTGGCCTCCCACCTCGAACTGTAATTGAGGAGGTTGAGTCGGTTCCTTGACTCTAGGCGACAAGTCTGTAGACGAGTATCAAATGGAAGACGGATCTGATACAGATACCGACCTCCTACTTCATACACGCGTGACCGGAGTCAGTCCCAGATTCCTCTCCCCCCAAGTTACCCATTGGTTAGAAGTCTTGTATAATCAATTTCCGTTAGTTAAATCTGGTAGGATATTAACTAAATAATATTGGGGAGTCCTTCATGTTCTTACACCATTGTCCAAGGTTAGACATTTTCGTATGTGGGAAACATTGTGAATCTATAACCGTCATTTTATGTTACTTACAAGCGTTATTACTGATCGAAGTTAGTACGCAAGCCCAAAGGAAAGACGGTACATTAATTTATACCCCGGATCTAAAAATGGTGATTAAATTACTCTAATACGATTTATAGAGGCCTAATGGTGCCTTGAAAGTATTGGTAAAGAGAATAAAACCAAAAGAAAAGAGAAAATGCGCAAAACGCGAAAACGCTAAAACACGCATTAAATGAATAAAGGAGAGATATGATCTCGTTAGGGTCCGAGATGGACTCCTAAGGCTTAGTTATGCCTAATTAATATGTGGGAATAATTCCCGAAGAAAACGAATCCAAATAATGGATTAAAAATGCTAACGGAGTTTTATAGCACGCTTTTCGAGAAAACCCGAAAACGCAACTATAAGTGGTCAAACGGACCCGTAAAAATTATAGTTGATTAGATAACTATAATTAAGTATTAATGGAAGCTTAATAACCATTAAAAATAAAGAAACGAGGAAACTCTGAAAAACTGGTCCGGTGAGTGAATAGTGCCGAACCGGGTAAAACAACAAGCGTTGTCAGTAAAAGACGAAAAACGACCCGGGATTTAACAGTGTGGGGGCCGGTTATTAATATATACTGCCTCACTCACACACTTAATTAATCAATTAATTATTATAGTCACTAGATGACAAAAAAATAAAGTAGAGATGGGGAATAGTAAAGGGGGCTTTAATACTCTCTCCTCCCCATTCTGAATTCACTCACGTATTTCCCCTTCCCACCAGAGCTCTCTTCTTCATTTCTCTGCAGCCATGGCGATTTGTGAGACTCCACACAGCACTTCCCTTCTGTCTTAATTTTGAACCCTCAAACAAGCACCAAACTCCATAAAAAGTGTACCGTTGGTTTCCTCTCATCTCAAGGAACATTCTACACCTTTCAAAATTGGAAAACCTCCATTTCCATCACCATGGCAGTAGGCCTTTTGAAGCTTGAAGAAGTGTTTTTGGACCTCCATCTCCTCCTTATTACTCCAAGGTAAAAATAAACTTAAGAGCTCACCATTTTAGCCTCTCTTATATTTATTTGGAAATTTTCCAACGTGAGCATCCCCTTTCTTCCATGTCCAGCCGATTGTTGATCTTCATTAAGGGATGGAATTTCTAGCTTTGTTGCCCAAGAACTCCATCTACAAGTGCAAGGTAAAGCCTTCTTAAAAACCTTAAGAACCCTCCTTAAAATTCTAGGGTTTCGATATTAAGGATAGTATTTGAATTAGTGTGTGGTTCTTGGATTGGCTAGCTTGAGTTGTTGGCTGATTGAGAAACAAGAATCAAGAGGGAAAGAGAAAGAAGAGAAAAGAAGGGAAGGAAGGAAGAGAAACCGAAACTAGCAAGGTAATTGAGCTTACCTTGAGTTGAATTGTTGTCATTGGGAAATAGATTTTTAATGTGAATTGACTGTAAATGTGAGTGTAGTCATGAAACTACAAGGTTGAACAAGTAATGAGATTGTTTAATGTGGTTTAAATATGGGAAATAAACCTTGAGAGCAAACTGTTACATATGTATGTACAAGGTGGGAAAAACAATGTATTGCAGTAATGTTTAAATGCCTATATAAACAGGGAGAAAAACTGATCTTTAAGCTGATTTAGTGTGGTGAAAATGCATAAGAAGGTAGGTAAGTGCTGTCAAAATTTGCCTAGGAATGTATGGACTTGAATGTATTAAGGCGTGGAGTTAGAATGGCAAGAAAGAAAGGATTGAAAACTTCAATAGAAGCAAGAACTTGAAAACTGTAACAGAGGGAAGGAAATTACAGTGAAATGGGTTTTGTAACAGATGAATGTATAAGTATTTAGGTTAGTTTTGAATGCCTAATCAATATCAAAACATGCTATAATATATGCAGGCAGAGTGGGGAAGAAGATGGTATAAGTTTGGAGTTGAAACAAAGTAAAAAACTTACATATTCTTCAATTCTGCAAGTGGTCCGGGTTTGTAAACAAGTACACAAACCCGGACCAGGGCTAAAACACGGCAGAATGTAGTACAGACCATGTGGTCCGGATTTGCAAACGAGAACACAAACCCGGACCACCCCCTAAATCATACCCGAGAGTTCTAAAACCTTGTGGTCCGGGTTTGCAAACTTGGACACAAACCCGGACCAGTCCCAAATCTTACCCGAGAGTTTTTCCAAGTGGGGGTCTGGGTTCGCAAACTCGGACAGTAACCCGGACCACCCCAAAAATTGTACAGAAACTATTTTAAAGCTTAATTAAGGAAGGGTAATGGTGGGTAATGATAGTATAAGGTAATTATGACTTGATTAATGATGTTTAAAGGTCATTAAGAGTGTAAACAAGTTTGAGAAGAGAAATGAGAAATTTGAGAGTTTAAGAACACAAGAGTAAAACTAAGTTAAACGGGATAATGAGGTTAAGTACGGGAGTATTAGTGTTACATACCGTAATGCTTTGATGTTAATAAAAACAATTGAATGTTATCAGTTGAACAAGTGTGAACCGAGGAACGGGAAGGTCACATGGTAAAGCTAACCCCGGTGAAAGGTATGATTTTCTCATACTTCACGTGCTAACCGAGTTACGTTGATTTGTGTGTTTGTGTGCCGGCTTAATCAAGATTAAAGCATGAAAATAATCCATTGTTTGATTATGTATGTCTTGATGTATGTGAATGAGCTAACATACTTGTATGCCGGTGTGGTCTAACATAGAGTAAAGACCGACTCACTGTGAGTAACGTTTGGCTAGAGACCCATAGATCGGGTCGATGCTTATGATAACGAAAACGTGCAAACACACAAACTATCCGTTAAAGTATAACGATAACGCAAATATACGAACTCCCTAGAATGTGAGGAGATGTGCGGGTTGAGTAATTACCCGATAACGGTTAGTAAACCATAATGACACAACCCACGAAACTAATGAGAGTGGAAAGATAAGTGAACCTCCTTCAAGAGGATTGGAGATAGTTAGAAGATGTGAACTAGTAAAGAAGGTAAAAGAGACCTAAGGGATTAGTAGCTCCCTTGAGACATGGTCGACCTCCTATATGAGGATTTTACCGATATAAGAAAATAACCGAGAGTATGAGTAAGTAAAATGTATGGGTAACTCTTAAAACCTAAGATTAACCGAACTTAAGTAATGTTCCCAAAGTCATTAGAAACATCAAGAGTGATGTTTCTAGACTAATATACATATATTATTATAACTCCGAGAGAGGAGTGTATGGGAATGTAAATAATCCGAGAGTAGTCGGACCTAAGTAAAGAGATAGGAAAGTAATAGAAGTTCCGAGTGACTAGTTGAACTTCCCATGCAGTGCGAGGACATCGTAAGAAGAGATAGGGTAAACCTACCGTGGGAGAACCGCCATGGAGTAAAGACTATGCTAGAGAGCCATGAGTTTATGGCTGGCATGTAATGTAGATAACAATGGATAATAAACAAGCGTGACGTAGGAGACCTGTAGCGTCTCGAGAATCTACAAGAGCTTGAGTATAATTAACCCAAGAGTGTGGTGAGAATAATGAGTATAATAACCCAAGAGTGTGGGTGAGATAATGAGTATAAATAACCCAAGAGTGTGGGTGAGATAATGAGAATAAGTAACCCGAGAGTGTGGGTGAGTATAGTACGAGTAGCCCAAGAGAATGGGTGTGTATATGAATAAGTAACCCGAGAGAGCGTGAGGTATTGAATAAGTAAACAAGGCATAGTGAGGTATAACCCTCAGGGCCTGAGAGTAACAGATACAACTAACAACTTGTTATGTTAGTTAGGAATTGTGTTCCGTGATTGAATGTAGATTCCTCGAGTATTACACGTACTCTTTGTATTGTTATTATGCCATGTTGATTGACTAAAATGAACTCCATGTATTCCGACAAGTGGTCGGTGTACCCCGGTTAGCGCTCGGGGTATGCGAATTTCATATGCAGCTTTAGCTGAGCCCCTAGGGGCAACGTTTTTATTCGCAGGTACACCGAAGACGAAACCGTACGAGAGTAGGACGGGGTCGTGATAGCATGGGTAGTTAGATTGTAATTACTTATGTATTGAACGGGTGTAAGACCGAATATGTTATCGGCATCCATATAATGTAGACTCGGTATAGTAAGAAATGATTTGAGTAAAGTGTTTGTATTGTGTATTCGGTTGTTCCAGTCCATCAGACCGTTACTGTATGTGAGTTAGGCCTGGCTAGCACGAGGGTGGCTAACGGCGTTGTATCACCCTCTGTTTGTATTTAGAGTTCCGCTGCAAGTTTAATGGTGAATTGTGACAGTTTAAGAGGTAATGACGAGATTAATAGTTGGGGTGTTACAAAAATGGTATCAGAGCGAAGTATCGCTCTGATGACTGGAAATACCGAGCTTAGGAGATACCGAGTTAGGAATTAGAGACTTAGGGCTAAGGGTTGAGGGATAGCGTGAGAGATGCGCTAGTTAGGAACTTCCAGTATGAACTTGAGACCTACAATACCAAACCCGCCCTCCACAACCCCGTATTAAAAGCTCGGGAAGGAACGCCAGAGAGACGGGGAAACCCGATCTGGCAGTTATTAAATATTTCAAATGAACCAGAACCTGTCATGCGGTAGATCTTGAGAACCGGAAACCCCGGTGATGGATCCCGCTGGAGCGATAATAACCGCACTCGATGGTGAGACGTCGAAACATCTATTCCAGGGAGACCAGAATTTGTGGCAGCTTGGGGCGACATGCTTTGCAGTCACGAGAACCTAACTGGCCGAGCGGCAGCAAGAAGAAGCACCAATCGCGTGACAAGACGGACTCATAAGAAATAACGAGAACCGGGACACATGTCTACGGACCGCCTTGGTTATGTAATACCACTAACGGCTGGTTGAGAGTAGGTGCACCCACCCTGCCACACCCGAAGAAGTTGCAATACTTCACTGATATAGCTTAGACAGCTACGAGCATAACTATGGGAATATACCTGAATAGGACTACAAAAGTAGTGCCTAAATGAGTTAAACTCGGTACCATAGTAAACGATGTGGGAACGAGCAACGAGGTAAAGCATAGAACTAAATAATTAGGAACTCCGAGAGTGGAGAAACACCTAATGAATGACAGTCATGTCAAGAGGAATGAGAAGCAACTCTAAGGAGCAGTTATCCAATTAGAGGATCAAGGAAGACCGACAAGGCTACCAAATACAATGTGAACAATACCGTGACCGGTATTAGTTAGCCTAAAAAACCGCCTGTACCGCGCACTTGCCACGGCAAGTGCAGTATTAATGGCGACTATTAAGAGGCGCTTTGACAAGCGACCAGTACTTAGCAATTACCAAAAAGACGAGAGAAGCCAGTATGGCAAGACACCCTAAGAATTTTGAAATGGAAATTTGGAAAGGCCTAACGGCCTGACCATTGTATTAAGAGCATACCCGTTGGCGAGAAGCTAGACTTGGTAAGAAGCAACTGGCATTGAAATGCCGTGGATATTTTACTTTCAACTCAAATTTTTCTTTCAAAACGTAAGATTTCCCCAAAACCCCAAATTTTAAACCAAACCAGAAAACCACGGTA
Source organism: Limonium bicolor (assembly GCA_023374045.1). Lineage (NCBI taxonomy): Eukaryota > Viridiplantae > Streptophyta > Magnoliopsida > Caryophyllales > Plumbaginaceae > Limonium > Limonium bicolor. The sequence continues at coordinate 191,156,402 of CM041782.1, forward strand.
AGTTATCATAGGATGATATAAGAGGAGTTGACAACAGAATACTTCACTTAGGCGTGTGACCGACACTACGGTGTACTAAACGAGACATGGGACGACCGCACTTTGAAGGAGCTTGTGGGCCTGACAGACCAGTTATGAGTTAGTCGGGTAAGTGGTAACGTATCAATAAGATACTCCATGTATGTATACAAGTAGAGTACGGAACACAGGAAGTAGCCCACTCCATACTACGGATGAAAGAGCCAATTCAAACCAAGACAGTTGGACACCTCGAATGACCGAAGAACACAGAGAAGCTTACCAAGCTAAAGGAGTCAAGAATCCAGTACGATGACAGACCTAAGGATATAATGTTAAGAAGTGCGGGAAGCACATAGTATTAAGTATAGACATTGGATATGTCTCGGGAAATACATAATAACTGGAATGAATACCAGCGTAAGCTATACGGCGAGTGCCTAAAATGAACATATTAATGTTCGATAAACGGGATAGAATTCCCATAGTATACTTCACTGAAGAGAATGACAACCTGACCAAGAAGGTAAAGGAAAAGTATCAATGATCTATCCAATAACGGGAGATGTTACAACCCTGATGGGATAATTAAAATATATATATAACCGCAAGGCGGGGTAAGAACTGAACGTACCCAAGGGTTCAAGTCAGATGTAATGGCATAACTCAGTAACACCCAGGAGCAATCCGTGAAGGGTGCAGGAATCTACAATAGTTGAACGAGATATCATGTTGAGAACACAAGTGTTAAAGCGAACACTCGGGTAGAACCCGAAGGGATCCCACGTAAAACGGGATACCCTAAATTGCCAGCGGCATAGACCTATATTAAGATACAAAAGGGCCTTCCATGTACGGAAGTGTGATGAGACAACTATATCAAGGAGCCCAGAAAAACCTCCTAACCATTTAATGGCATACGGAGAAGATGAAACCTGTATAAACAGCCCGCATGGAGCATGACGAGGCAATGTGGCTTGTAAGCCGGAAAACCAACTACAATTTGTAGATGCAAACGTTGCAAAACTTTTGCATAAAGGCACAAAAAGGAATTGTGGAGAACGAACCACTACCTTAGAGTGGGGATACCCCTCGTTATTGTAGAGCCTAGGGAGGGGCAATTGCGTGAATCTTCCAGAGAAAGGCTACCACCCATGAATGTAATGTGAAACCGCTAGAGCGGTGCAATGAAACTTGAGCATGTGTTAATTGCCAAGGAGTAAGTCAAACAGAGATATGGCATAGAAAGGCGTTGATAGCAGTGGAAGGAAACCGAGAGAGTAATCGGATTAGTAGTAAACACTATATGTGTGCAGTATGAATTACAGAGTAAACGATGTGCAGTAAGCGTAAAGAGTTTAGAGTAATATATTCTATTGAGCCAAGTGAATGGCAAGCCATAGTATAAATGGCAGGAGTATATGAGCGGAAGCTAAAGTAGTAGCTAATGCCATATAAGCGAATATTGTTAATGAATAAGAGCATGGTACACAGTGAGCGACCATTGTAAAAGTGTAATCAGATAATGAAATGAAGCTGATGAGAAAAGATAGTAAAGGAGATGTATTCATTCCTATCTCATAAGAGATTTACTGCCAAGAGTTTACGCTTCTGCACTCTGTATGACTGAGTGTTTTGGTATTGCACTTGGCAGTAATGATCGAGTGGGAGAGTCAGGAATTGATAGATGTCAATGAAGCCTGTTGAGTGAGAATTTAGAGAGATAACCGTGCGGCCGTTGGCCAAAGATGCACGAGGAACGTGAGCAGTAACCCACAGGGCCCAGGATCAATGGATGGTAAATGCAGAGTAATATGAATGAAGAACTCTAGCACAGAAACAAGTAAACAAACATAAAAAAATTAAACGAGGAAGCACTACATACTAAGTAGTAGCTTAACCTCAACCGATAGTAAGTCGGAAAAAAGTAAGTGAATAATCACGAAGGTATACAGTGCTATACGAAATAGATTTCCAGAGAACTGGAGAGAAAATCTATAACTCATCGAATTCGCATACGGTAAGAGATACCAAGCGACGATTGAGAAACCTTTATTCCCAAGGCACAAAAGGATGAAAAGGAGTAGATAATACATGGTGAATACCAAAAAGGGGCGAATTAAGCTCTAATCATCAGGTCACATAGCAGAAGCTAATGGGCCGTAATTCAAAGGTTGAATATACCTAGTACATGTGAGTAATTGGCTAATTATAAACTCCTTGAAGCCTTAGAGGCTAGAACCGAACTCGGTTATGAGTTAATTAACCGCATTGAAGTTTAAACACTCCATGATACTCGAATTAGTGAACCAATGTTCAGTAATAACATATGGTCTGTTACGCGGGCGTAACCCCTTTTAAGGGGGGTAGGGCGAGAAACCGCTTAGAGTATGTTTTACGTTTAGTGCGTAAACTACTATGTGCATAACACAAAAGAAATTGTTTTGATGATTGGAACTTATGTTACATAAACATATGTACCCATTCATTGTGCGATTATGATTAATGTGCATGAGAGATGCAAGTAAAGAGTATATAATATTTATGAAAAGAGGAGTAGAGAGACTCCTGGGGAATGAGAATCCCAATAGTATATGTCTAGTGAGATTAGACATGAGTTATGATGAGTAAGAATCGGTATAAAACTGATGTGTAACCTAGTAGGAAGTGAGTTTCCCCTAGGTAATTTTTATTTGAGAATGGTTGATGGAGTGAGTTCCATCCTTTGGAGTTGTATGTTGTATGTTTAGATTGAGTAACAATTGATAAAATGAGCCACAAGTTGCTTAGGTAAAGTAAGCAAAGTAAATTGTGAATGACGAAAGACCTAAGTTCTAGGAATTAGTGATAAATCAATGGATTGTTTTATGTATATGACTAGAAAGAGTAAAAAATAGAAAACAAAAATGTTTGAATATCTGATTGTTTGAAACTGACGTGGGAGGTGGAACTTGATCTGCTAGCGATCAAGGGAAACCGAACACAAATTGGAGTGGAAGGATAGTTCAACACTGATGCTGATCACATCAGGGTTGGATGATTCTCGAAGCTCCCTATAAGTGGTCACAAGTAATCACGCTAAGAAAAGATACAGCTACCATAAATTTGACTTGGAGTTGTGTGATGTTTTAAAAACAATTTCCAAACAGAATTTGAAAAGGAATGTCTTCAAGTATGAAGATGGAAACGAAAACTGGTTTTGAAACCGCTATCACCCGCCGATGGCTGAGCCTTAAGTCTTGATAACCGGTAGAACGGTGGGCGTGTATTAGTTTTGAAACCATTGCACCGTACGCGTGGCGGTCCTAAGTGACCGGTTGGGGCGGTGACAGTGTGTGATTTTTCCAAAGGCAGCGGGATGGGGAGAGTACCCTGAGACGATCCTGTGTTGAGTGAGTCAACCAGAGTGCCTGAGGATATTTATACGTGAAACGTTTTGATCAGAACCGAAGGGACCGTGGGCCAGAGAGAGTAAGTGCCCATTTGTCATGAAACGGCCATGGACCAGAGAGTGTAAGTGTCCAACGTGACCGGAACCTGAGGGATCAGTAGTATATTACTCAATATGGATTCGAGGACTGTAGTGCCTTCTTGTCTTCGGACCGATTCCATGGAGAGAGTAAAAGAGTATTTTTGATTGCTATACATGCTGTGATATGTGTGTGGTATGTGTAGGGTGAAATGAGACTGACTTGTGAAGTCTGTAAGGTTATACATGCATTATAACCTTGGCATAACGTGCCCATGAGAGTAACGATATAAGATTCACCAACTTTGAGGACAAAGTTCCTAAAGGGGGTAGATTTTGATACCCCGGATCTAAAAATGGAGATTAAATTACTCTAATACGATTTATAGAGGCCTAATGGTGCCTTGAAAGTATTGGTAAAAAGAATAAAACCAAAAGAAAAGAGAAAATGCACAAAACGCGAAAAACGCTAAAACGCGCATTAAATGAATAAAGGAGAGATATGATCTCGTTAGGGTCCGAGATGGACTCCTAAGGCTTAGTTATGCCTAATTAATATGTGGGAATAATTCCCGAAGAAAACGAATCCAAATAATGGATTAAAAATGCTAACGGAGTTTTATAGCACGCTTTTCGAGAAAACCCGAAAACGCAACTATAAGTGGTCAAACGGACCCGTAAAAATTATAGTTGATTAGATAACTACAATTAAGTATTAATGGAAGCTTAATAACCATTAAAAATAAAGAAACGAGGAAAACTCCGAAAAACTGGTCCGGTGAGTGAATAGTGCCGAACCGGGTAAAACAACAAGCGTTGTCAGTAAAAGACAAAAAAACGACCCGGGATATTAACAGTGTGGGGGCCGGTTATTAATATATACTCTGCCTCCTCACACACTTAATTAATCAATTAATTATTATAAGTCACTAGATGACAAAAAAAAAAGTAGAGAGGGGAATAGTAAAGGGGGCTTTAATACTCTCTCCTCCCCATTCTGAATTCACTCACGTATTTCCCCTTCCCACCAGAGCTCTCTTCTTCATTTCTCTGCAGCCATGGCGATTTGTGAGACTCCACACAGCACTTCCCTTCTGTCTTAATTTTGAACCCTCAAACAAGCACCAAACTCCATAAAAAGTGTACCGTTGGTTTCCTCTCATCTCAAGGAACATTCTCCACCTTTCAAAATTGGAAAACCTCCATTTCCATCACCATGGTAGTAGGCCTTTTGAAGCTTGAAGAAGTGTTTTTGGACCTCCATCTCCTCCTTATTACTCCAAGGTAAAAATAAACTTAAGAGCTCACCATTTTAGCCTCTCTTATATTTATTTGGAAATTTTCCAACGTGAGCATCCCTTTCTTCCATGTCCAGCCGATTGTTGATCTTCATTAAGGGATGGAATTTCTAGCTTTGTTGCCCAAGAACTCCATCTACAAGTGCAAGGTAAAGCCTTCTTAAAAACCTTAAGAACCCTCCTTAAAATTCCGGGTTTCGATATTAAGGATAGTATTTGAATTAGTGTGTGGTTCTTGGATTGGCTAGCTTGAGTTGTTGGCTGATTGAGAAACAAGAATCAAGAGGGAAAGAGAAAGAAAGAAAAGAAGGGAAGGAAGGAAGAGAAACCGAAACTAGCAAGGTAATTGAGCTTACCTTGAGTTGAATTGTTGTCATTGGGAAATAGATTTTTAATGTGAATTGACTGTAAATGTGAGTGTAGTCATGAAACTACAAGGTTGAACAAGTAATGAGATTGTTTAATGTGGTTTAAATGTGGGAAATAAACCTTGAGAGCAAACTGTTACATATGTATGTACAAGGTGGGAAAAACAATGTATTGCAGTAATGTTTAAATGCCTATATAAACAGGGGAGAAAAACTGATCTTTGAGCTGATTTAGTGTGGTGAAAATGCATAAGAAGGTAGGTAAGTGCTGTCAAAATTTGCCTAGGAATGTATGGACTTGAATGTATTAAGGCGTGGAGTTAGAATGGCAAGAAAGAAAGGATTGAAAACTTCAACAGAAGCAAGAACTTGAAAACTGTAACAGAGGGAAGGAAATTACAGTGAAATGGGTTTTGTAACAGATGAATGTATAAGTAGTTTAGGTTAGTTTGAATGCCTAATCAATATCAAAACATGCTATAATATGCAGAAGAGTGGGGAAGAAGATGGTATAAGTTTGGAGTTGAAACAAAGTCAAAAACTTACATATTCTTCAATTCTGCAAGTGGTCCGGGTTTGTAAACAAGTACCAACCCGGACCAGGGCTAAAACACGGCAGAATGTAGTACAGACCATGTGGTCCGGGTTTTGCAAACCAGAACACAAACCCGGACCACCCCTAAATCATACCCGAGAGTTCTAAAACCTTGTGGTCCGGGTTTGCAAACAGGACACAAACCCGGACCAGTCCCAAATCTTACCCGAGAGTTTTTCCAAGTGGGGTCCGGGTTTGCAAACTCGGACGTAACCCGGACCACCCCAAAATTGTACAGAAACTATTTTAAAGCTTAATTAAGGAAGGGTAATGGTGGGTAATGATATATAAGGTAATTATGACTTGATTAATGATTTAAAGGTCATTAAGAGTGTAAACAAGTTTGAGAAGAGAATGAAAGTTGAGAGTTTAAGAACACAAGAGTAAAACTAAGTTAAACGGGATAATGGGTTAAGTACGGGAGTATTAGTGTTACATACCGTAACTTTGATGTTAATAAAAACATTTGAATGTTATCAGTTGAACAAGTGTGAACCGAGGAATGGGAGGTCACACGGTAAAGCTAACCCCGTTGAAAGGTATGATTTTCTCATACTCCGCGTGCTAACCGAGTTACGTTGATTTGTGTGTTTGTGTGCCGGCTTAATCAAGATTAAAGCATGAAAATAATCCATTGTTTGATTATGTATGTCTTGATGTATGTGAATGAGCTAACATACGTATGCCGGTGTGGTCTAACATAGAGTAAAGACCGACTCACTGTGAGTAACGTTTGGCTAGAGACCCATAGATCGGGTCGATGCTTATGATAATGAAAACGTGCAAACACACAAACTATCCGTTAAAGTATAATGATAACACAAATATACGAACTCCCTAGAATGTGAGGAGATGTGCGGGATGAGTAATTACCCGATAACGGTTAGTAAACCATAGACACAACCCACGAAACTAATGAGAGTGGAAAGATAAGTGAACCCTCCTTCAAGAGGATTGGAGATGTTCGAAGATGTGAACTAGTAAAGAAGGTAAAGAGACCTAAGGGATTAGTAGCTCCTTGAGACATGGTCGACCTCCTATATGAGGATTTTACCGATATAAGAAAATAACCGAGAGTATGTAAGTAAAATGTATGGGTAACTCTTAAAACCTAAGATTACCGAACTTAAGTAATGTTTCCCAAAGTCATTAGAAACATCAAGAGTGATGTTTCTAGACTAATATACATAATATTATTATAACTCCGAGAGAGGTGTGTATGGGAATGTAAATTGTCCGAGAGTAGTCGGACCTAAGTAAAAGAGATAGGAACTAAGAGAGAGTTCCGTGAGCTAGTTGAACCTTCCCACCATGCTAGACCCGGAGTAGGGTCGAAACCGGGGAAGTAAGACTATGCTAGAGAGCCATGAGTTTTGGCCTAAGTATGTATTAAGAGTAACAAGCGTGACGTAGGAGACCTGTAGCGTCTCGAGAATCTACAAGAGCTTGAGTATAATTAACCCAAGAGTGTGGGTGAGATAATGCAAGAGTGTGGGTGAGATAATGAGTATAAATAACCCAAGAGTGTGGGTGAGATAATGAGAATAAGTAACCCGAGAGTGTGGGTGAGTATAGTACGAGTAGCCCAAGAGAATGGGTGTGTATATGAATAAGTAACCCGAGAGAGCAGGTGAGGTATTGAATAAGTAAACAAGGCATAGTGAGGTATAACCCTCAAGGCCTGAGAGTAACATATACAACTAACAACCTTGTTATGTTAGTTAGGAATTGTGTTCCGTGATTGAATGTAGATTCCTCGAGTATTACACGTACTCTTTGTATTGTTATGATGCATGTTGATTGACTAAAATGAACTCCATGTATATCCGACAAGTGGTCGGCGTACCCCGGTTAGCGCTCGGGGTATGCGAATTTCATATGCAGCTTTAAGCTGAGCCCCTAGGGGCAACGTTTTTATTCGCAGGTACACCGAAGACGAAACCGTACGAGAGTAGGACGGGGTCGGTGATAGCATGGGTAGTTAGATTGTAATTACTTATGTATTGAACGAGGTGTAAGATCGAATATGTTATCGGCATCCATATAATGTAGACTCGGTATAGTAAGAAATGATTTGAGTAAAGTGTTTGTATTGTGTATTCGGTTGTTCCAGTCCATCAGACCGTTACTGTATGTGAGTTAGGCCTGGCTAGCCACGAGGGTGGCTAACGGCGTTGTATCACCCTCTGTTGTATTTAGAGTTCCGCTGCAAGTTTAATGGTGAATTGTGACATTTTAAGAGGTAATGACGAGATTAACAGTTGGGGTGTTATACAATACGAAACATGAAGGAAAACGCAGTAAACCATTTTCATGCTTAATCTTGTTTAGTCGTAGCATATAAACAAGTAGCAAACAAATTGGGGTAAGCCTCGGTAGCAAGTAAGCTGTGAGTAAACCATACCGTACACCGAAGACGAAGCTCGTCTAACTCCCGATTGTCGTCATGACTATCGTCCCGACTATCTCGATCGTATAATTGGATCAACCGAGAGTGTCATTTTCTTATTACACTCGTTACAACGGTTTCTCGTAATACGTTTCTCTCGTATATGTTTTCCTCTTAATTAACTCACCAACTATATATACATGTATTTTCTCGTAATTTAGGAATCCTATATTATTCCTTATGAATTATACAACTTTAAACTCTTACTCCATTAACCATAGTCCTAATCCTTTGATTGTACATTCATATATATATATATATACCTCCTTAATTCAAATGCTTGTCAAGGTATCATTTTTCTCCTTCATCATATTGTACTTATAATACATAAGTTATATTAATTGCTAATATCTTTAATGGCGTAACATTATTTAGCCACGTAATTTTCAACCTTATAATTCGAATTCGGTTATACTACATCTCATAAATTAATTCCTCTCTTATTTGGTATAAGGCTCTAATCCTCTAACTACATATACACATATGTATACATGTATGTTCTTGACAATTCCAATGTAATACCAATGTTACATGTATTCTCCAAACTTATGCCATCCTCCACCCTTAATCATTAATGATTTTTTACTTTACTTATAATTCTACTTCCTTCAATTTTATGTATAAATGTGTATTCACACACCTATATATATGTATGCAGTCTCATAAATTCCAATATTAAACCTTTATGTACACATATATCTTGTAGTTTTCAAAGGATTAGTATTAAACCTTAATGTCATCACAAATTAATATAGATTTATAGCAACAAAAATCCCTTAACCATTTTAGTCTATCACCTAGTCAACTTACTACAATTTATTAACCTTATTTATAACTCACCAAATTAATGCCTAATTATTTAATGTTGGCCCAATTAAATATTCAGACTTCTATCATTTCTAATTTAGCTTAAGCTCATCCCACAATTTGATTGTCTTCTAAACCTTATTTACTAACTCCAAATTAGATCCAAATCTAATTAGATTTTGAGCCCTATACATTACACTTTATTATTTATATTTGTTTAGGCCCAATTGGTTTAATTTGGCCCAGACTGACCAAGGCCCAATTTCAACTTTGAATCCTAATCAATTTTTGACATAATCAAAATTCAATTTTAATTCCAATTTCAATTTTTGACTTGGTCAAAATCCGTAACTCAATTTTTACCAAGCAACTTCAATATTGACCATTCAATTTTGATTTTGACCAAATATAATTTCCATTTCTATCTTTGACCAAATTAAATGACCTATTCTCGAACTCTTATTCATAGCCCTCATTTTTTCCAAAACTACCAATTGGACCCAGAATTTTCCAATAATTACATTGTCACCCTTAATTTTTCCAATAATTATAATTTCACCCCAATTAACCCAAAACCCCTAATTTCAATTATAGAAAACCTAACTTTCTATTTGAAAACCCTAATTTCGGATTTCCTCCAAATTGATTTTTTGAAACCCTAATTTTCAAACTCAGAAACCCTAAATCGATTTTGAAAAGCCCTAAATTGTTAACCATGCACTAGTTTTGATTTCCCCCCAAATCAAGGTTCAAAACCCTAATTTTGTTTCAAACCCTAAATCGATTCAACAGAAAGTCTAAATCGATTTTCCCAAATCAATTTCAAATTCGATTTTCCCCAGATTCAAGTTTTAGAACCCCAATTTTTGTTCTCAAACCCTAAATAAATTTTCTGCCAGTTTCAACTAGTTACTCATACAATTTCCATATTCGGAACCCTAAATCGATTTTAGGGCTCCGATTTTTACGCAACAGAACACAACAATTTGTCAAACTCGTAACGTCCATGTGCAAAAGTTCGAATCTGAGAAGAAACTAACAACTAACAGCGCACACACTCGCACAGATCTAGCCAAAATTTTACAAGTTTGCAAAGGTACAAATCGGGCTCTAATGGCCATAAAACAGAGAGGGGGTAGGGGAATATCTAGCCTAGTTTTCTAGTTCAAATCTTAATTAAACTCGAACAAAAACGTAAACGACTTGTATGAAACGACCGATATACACCTTGAATCCCCGGGAATGGTGGTGGCTCTAATATGCTCCTTCTCGATTGTGGTTTCTCCGGATTCGGTCAGAGGCGTGAAGTGTGCAGTTCCTGTTTTGTCGCCAACCAAGGTTGCTATTCGCAGGTTGAAGAAGAAGACCAAAGGGAAGGAATTGCCAGTTTAGGGTTGATTTACCCATGAGAAGAAGAGAAATCAAGAGAGGGGAAGGTGGTGAGTTAGGGTTGGATTTCTGTGAGGAGAAGAGAATATCGAGAGAGAGGGATGAGGCGTACAGTTAGGGTTGCATTACCGTGCAAAGAATACGATCGGCGAGAGCATGTATGTTACTCAACGCCAATTAAGGTTGCAATGTTACTAGAGTGAAGAGGAATGAAGATGGTCTGGCTAACCCATCACCGTGAGTGAAAGGAAGTTTGGGTTGGGCTGTATACCAGCGTGAATCAATGAAGACTGGGCCGGCCCAGTCTTTTGGCTGGCCAGCCCATATATTTTTTTTACAATGTTTCATTAAATGTGTCGTTTCTAACTCGTTTTAGATCCATTTTTATGTCGTTAGCGACACGTTGTTTCGTTTGACGATACGAACCTTTTTATATCTCCAAATTTATAAGTTCAAACAATATTTATTATTGTTATTTTTAAATTTGATTAATTAGCATTTAATTTCTAAATGGTTTGCATTTCGCCATTTTAGGCGAAAACGCAAAATCTTTTAGTTCGATTGTTTTACCAATTTCCAATGCCTTTAAAATTACCCAAATAATCTTATACGGTGTCTAAGACTTTGTTTTCACTTCTAAAATATTCGCGATACATTTTTCATTGTAAAACACTTAATTATATTTTGTTTATATTTCTTTTTCTAAACCTTCCCAATATCGTTTTAGGCTTTGATAATGTTTCCTAGCGACTTTTTAGGGTTTATTTAAATATTATATTATACCCTTGTATTTATTTAAGGGCATTCAATTCCTTAACCTCTCATTAATTACTTTTATTTAATTAATTCATTATTAATTAAAGTAATTAATATTTGGGATATTTCAATCTACCCCCCTTAAAAGGACTTCATCCCGAAGTCATATTCCTCAATTCATATAGTCCTAGAATATCTAGTTCCACACTAATCTCAACTCTAGGGATCAAGTCCCATATCTCAACAACTTAATCTCACAGTACATGTCTTGCACATATAAGTTCGATAACATCCACAATGATAATCCCAAAGTGCAACGAGTGCACATATACTCCAGCTCAAAGCGTTACAAAAATACGCATATAAACAATCATAATGCAACAAGAGTGCACAACAACCAGTATCATGCAAGATGCATCATAAAATCTAAACAAAGTGCAACAATAGTGCAAAAAGACTAACTAGTGCAACAATAGTGCACATATAATCACAATATAAGTGATTCGTCCACACCATGAATATTAATTTTGAATTCTTGCTATGTGAATATACTTTGGGGGGTATTATAGTCCCTGTCCTATACTTCTCATACTATTTGCATGGCATATGTAATAGAGGTCAATCCCTTCTATTGTATGGAGCCTCTAAAACCCAATGGTAAAACCATAACAAAGGACTTTTCTCAGTCCACAACCATCCATAAATATCCGCATGCACACCGGTCTTATGACAAAGGACACCGAGGTCCACGACCCCTTGGAAAAAATACAACTACACCCTAGGGCACACCGGTCCAATGAAAAAGGACACCGAGATCCACGACCCATTAGGTAGTAGTTTTTCAAAACCGTACTTTTTTTTACCGTATTCAAAAGAAATATTCAATTTACCAATACAACTCCAATCCAAATTCATTCTAGGACTAAAGGTCCATGTCTATTCCTAACGTGAATAATTGTGGCCACTTGTAGGGAGTTTCGGAAATCATCCGACCCTGAGGTGATCAGCATCAGTGTTGAACTATCCTTTCACCCCAACTACTAAAAACGTGATTATCGCTTAAACCTCCAAGTCATTACCATACTATCGTAGTGGAAATTCATACTAAGTTGGTGTTACCGTCGTTAGTCACCCACGTGACTAACTAATATTTATGCTCGGTATATTTTGAACCATCAGGCCGTGACTAACTAGGCCTATTCCATTCCAAGTCACGGCCTGATGGTTCAGAATATACCGAGCATAAATATTTACAACACTTAACCAAAACATACCGAGTATCAAGTATCTGGTACCGCTAACACAAGTTCACTACAACCGTTTACTTATTTACAATCATGAATGTATATACACAACTCATATATCAAAATAAAAGAAACCAAAGTACGTCTACCCACTCCTACTCTCAGGGTGAGTCACCTTCCATCCCTTACCTGAAAAATATGGTAGGCCCCGAGGTGCTCACCACCATTACTGGTATGATAAACGTGTAACCCACGAGCTACCGGGGCTACACATAACTAATTGGTCGTATACATGCAATTGATTATTACATAAATAACAATATGAAGTACATTAACATGTAGCTCACCAACCATACAATACATAACTTAATAGATCGAACAACGTAATGGAAGTCCATCGGGTAAGTGAGTTAGTTTTCTATTCGTTCTAAGGCCTGAGAATTGTTTAGTTCTCGTATTCGGCCATAATCATATAATGTCGATCGTTCTTTATTTAAAACCGATCATACTTCATTCCGTTGTTTACCTTGTCGGGTTGTGAGTAACCCTAGCCAGTGAGTTATGAGCTCCACTGGATAAATAAATAATTTATGTTAGCATGGGGATGTAAGCGAGATCCCCCCGCACCATACTTAATCCGGCCTCCCACATCGAACTGTAATTCGAGGAGGTTGAGTCGGTTCCTTGACTCTAGGCGACAAGTCCGTAGACGAGTATCAAACGAAAGATGGATCTGATATAGATACCAACCTCCTACTTCATACACACGTGACGAAGTCTGTCCTGGATTCCTCTCCCCCCACGTTACCCATTGGTTAGAAGTCTTGTATAATCAATTTCCGTTAGTTAAATCTGGTAGGATATTAACTAAATAATATTGGGGAGTCATTCATGTTCTTACACCATTGTCCAAGGTTAGACATTTTCGTATATGAGAAACATTGCGTATCTATAACCGTCATTTTATATTACTTACACGCATTATTACTGATCAAAGTTAGTACGCAAGCCCAAAGGAAAGATGGTATAGTACAATACGAAACACGAAGGAAAATGCATTAAACCGTTTTCATGCATTAATCTTGTTTAGTCGTAGCATATAAACAAGTAGCAAACAAATCGAGGTAAACCTCGGTAGCAAGTAAGCTGCAAGTAAACCATACTATACACCAAAGAGGAAGCTCATCTAACTCCCGACTGTCGTCTCGACTATCGTCCCGACTATCCCGATCCTATAATTGGATCAACCGAGAGTGTCATTTACTTATTACACTCGCTACAATGGTTTCTCTCGTATACGTTTTCCTCTTAATTAAACTTGCCAACTATATATACATGTATGTTCTTGTAATTTAGGAATCCTATGTTAATCGTTATGAGTTATACAACTCTAACCTCTTACTCCATTAACCAATGTCCTAATCCTTTGATTGTACATTCATATATGAAATACCCTTGACTTAATTATGGTGATTAATTATGCTAATATGATAATTAAAGGCCTAATGATGCCATTAAAACATGTGGGAACAATTCCCGAAGAAAACGAATCCATATAGTGGGCTAAAAATGCAAATGAAGTCTTAAAGCACATTTTTCGGGAAAACCTGGAAAAATGTGACTTTAAGTGGTTTAATGGACTTGTGTATATTATAATTGATCATGTAACTATAATTAAACACCAATGAAGGTCACAGAATCATAAAAATTAAATATACAAAAAAAATCCAGAAAACATCCCCGATTGATGAATAGTGCCAAACGGGGACTTAAGGGTGTTATTTGCTAAAAACCAAAATTCCCCTCCTTCCCATTCTCTTAAAACTGACACCTTCCTTCTGTTTCTGTATAGGCCACGATTTTTCCCCCTTTCTCAATTAATCTCTATTAGTGAGAAGAGACAAAAAGAAGTAAAGTAAGAAAAGTACAAATTACTTTTTAGCATTCTCTCTCTCCCATTCCTTCTTCTTTCTCATTTTTCTTCTTCTCCACAGATTCACTGTTTCTCCCTTGTTCTCCCTGGCAATTTTTGGAGCCCTTCAACCAGCTTGAGTTCTCCCTCCTTGTTCAAGGCTAAATTAAAGCCTAAACAACACAAAAACTAGAGAATCTTGCTTGCCTTGCTTTGGAGATTCATTTCCACCTCTCAAAATCTAAAAACTCTGAAGTTAAACTCCATGAGTAGCTCCACGTGAAGGAAGAAGTAGCACCTCTTGAGCGAGTCCACTTCTTGGTTGTTTTAAGGTGAGAAACGCTTAAAACACCTCTTTTCCTAGCTTCCTTTGCAACTGAAAATTACCATGCCTTGAGCTCCCTTTTCTTCTACTTGTGCTAGCTCTATTTTACCTTCAAGAGAGTAGCTGGACCCTTGCTTGTTTAATTGCCAAAATACTTCATTGGACGTTTGAAGGTAATCCTCCTTTTTAGTGCATTAAGCACTCCTTTACATTCTAGGGTTGTTTCAAAATCCTAAGTGCTTACTTAGTGATTATGGTATTTTCCTTGGACATTGGTCTGTAGTTTAGCAAAGGAAACCCCACCTTGACTGGTTTGTAAACAAGAACAAGAGAAAAGAACAAGAAGAAAGGAGGGAAGAAAAGGAAAAGAGAACTAAAGAGTTCTAAGGTAATTGGCTCACCTTGAACTGATTTTGAATGTCTTGTGGAAATAAAATTACATTGCTTATGTTGGAGTTTAAGGGCCTTGGAGCCATGTTATTTAAGATTATTGCACCTTGACATTATTATAAATAATGTGCTGGATTGAGTATGTTGTTAGTGTCCAGGATGAATATGGTTATTGAATTGATTTAGGTGAACTATATGATGAATCTGGGCGTGCTAGAAAAGTAGGGAAACTATGACAAAATGTCTATAGAAACCAAGTGTGGTAAGGGTATTCTTGAGTAGGAATGACCTAGGGTTAACAAGGTGCTTTTAAGGATCCATTTGATTAACTAATCACCTTGGGACTATATTGGAAGAAAATAATGTAGTTGTGTAAAACTTGGAGTATAATGTGCAGAGGAAGTGAAATTGGTTATAAAGGTCTAGTATGACCAAGAGGAGAAAGAATGATGGAGTATAGATGATTGTAAGTGAAACAATTGAGTTAGTAAAGGTTGTGAGCAAAGTTGCATCTTAGAAACCTAGAAGACTAAGTTGTAGTGTAGAAATGAAAGTGGGAATTTGTAAATTTGTGCAAGGATTATGTAATGGGTTTGATCAATGGATTAGGAAGGTTTAAGGTGTCATTATGGTGTTAAAACATGTTAAGATACATGTGGAAAGATTATGAAAGAAATGAGTAAGAAATATGGTTAGAATAGCAAAACCAAACTGTCAAATTTTATAGTGTAGTAGGGTCCGGGACCTACTCCTTGTATGTAGTCCTGGACCACAAGTGAAAAAGCACCATAAGTTATATGTAAAGGATGATTCGGGACATAGGACCTGCAAAAAGTCCCGGACCACTCCATAAAAACAACCAAAATAACCCTGCAACAAAGGTCTGGGACCTTGCTCTTGTAAGAAGTCCCGGACCATGGTGAAAATGTAACCGAGAAATCCTGCAGTGGACTGGTCCGAGACTTAGGACAGGTACAAAGTCCTGGACCATAATGAAATTTCCCCCGAGAGTTTGATTACTGGTTTGGTCTGGGAGTTTGGACCCGGACAAGGTCCCGGACCACTCCAGAATTTCAACCGTGAGTTTGAAAATGAATTTAAATGAAGGGGATTGAAAGGCATTGTCATTATATGATTGTTAAGGCTTATTTGGTGACATGTAATGGTCATTAGAGGTGTGAGCAAGTATAAGTTATAATGAGAAGTAAATAACTTATGTATTAAGTTTGGACTATAAGGAGTTAGTAGTTGTTAATCGGGAATCATTACTGATGAACTGAACTAGGTTAATCAAAGAGTATTAACCACCCGACTTAATGAATATTATAGGATCGTAATAGTTTGACTCCAGAGGAGAGTCGTCAACCAACAATGACGGTGAACGGTATGATATTCTCATGCCCTGTATGCTGACGAGATTACCTTGATTTGTGTGATTGTGTGTCTATTTGCAAATCACGTATCAAGATAAATGCATGAATATGTTTACTACATTTCTTATGTCTTTTGAATGGTTTAATGCCTTTTTGAGTTGATGATTGACTGTGGACTAATCTAACTCCGCACTTGACATAATTAACGATGGTGGGACCTAACCGCTTAAAATGTGCCACGTCCCACGTGTGATTGAGTTGTGAGATGAATTCTTACTGACTCACCAACGATATATTATGACTAACCCGGGGAATGGGTTAGGGGATTATGAGTCACGCGTGCAAGAGAGAGGAAACAAGAGAGATTGTTTCCGATCTTGGGGTCGAACTCCCTTGTTACAGGGTTGCGAGCCACATAGTGGTGTTCGACAGGGCCGAGAGCCACATAGTGCTGCCCATTGGAGTAAGACTGACAGAGCTTATCCGTCTAAAGAGATAAACTGGGTATTATGGGTATGAAAGAGAGAGGAAACAAGAGAGATCGTTTCCGATCTGGTGGTCGAACTCCCTTGTTACTGGCCCTTGAGCCACATAGTGGTGCCCGTTGGAGTAAGACTGGCAGAGCTTATCCGTGAAAAGAGATAAGGTAGGGATTGTGGGTTATGAAAGAAATAACGCGGTGGTGTGATCTATATGTGTCTCAACAGGAGGTCATACCGACTTCACTCTAGAATTATCCAAGAAGTAGGATAACTAGATGTAACACCCCTAATCCTAAACCTGTAATAACGTCGCAAGTCGTAGCACAATAAATAACGTTCGCAGCGGAAAATAAAACTATCTATCCTTGGTGTTACACGCCGTTACTCACCCTTGTGAGTAACAAGGCATCCTTACTCCTTCCAACAACTTCAACTCCTCACGCTGTGATGAACAAGATATTGAGCACCCTTAATATTACAAACCAAATCCAAACTAAATGAGCAACTAACTGAATACAATGAACTCCTTAATACAATACATAATAAAACTACAGAGTGTTTATTAAAACACATCAGCTACCCTGTTCCCCGCACTTCGGCTTGAGTCTTTAGTAACCTGAAATGTTTTGCCCATTGAAGGGCTTAGCAATCGAAATGCTGGTATGCTAAATGTCGTCTTAAGTCATCTAGATTCCTTAAGTCGTTTTAGCCATCTTGATATTAGATTTTTTACATGATATACCAGTTTACAATAATAATAGTAATAACTGTAAACATTAAACAATCACAGATTAGTTCACCTACAAACATCAGTGCATAATAGTAAACAACAACCAGATAATCAAACACCAATAATCCATAACAATAACCAAACAAGATACACGTATGATAAGTGTGAAACATATAGGCTTTTTTTAGGGTTTAATTACCTTATAATTTGCAACAATTTAAGCAATATTTCCCACTTATTCTGTGTTTTTCCTAAGAATGATGTTTTGATATGAATCGACGCATTTTATGTGTTAAATATAGGAAAACCCCTTGGAAATGAAGATTTTACATCATAAGGATTACCACGTAACAAACGGGGAACAAATCAGGAGATGAGACGCAAATATTGGTCACGTCCGGGTCAAGATGGCTGGACGCAAATCCGGACATCACATGTCCGGATCCGGACGTAAGCCGGACTTGACCCGAGATCCAGCTCAAAAGTTCTGTGTCTTGTCCGGATCCGGACACAGATCCGGACGTAACCCGAGATTTAGATCTGAAAATTCTATCTCACGTCCGGATCCGGACACAGATCCGGACGTCACATAGAGACGAAAAATAAAAATGCAATTGTGCTGATAATCAGGCTTTCGGCGCAATTATCAGCCAAAAGCACTAGTTAAGCCCATCCTCAATTTGTTTAGCCTACGCCCATGCTCTTACCCAACTCACCACTAACCGATGTTTTATTTCTGAAGCCTATATAAACTCTCCTCCTGCTTCCATTTCAATTCGTACCAGACACTCCAGTCTAAACATTACACTCTCCTCATCTCCCTCCATATTACATGCTCATCCACTATAAACCCTTCATCTCCATTCACAAACCTTTCTCCGTAACTCTTCTCCCTCACTCACAGACAGAAACCTGCTCATGGTGCTTCATTTAGCCGCGTCCAGATTGACGTCCGGATCCGGACAGACCCTGAAGAACGTGCCCGAATCGGCGTCCGACCCCAGATAGCCGGACGTGACACAGTCAAGGGTGGAAATTGCAGAATCGGCGACGGCTTGTAAAATCAGTTTTTCTGCTAAATCCCTCTATCCTTATGCTGTTTATATTGAGCATTGTTATTATGTCTATGGCTGAGTAGTCACTTTTAATTTCGGTTTACCATGTATCTCTAGATTTATTATTTCTGAACCTTTGTGATTTTCTGCAGTACTTTAGAATAAAGTTCTTTTCCCTTTTGAATTCCTAAACTTTTTAATCTGATCAATTATTGAGTTTATTAGTTTGTTAGCTTATAAGTAAGAACTGCGGCTATGAATTGACTACAGGGAAAGAACCAGTTAGTATAGAGATGGTAATTCCTCTAAAGCAATTAGTAAACAGTGGATTCATAACGAGAGTTAGGATTCGGTCTTTGCTAATTAGAATTCGTGGAGCGGGAGACCGAATACGAGTTATCCTTATTCTAGGGTTTTATTCATAATTCTATAGAAATCACTTAGGAGAAGAAACTGCAAATCTAGAGAGAAGTAGTAAACCGGAATTTCCTTTATCAAACAAAAATCAAATCAATTATTTACCTGTTATTTATTGTTTATTGAACTCCTTTACAACATTTACCATCACATACAAAAACCCCCAATCTCCTGTTACTTTTATATTATTCTTGTTTTGTGTGTAAGTAGAAATTAACCTAGACACTGCCTCCTTTGGTTCGATACTCAGGGAATACTCCGAGATTTAAACTTGCTATAATCGACCAGTACACTTGCCGTTAGGTTAAACCCCCAACAACAATTTACCGTTAGGTTTTTGTCCAACAAGTTTTTGGCGCCGTTGCCGGGGAGGCACGGTTATTTAGTTTAATTTTTTTGGTATTATCTCATTTAATTTTGTTTTGCTTTTTTTTTTATTCTTGTTTTGTTTTTTTCTTAGCTCTGTGAAATTTATTTTTGGTTCTGGTTTATTTTGGTTTTACCCGATTGAGTTTACTTTTACAACTAAATTTCTGTCAGTTATCTGATTTTGGTTTATGGTTAAAACTCGTTCTGAAGGCAATCCCGAATTTGAGCTTGAACTTGAGATATAGCGACTTGCTAGAAGAAGTCATCAGGGATTAGTACTGGAGACTGCTGTTGAGCCTGAACTGTTTTTCAAGGACTCACCAGGTGATACATTTGTTCCAGAGGAAGAGTATATTATGGACGGTATCAGCCGAGAAAGAAGGATGAATGACTACACTCGTCCGAATGTGAAGGGACTCACATCACCAATAGTAATCCCTGCACTACCGGAAGGGGTAGAATGGCAATTCAAGACCCATTACGTCACGATGGTCCTGAATGCTCCACAGTTCAGTGGAACAGTTACTGAAGACCCAAATGTTCATCTTACATCTTTCCCGCGATTGGTTGGAGCATGTTCAACACCAGCCTCTCAGGAGGTAGCCAGGCTAACCTTGTTTCCTTTTTCACTCAGGGACAGAGCTGTGGAGTGGCTGAACACCCTATCTCCAAACAGCATCACTTCTTGGAGTGAGCTGGCAAATGTGTTCCTAGCAAAGTACTTTCCACCGTCCCGAATGCTGTCAGTGAGAGGTGAGATCACGAACTTCAAACAGTATAGTGGTGAAACTCTTTCTGAAGCATGGGTGCGATTCAACGGAATTGTAAGAAGAGTACCACATCATGGTCTGGGAGTTGTATTGAAATCATTCTATAAGGATCTAGACCCCCAGAGCCGTCTATTAGTTGACACCTGTGCAGGAGGAAGTCTTATGGAGCATCCAATCACCAGGATAAAGGAGTTATTGGAAACTCTTTCCAATTCAGCTAACCAATGGGGAGGTGCTAGAGCTGTTACTGAGATCTTTCCAAAGAAGAATGCAGGAATTTATGAGGTAGACTCGAATACCCTCTTAGCTGCTAAGATGGATAGCATTTCTAAGTAGTTTGAGAAGATGTGCACATTGATGAACCCAAAATCAAACGCATCGGCTATCACTGATTCATTCCCTCAATGTGAGTACTGTGGTAGAAGTTCAAACTTGTGTCAGTGTACACCTCAACCAAGTGAAGAGGTGAATTACCTGGGGAACAGACAAGGAAATTTCTATAACAACCAAAACAATCAAGGATATTAGCAGCAAAGGTTTCAGAGCAACAACTACAATCAGAAGGCACCACAACAATATAATCAGTCTTTTCAGAGACCCCCTCAGAATCAACAGATGCAAGGTCAAGGAGCTAGTAGTTCCTCAAACTTGGAAGCTATGATGAGCGAATTCATTGCATCAACAAAAGCCAGATTCAATGAGCAAGATGAAATCAACAACAACCAAAAGGAATTCATGCAAGAACAAAAGGCTTACAATAAGTGAATGGAAACTCAATTGGCTCAGATTAATCAGAAGCTTTCAGAGAGACCTGCAGGGTCTTTACCTAGTCAACCAGAGATGAATCCAAGAGAGTATGCTAAAGCAATAAACTTGAGAAGTGGTAGACAGCTTGATCACCCGATCCCTGAAGCTGTGGATACTCCCAATCAACCAGATAAAGAAAATGATGCTGGTCAAGAGGTTGAGATTGTTGAGCAACCAAGGTTGGAAAATGTGCCGGCTAGAAAACCTAAATAGTCAGAGAATGAGACATCAAACAAATCTACCCACAGTCCCAAACCATCACAGAGAGCAGCTATTGAGTTGCCCATTCTGTTCCCGAACAGACTAACGAAGAAAGACCTTGATGAGCAGTTCGGTAAGTTTTTGAGCATCTTTAAGAAACTAACCATAAATGTTCCTTTTGCAGATACGTTAAAGCAAATGCTCATCTATGCGAAATTCATGAAGGACATCCTCTCGAATAGAAGGTCATTGATAGAAAAGGAAACGGTCCAGCTGACATAGAGAGTTTCTACTGTGCTCACTAAAAAGCTTCCCCCGAAGCTCGATGATCCAGGTCTCCCAATCATCCCATGTTCTATAGGTAATATCGACTGTGGTAAGGGACTCCGTGATTTGGGAGCTAGCATTAATCTGATGCCCTTATCCATGTATCTTAAGCTTGGATTAGGGGAATGTGACCCTACTCGTATTACTTTACAGTTAGCAGATAGATCCATCATTTTCCCGAAGGGTGTAGTTAGAGATTTGGTTGTTTCTGTTGGTACTTTTGTTTTTCCTGCTGATTTTGTGATTCTAGATATGGAGGAAGACACGGAAGTACCATTAATTCTTGGACACCCTTTCATGCGAACAACGAGAACCCTCATTGATGTTGAGGGTGGTAAAATTATTTTGAGAATGCATGATGAGCAGCTGGTTTTTGATATGTCCAAGGTTACTAAACATCCTTCTGACGTGCATGCCTATTTCAGTCTAGATGCTATTGATTCTTTGATGCAGGAATATATTTTTGGTCCAGCTGAATTAGATGAGTTAGAAAAGTGCTTAATTAATTCTTTCAATGGAGCTCATAAAGATCCAGAGATTGCTGAGGTTGCATTCCATTTATCAGCTGGCAGGCCATTTCGCAGGGGTGCTCATGTGGAGAATGAGAGATTAGAGCGAGAACCTAAGGAGTTGATTCCTTCCATCAGAGCCCCACCCACCTTAGAGCTGAAACCTCTTCCTAGTCATTTGAAATATATCTCTTTAGTTGAGCCCTCTGGTTTACTTGTTATTATCTCTGCAAATCTAACACATACGCAGGAGGAGCAACTTGTACAGGTACTCAGGAAGAACAAGTAAGCAATTGGGTGGTCTATCGCTGATATCAAGGGGATATCAGGAAATTTCTACACCCACCGCATACACTTGGAGGAAAACTGCAAGCCAATGGTTCAACCTCAACGACGCTTGAATCCTAACATGAAAGAAGTGGTCAAGAATGAGGTAATCAAGCTTCTGGACGCTGGTATTATCTATGCTATTTCAGATAGCGAATGGGTAAGTCCTACACAGGTAGTACTAAAGAAAAGGGGATTTACTGTAGTCCCCAATGATAAAGGTGAACTAGTTCCTCAAAGAACCATCACAGGACATAGGGTATGTATTGATTACAGGAAATTGAATGCTGCCACTAGGAAAGATCATTTTCCTCTTCCATTCATTGACCAAATGTTAGAGAAGCTTTCAGGGCATCAATATTATTGTTTCTTGGATGGATATTCTGGTTATTTTCAGATTCCTATTGCTCTAGAGGACCAGGAGAAGACCACGTTTACATGCCCCTATGGAACATATGCCTACCAACGCATGCCTTTTGGATTGTGCAATGCGCCAGCTACCTTCCAGCGATGCATGACTGCTATATTTTCTGATTATCTTGAGAAGTGCATCGAGGTATTTATGGATGATTTCTCTGTGTTTGGACTAACGTTCGATTCATGTTTAGAAAATTTAGATCAAATTCTAGCTAGGTGCAGAGAGACACACCTAGTGCTGAACTGGGAGAAGTGCCACTTCATGGTGCAAGAGGGCATTGTGTTGGGTCAAAAGATATCGAGTAAAGGCATTGAGGTAGATAAAGCCAAAATTGAGGTCATTGAGAAGCTACCACCGCCAGCCTCTGTAAAAGATGTTAGGAGTTTCCTGGGTAACGCAGGGTTCTATAGAAGATTCATAAAAGACTTTTTGAAGAAATCTAAACCTCTGTGTGATTTGCTAATGAAGGATGAAAAGTTTGAGTTTACGCAGGTGTGCCTTGATGCATTCAACACGATAAAGGAAAAGTTGGTGACTGCCCCTGTTGTCGTTGCTCCTGATTGGTCCTTAACCTTCAAGATCATGTGTGATGCGAGCGATTTTGCTGTGGGAGCAGTCCTAGGTCAAAGGCATGAGAAGGTGTTGCGAGTTGTTTATTATGCCAGCAAGACGCTCAATGACGCCTAGAAAAACTATGCCACCACAGAGAAGGAGCTGTTGGCCATTATTTTTGCTTGTGATAAGTTCAGACCATACATCATCGGGAGCAAAGTCATCATACATACTGATCATTCTGCTTTGAGGTATTTGTTTCAGAAAGCTGATGCTAAGCCCCGGTTGATCAGATGGATACTACTCTTACAGGAGTTCGACATTGAGGTGAAAGACAAGCCAGGGGTGTAGAACGGAGTTGCTGATCATTTATCATGGATGCAAGTTCCTGATAACGGTGTACCAATAAATGAATATTTTCCTCATGAGCTGGTGTATGCAATTGGTTTTAAGGAGGACCCTTGGTATGCCGACATTGCAAATTACCTTGCTAAGCAGATTTTGCCACAAGAGATGTCCTATCAGCAGCGGAAGAAATTATTTTCTAATGTTAAGCAATACCGGTGGGATGATCCATTCCTATTCAAGGTTTATGGAGATGGAATTATTCGTCGGTGTGTCCCGGAGACTGAGACACGTGACATCCTTGTCCACTGTCATTCAAGAGAACAAATATAGGAAAACTCCTTGGAAATGAAGATTTTACATCATAAGGATTACCACGCAACAAACGGGGAACAAATCAGGAGAAGAGACGTAAATATTGGTCACGTCCGGGTCAAGATGGCCGGACGCAAATCCGGACGTCACATGTCCGGATCCGGATATAAGCCGGACGTGACCCGAGATCCAGCTCCAAAAGTTCCGTGTCTTGTCCGGATCCGGACACAGATCCGGACATAACCAGAGATTTAGATCTAAAAATTATATCTCACATCCAGATCCGGACACAGATCCAGATGTCACACAGAGACGAAAAATAAAAATGCAATCGCGCTGATAATCAGGCTTTTGGCGCAATTATCAGCCGAATGCACTAGTTAAGCCCATCCTCAATTTGTTTAGCCTACGCCCATGCTCTTACCCAACTCACCACTAACTGATGTTTTATTTCTGAAGCCTATATAAACTCTCCTCCTGCTTCCATTTCAATTCGTACCAGACGCTCCAGTCTAAACATTACACTCTCATCCTCTCCTTCCATATTACATGCTCATCCACGATAAACCCTTCATCTCCATTCACAAACCTTTCTCCGTAACTCTTCTCCCTCACTCTAGAGAGAAGTAGTAAACCAGAATTTCCTTTATCAAACAAAAATCAAATCAATTATTTACCTGTTATTTATTGTTTATTGAACTCCTTTACAACATTTACCATCACATACAAAAACCCTCAATCTCCTGTTACTTTTATATTATTCTTGTTTTGTGTGTAAGTAGAAATTAAACTAGACACTGCCTCCTTTGGTTCGATACTCAGGGAATACTCCGAGATTTAAACTTGCTATAATCGACCGGTACACTTGCCGTTAGGTTAAACCCCCAACAACAATTTACCGTTAGGTTTTTGTCCAACAGCGTATTCATTAACTGTACTTGTTAGTTGGCCACCTGGCCCTTATCCTTTAAACCAACCAATTAAACTGTTCCAATTAAATTCCACCTCAGGCCTCATGTTAAGACAACCCTTAATGACTTAATAATGGACAGTAGTCCCCTGGGTCCCAATGGAACCGTTACCAGCTGACCTTATGGCCCTGGATAATATATTTGACCGATTCGGTCGAACCTGTGCACCAACGGTAGTGCCCTCCGCCATCGTCGAATGTGGATAATGGATTCCCTTGAGTGACTCCCCATAGAAGTCCCTCGTAGTGATCACGATGCGCAACCAGAAAGTTGAAACAGTCTGGATTCCACTCTTTATAAGTTATCCCTTTAGTCAGTAATACAATATCCAATCCTTGAGTTAAGACTATAACAGTTAACCATTAGTTAGGTTCAATAATACCTAAAGGTCAGTTAGTCTTGTTCCAGTTTAGATGTATAAACTTCCAGTCATAAGACGTTCGCGTAAAATAGAACGTAACAGTGTCGAGCAATACAGTATACAACATCATATACATAAATCACAAATATCGCTCTTAATAACTAAACACACAACGTCTGGACCATAGGAAAATCCTTATGACATTCAGACCATACAATTAACATACCGTTCACCGTGTAACTTGCTAGCTTGACAGTTCACGCCTTAATAGTTTCTCCCCGTACGCTGTTATATTTACATGCAATACCGGGTAATATTAATACAACTGTTCACTAAGTATTACAGTACTGTCACTATAGACCTAATACTCGTAGTATAATAACCTCGTATGTTCTTTATTTCCCCCTGTTATTTTACAGTGATTCGAGGTAGTTTATCAGTCCATTATTTTGTATAATAACTACATGTGATAATGAATTTCCATTGTGTTGTATATCTTTATTTCATTAATCATATGCTCATAATTATCTTCACTTATTCCATATATCAATATCCTTTGGTTATTTTTATTATAACCACAATTATTTTATAAACTTTACATTATACTCCATAATATACCATAATACATTATACTTCTTAGTTTTAATTCCTTTCTTTATTAAATTTCAAACGAACCTTATTAATTCGGTAATTACATAATGAACACATTAACTTTTATAAATTACCAAATGACCACATATATTTTCGATCTTTACAAATTTAATATACTAACTTTTATAAATTACAAATTAATCCCATAACTCACAGTTTTCCACATATATTTTCTATTTTCACATTTTAACCCCAAAACTTTATATAAGTTACATATTAACTTATAAACTATAGTTTTAATATTTGATTTCCTAAAATAACCGAAATGACCCATATACTTTTATAAATTATGAATTCGACCCTTATTCAATTCGGTTCCACACTTATATTTTCATAGATTACATATTCACCCCAAAACTTTTATAAACTTAATATTTTATGTCATAAATCATTATAATCCAAAGTTTTTGGTCAACACTTTGACCAAGGCTTAATTTCATAATTAATACTTTAATATAACCAGAAAAACATATCTAATCTTGGTTATACACTAAACTTTCCATAAATTACAAAATAGCCCCAAAACTTTATAAAATGTTATTTTAACACTTAAACACTTGTTTAAATTCACCAAAATTCATAATATTAATTCCCACTTTATATTATATCATAATTATGCCAAATAACTCCATAAACTCTCGGCAATTATAATTTGTACCCTTTACTTTTCAAAATTTACATTTTAGCCACATAACTTATTAAACTAGCCATTTAAATACTTGTAGCTATTTTTAATGTTCCCAAAATTTATAATATAAGCTAATATACTTATATACTTCAAAAATCACCAAATGAACCATATTATCCTCGGCTTTGATTTTATTTTACCATATGGTTTTAAAACTTGATTTATACTTTATAATAAGTGTATATAAATGTATATAAGCCATATAACACTTCTAAAAATTATGTTAATGACTTAGAATGATTATAAACTAAAAATAGAACATTTTGTCCCTAGACAATTTGGCCTAAACAAATATGTATCCTAAATAATTTTTATGACACAATTTTATACCTTAAGGTAATAACCTTACCTTATATGTTATAAATTATTTTCCTTGATATTATAACCCAATATTTTTGACCTTAATATTACTAAGGCTTATACATAATTTTTATACCAAAGTTTGAAGCTTAAATCAAACTTAAACTTAATAAACCTTAGTTATAGAAACTTACTCCTTAAATCAAGATAATTCTTGTACTTGATTTCTCCTTGAATTCCAAGCTCCTCCAAAGGTTTCTAGATGAGGTATTTTTGGCCTCCATGTACAAGTTTAGGAGATCCATGTGTTAGACTTCTAACAAGAATTTATAAGTAATGTTTGGAGTAGTTCTACAAGAGTTTACCTTAGGTATTTTTCAAGGGATTTTCGGTATTCCTTGGGATGATTGTAGATCTAAATTCCCTTCATGAAATGATGAAGAGAATATAGGTTTAGAAGCTCTGAATTTTCGGACATAGCTTAAGGAATTCACTTAGGATTTTCAACATGAAAATATACCTTAACTTTGAAATACCCCAAACTTAGATATGGTGTTTAAATGATAAACTAAGATATAAGGAGGCTAAATAATGCCTTAGAAACATTAAGAAACGTTTCTAATCAAAGAAAATATAAGGAAACACCAAAAGAGCAGTTTAAGCAAAACGTGCTCTAAGCTTGGAGAGATATGGGAGAGTACCCAAATATTGTCCCAAGACCTTAGTATATCCTAATGGTCATTTTAAGTCAATTACCAAAGAAAACCAAGCTTGAAAACAAGTTAAAACACAAAATGTGCTTTAAGGAGTCTTAAAGCACGTTTTTGAAAAATTGTCTTGTAAATGAGTTTTGAATGGCTAAATGTCCATCATTACTCTTTAATTAATATGTGTACTATATAGTATCACATTTGGAGGTCTATATTAATGGGAAATCAAAAATTTCACAACAATGTGCCTTGTTTTTGATGATAGTGAATTTTTAAGCTAGTTTATAACATAAGTCTATATAAGTGAGACATTTGGTCAATAAAGAATAAACTACCCTCATCACTAGAAGGGGGCCGGTTTCTTAAGGGTGAGTCACCACCTTTATGACTCATTAAGTGATTAAGGAAGCAAATAAGTCTTTTAAAGCCTAAAATACTATTCACCTTTCTACATAATATCTCACCTTTAGTGATTCTCTCTCCTCACTTCTTCATTGTTCCTTGTTCACACGGTTTTCTTGCTCTCTTTCTCTTCTCCATTAACGTGAAGCACCTCTCCATGCTAGCTCCATCTTCTCTTGCACACATCTTGCTCATTTAAGCTCCAAATCCAAACAAAATACATATTCTTCTTAGTTAGCTCAAGCTCCTCCTTTCTATCTTTTCAAAACTTCAAGAGCTCCATTTTGGTGCCAAGTCAAACCACCATTAGAGGAGGAAATTCAAGTTTGGAGACTCCATTGGCATCTCCATTCTCTTAAGGTAAAGAAAGTGTAAGAAAAACTAGGTTTCCACCATTTTCTTCACTTGACCGAGAATATATACTCATGGGACTCCATGTTTATGCCTTGTTCTAGCTTGTTTCTACTCTTCAAAGGAGAGAGGAGGTCCTTCTTGCTTCACATCCAAGTTTGTCTTGAGAAACCAAGGTAAAACAATCACATTAATACCTTAAAACATATTTTTAAACCTAGGGTTTGTTCCTTAGGGTTAATGTGTTATCTAGTACTCATTGGAGTCATTGGATATTGGGTAGAACATTTGCAAGGAGAATCACATTGGTGACCGAGATTGAACAAAGAAAACCTAAGGAGAAAAGCTTGTAAGCTTGTGAGAAAACAAGGTAAATTGCTTACCTTAAGGTGTCTTGTTGTTTAAGGAATGAGATGTGGGTAAATGATGAGCTTAGTGTTTAGTTTATGTGTGGAAGGTGCTATTAAAACCTAGGAGAACAATGTCTATACTTGTGAACTTGTGACTAAGGAGCAAATGAGAAAGGAGATAGTTTAAGAATATAAAGGTGAAGTACAAGAAGCATTTTTATTTCAATGGGAGCCTTGTTGAGTGTATTCGCAGGTTGAAGGCATATATATGTGGAAATTCAGTGGTTAAGATTATTGTTATTTAAGGGCCTAAGTGCCAAGCATTTTTAAGTTCAAGCGTTATATGATGATGGGTGAAGTTTTAGTGTAAATTGGGTGCTAAGGTGTTGTGATGAGAATTTGTGTGGTATTGGTTGTTTGATGGAGAAAAACCATTTGTTAGGAAGTACTATATACTAGAGAACCCATGGCAAAATTTAAAGGAAGTTTAAGTGTTTAAGATATCCTAAGGGAATTTAAGACTAAGAAGTACTAGGAATGTTCTATGGGTTGCCTTGATGAAAAAGGGTGAAGTTAAGATGTTTTAATGACTTATGATGACTTAGGTATCACCATGGAATATTTAGGAATCAAAAATGTATTTGGGTATTTAGACTTAGGCAAATGTTGGTGTACATCTAGGAAGGAAATAATGTGATGATGATGGAAGTTTAGACTGTTAAGGAACTTTAAGTGAATGCTTAAAAGAGTTTAGATAAGTGAGAGATGCTTGGGAGATGATGTTATAGTGATGAGGAAGCATTGGCATAGAGGTTACATTAGGTGTGAACCACCACCTAGAAACCTAGTGAAAAACATTATAAGAAGTTGGCATTATTACAATGAAAATGCATAATGATCAAGGTGGATATTGGTGAGTGATTTGATGGTTTTAGAGGAATGTTAAAGTGTATTTGAGGGACCTAAATGAGGTTGGAACATAATAGTATACATGGGAAGAGTTTGGAGTTGAAAGAACATATTATAGAAGAATCTGTAGTGGACCGACCCAGGGACCGACCCAGTTCTGGGTCGGTCGGACCTTGTTAACCCAGCAGAAATGTTTCGGTAATAGACCGACCCATAAGGATGGGTCGGTCGGTGGTCGGTCGGGCAAGGTTTAACGAAGGAAAATGTCTCGGCAGAGGACCGACCCAGAGGGCTTTGGGTCGGTCGGTTTAGCTTTGGGTCGTCGGGGATTTCCAAAGGAGGGGAAAGTTTCGGTAATGGACCGACCCATAAGGTTGGGTCGGTCGGTGGGTCGGTCGACCCTTAACACAAAAAAAAAAAAAGAAGAAATTTTAATTTCTAAGGATGTTAATTGGTAATAAAGTGTGCCATTAATAGGATGTTGATGATTAGGACCCTAAGAACTTAAGTAATTAAGTTAAGAATATGTATAAACCTTAATGTTTAAAATTAAGTTATAAGGTTGAATGGCAATGGCCTAAGAGGGTATCGAATGGGGATTTATAGGGACTAAGTAAGTTAAGAAAGGTACAAATAACTAATGACCTAAAAATGAATGAATGTTCTAGGTTTGTGAGTTGGGACCCCGAAGAAGATTAGTCAAACACGATCGACGGTGAACGGTACAATCCTTTTCGTGACCTGCTTGCTAACGAGGTGTCCCTCGGCTTGTGTGCTATCTGTTTATTTGCTATGACTAAACAAGATAAAGCATGCAACCGGTTATATTGCTCTCGTTGCGATTGTGTTACATTTACACTAACCCGCGAAGCTTGAGATTGTTACTAACCAAGGTTAGTACCTATTGAGTTAAGGTTGAGAACTAAGTATCGTTGATTGTTGGTTTTACCCTTCAAGGTTTAACTAACACTTGGAAAATAAGGCTTTCACTAACCATAACTTGGGGTGGGAGTGAATCCGGAATGGTACCGGCACATGTTATTGGGGGAGGTCGGTATCTGAATCAGATCCCTTCCAAATAAGACTGGTCATTAGACTCGTCGCCTAGGGTCAACAAATTGACCCGACCACCCGGGCTACTGTTCGAGGTGGGAGGCACATTAAGGAAGGCGTGGAGGGATCAAGCCTACATCCCTATTAAGTTAAGGAAGGTAGCTTATCGTCGGATAGTGCACTGCTACCGGCTAGGGTTAACCAGCCCTACAAAGATAAGCAACCAATTAAGGGCTAACCAATCTAATAGTGGAGAGGTTGGCAAGTATAAGTTTGAGATTAAGATTAAGGTAAATTAAGGAACTGAGGACTGAGGCAGGGGATTATTAACCCACTTGTTAAGGGAACGCTTGAGTCGTTCATTGGTTGTGAATTATAAATGTTCATCTGGTGGTTATTGTTATTGCACTTCATATTATGTTTGCATATGTAATCAATTTCCATGCTATCGACAATTAGTCGTCGTAGCCCCGTTAGCTTGGGGGCCATGAGAGGGTGTACCAGCATTCGTGCTGACCCCCCCTCGGGGGCTATTTTTACACTTGCAGGTAAGAGGCCCATGAGGACGCACCACGAGAGTAGGAGCGGTTAGATTTAGGTTGGGACGTTTGTTTTGAGTTCGGGTTGCGCCTGTGCACCCGACTGTTCATATTAAAATGTTGTAAGTTTGAGATTATGATTGTGATACTAGTACTCGGATGGTCGTGGGATTGTGGATGTTATTGTTTTGAGCTGGATAATATTTGGTTAAGTATTGTATATATTAAGCCGGTATGTTCTAACGATCAGACCGTGGCAAGGTCCAAGTGTTGTATATTTCCGCTGCGATGTTCTCGATTAGGAGTTCAGATTGCGATAACCACGATAGGCTTTGGATGGGGTGTTACAAAAGTGGTATCAGAGCGTAGTTACGCTCTGATCAAAAACCGGATATAAGTGACCATCGAGTTAGGATGTAAGTTAAGGAATAAGTATTGGGTTAAGGGTGTGAGAAGTTAGAGTGAGTAGAGTCAGATGACCACTAATAAGTGTGGATTGTCTTTACCGTCTACGGACGTTATAAATTTACTAACCAAACGGTGGTGAATATGAATCTAATGTAAGTTGTGCTTGTTCAGATGGCAGGACGCCCTAGAGGAGGCCGAGGTCGCGGCCGGGGTGAGGATATTCCAGATATACCTGGAGGGCAGACGATCGCAGAGATCGTAGCTGCCGCTTTAGGGCACATGGGCTATCAGCCCGGTGTGGGTGCACCACCTCCACCGCCACACCTAGGGAACCCAACTGGGTGAAGAGTCTGTCAGATCTTCGACCCGCACAATTCAAGGGGGAGACCGATCCCGCCAAGCTTGAGGCGTACATCTCCGAGCTGGAGACCGCCTTCGAGACCCTTGATGTCCCTGCTGGGATCAAGGTGCGCTTAGCTGCTTTCTACCTGAAGGGGGCGGCGGGCGATTGGTGGAAGCTGGTGAGGGCCGAGCATGTGGCCAACCCAGAGTTCGGCTGGGAGCAGTACACCGCCTTGCTACGGGCAAAGTACTATCCCGCCCATGTCCAGACGAAGAAGCGCTTGCAGTTAGATGCGCTTAAGCAGTCGGACAAGATGACGGTGGACGAGTATTACTCAGAGTTCACCGCCTTGCTCCGTCTTCTGCCAGGTCTAGGGTATTCTGACCAGATCTTGGTAGACCGCTTCTATGGCGGGCTTAGCCATCGACTCCGCTACGGCATGGGGCCGACTAGTTACACTACCTTGCAGGAGTGCTATCATGCCGCTGCTAAGGTCGAGATTACCGTCCAGCTGAGGGACGAGGAGAATGCTAAGAGGAAGAGTGCCGGTAAAGCTCAGAGAGTCAAGGGCAAGGAGGGTACAAGAAACAGAAGTACCAGCCTCAGGCCCAGAAGAATCAGAACCCGAAAGGGAAGGAGGGAAAGGAGAAGGCTCCGGAAGAGCCATTGAAACTGACATATGCTTATGCAGCTACACCCCTGCGCTCTAAGGCGCCGAAGGGATCTGAGACCGAGAAAGGAGCCGGTGGTGGCTACCAACGACGCTACATTTGTAGATGGTGTCACAAGGACCACCCCGGGCTCGACTGTAAGGGGAACAAAGTAGAGTGCAACTTCTGCGGAGTACTTGGACACCGAGCATATGAGTGCTACGGGAATCCAGAGAGTAAGAATTTCAGACCCAGTTTCAAAGTTAAGGCCAAGGCTGATCAGGGATCCGGATCAGACGGTCAGAGGAGGGGGCAACCAGCAGCAGACAAGAACCCAAGGGTGACCCAGAAGACGGGGCCCACTCTACACATGGTGGATCGGGACGATGAGCCTGAGCCCTCATCGAGGCCAGGTACCATTATAACTATTTAGTAACAAAACTACCTGCTTACCGCATTATCATGCATGTTTGGTGAAATATATGAGTTAAGTAAAAATAAGATGAGACTAGAACCTAAGTAAGATATAACCTACTACCACTCTAGGAAAATTCAACATCTGCTACCCTATACCATCTACATCTAACCCGGAGCACACCGACATCGAAACCACACACTTTCCAACCGAACAATGTCAGGTTATCCGCCCAGGTATGATCTTATTAAGGGGATACCTGACACCCGACGCACAAATAGCCATCATCAGAAGATGCAATCAACTAGGAATGGGACCGGGAGGTTTTTACACACCGGAGTACCCAGGGGGAGCAAGGATGAAATTAAAGATGATGAGCTTGGGCAAGGATTGGAATCCGTATGCCAAGAATTACCAAACCACAAGGGAGCAAGATGGAGTCTCACCACCGGGGATACCCGAAGAGTTCCATCCAGTTATTACACAAATCGTGGAAATCGCTCAGCAGTTGGAGGCTGAACCGATTCCAGACATCCAGCCAGACATTTGCATTGTAAACTTCTATGAAAAAGATGGAAAACTGGGACTACACCAGGATAAGGACGAGACAACGGAGTCTCTCGAGAGAGGGATACCCGTAGTGTCTTGGTCCATTGGAGATGATGCGGAATTTTTATACGGCGAGCAGAAGCGTGCGGACCGTGCAGATAAGATAATACTTAAGTCAGGTGATGTATTAATTTTGGGAGGAGAATCAAGGATGTTGTACCATGGGATTAAGAGAATCAAGCTGAATACAGCACCGTCAGCAGTAATCAATGCGACGCACATGAGACCAGGAAGATTAAACTTAACCTTTAGACAATATTAGCCGTGTAATGTTAGAATGAGATGAGAAATGAGATGTAAGATTGAAGCACATGTTGTAAACAGGATGGTTATAAATAAAATAACAGTGTTGTTCATATAAATTGTTACGACTCTTGTTATGCCATCAATACTCATGGAGCTTGTGAACACAATTAGGTTATGGACTCGGTACGGAAGGTGCACTAAGCATACTCACAGAGGCACAGGCCGACGTTAGCGGTACTATCCTCACCGGCACCTTTCCGATCAATGGAATTGAGGCATCAGTTCTCTTCGACTCAGGGGCCTCGCATACCTTTGTCTCTGCATCATTCGCGAGCAGGTTGGGGCTAGACGCTGATGAGCTACCCGACTTACACTCACGTTACTCACCCTCTAAGGAGAATGGTTCGTTGCACTCGTTACTACCAGGAGCCACCATCAGAATTAAGGGGGAAGACTTCCAGTTAGTTTCATTGAGTTCAGTAAGCTAGGATTTGATGTTATCTTCGGGATGAACTGGTTGGAGCGGCACAAGGGACGTATCCTCTGCGCCGACATAGATTGCTGCTCAGGAGTCCATCTGGGGTAAACAATTCATCCGCCATAGGCCCAGAGAGCCTTCGACTAAGATCATCACCGCCATGGCAATGCAAAGAGAAATAAGGAGAAAGGAAGAAGTATACCTCTGCTATGTACAGGACATAGAGAGAGACCCTGAGTTCGACCCCGACTTACCGGTAGTGTCGGAGTTCCCCGACTTATTTCCACGGGAACTGCCCGGCATGCCACCCACTCGGGAGGTAGAGTTCACCATTGAGCTGCTGCCTGGTACCGGACCGATAGCCAAAGCACCATATCGTATGGCTCCGGCAGAAATGACTGAATTAAAAGAACAACTGAAAGATTTGTTGGATAAAGGATTTGTCAGACCAAGT
Source organism: Limonium bicolor (assembly GCA_023374045.1). Lineage (NCBI taxonomy): Eukaryota > Viridiplantae > Streptophyta > Magnoliopsida > Caryophyllales > Plumbaginaceae > Limonium > Limonium bicolor. Next base: position 191,191,307 of record CM041782.1, read on the forward strand.
GTGTCACCATGGGGAGCGCCAGTCCTCTTCGTGAAGAAGAAGGATGGTAGCCTCCGCCTCTGCATCGACTACAGAGAGTTGAATGCAGTGACAGTGAAGAATAAGTACCCACTACCCCGCATTGACGATCTGTTCGATCAGTTGAAGGGAGCATCTGTGTTTTCCAAGATTGATCTCAGATCGGGGTATCATCAGATAGCCATTAAGGAGGGAGACATTGAGAAGACGGCATTCCGGACACGATACGGCCACTATGAGTTTACAGTGATGCCGTTCGGTTTGTCGAACGCACCGCGAAGTTTATGGATCTGATGAACCGCTTGTTCCGGGAGCAGCTGGACAAGTCGGTTGTGGTTTTTATTGATGATATATTGATATATTCAAAGTCTAAGATTGAGCATGAGGAACATTTGAGAAAGGTGTTGGAAATATTAAGGGAGAACCAGCTATATGCTAAGTTCTCCAAGTGTGAGTTTTGGCTTGACCAGGTCTCTTTCCTAGGTCATGTCATCTCAGATGCTGGGATCGCAGTGGATCCAGCAAAGATTGATGCCGTACGTACCTGGCCAAGGCCGAAGACAGTTACCGACATCAGGAGCTTTCTCGGTCTGGCAGGTTACTACAGGAGGTTTGTTAGAGATTTCAGCAAGGTCGCAAGCCGATGACCAGTCTGATGAAGAAAGATGCACCATTTCTGTGGACAGTCGACTGTGAGAGATCATTTCAGCGCTTGAAGGACTCACTGACCACTGCACCGGTACTGACCATTCCAGACGGTACAGAGGGCTTTGAGGTTTATTGTGATGCATCCGGCAGAGGGCTGGGTTGCGTGCTCATGCAACATGGCAAGGTGGTGGCATATGCCTCACGCCAGTTGAAGAAACATGAGGAGAACTACCCCACACATGATTTAGAGCTGGGAGCTGTAGTCTTCGCTTTGAAGATATGGCGCCACTACTTATATGGGGTTAGTGTCACGATCTACACCGATCACAAAAGTTTGAAATATATATTCACTCAGAAGGAGTTAAATCTTCGACAGAGGAGATGGTTAGAATTTCTGAAAGACTATGACATTGACCTCCAATACAAAGAAGGGAAGGCCAATGTTGTAGCAGATGCCCTGAGCCGTCGAGCACACTCACTCCATTCGCTAGTTTCTTTCTCCAGCTTGGTCGATGAGGTGCGAGAGGCTCAGAGGACTGATGAGTATATAGAGAGGTCAGACAGAAGCTGACAGATGGTACCTTTGAGAGTCAGAAATACGACTTCAGACTTCATGATGATGATCTGATCAGACTTAAGGGCCGATTATGCATACCACGAGGTAACACGGATCTGAAAGACCGTATACTTAGAGAATCACACTGTTCTTCAGTTTCCATCCATCCGGGAGCCTCTAAAATGTATAAAGACATGAAGAGATACTTCTGGTGGTCGGGGATGAAGACAGATGTTACCGAGTTCGTCTTGAGGTGTCTCACATGCCAGAAGGTGAAATTCGAGCACAGACGACCGGGCGGAATGGTACAGTCGATGCCAGTTCCGGAGTGGAAGTTCCATGATATCTCCATGGACTTCGTAGTTGGGCTTCCACCTGCTAGGGGAGGTCTCAACATGATATTGGTGGTGGTGGATCGCCTTACCAAAGTAGCCCGATTCATACCGATGAAGGATACTTGGAAGGTGACCAAATTAGCTGAGTTATTTGAGAAAGAAATCATGAGGCACCACGGCATACCAAAGACCATAGTGTCAGATAGAGATACCAGATTCCTTTCGAGGTACTGGAGAGCTACCAGAGAAGCGTTGGGTACAGAACTCAAGCTGAGTACCGCGTTCCATCCTCAGACAGATGGTCAGACTGAGCGTACTATTCAGACACTCGAGGACATGCTGAGAGCATGTGCCTTAGACTTCCAGGGCAGTTGGATTGACAGATTGCATCTGATCGAGTTTTCATACAACAACAGCTATCACGCTTCGATCAAGATGGCACCTTTTCAAGCGTTGTACGGTAGACCATGTCGTACACCGCTCTGCTGGGATGAGTCGAGTGAGACGGTCATCATAGGACCAGAGTACTTAGAACAAGTTCAGGCTGAAGTTCAGCAAATCAGGGAGAACATGAAAGCTGCTCAAGATAGGCAGAAGTCGTATGCTGATGTTCGACGACGAGACCTGGAGTTCGCAGTGGGCGACCAGGTATTTCTGCGAGTATCACCGATGAAGGGTGTATTTAGGTTTGGGCAGAAGGGCAAGTTAAGCCCGAAATTTGTTGGTCCTTATGAGATTACGGAGCGGGTGGGCCCGGTTGCTTACAGGTTAAATTTACCTGCTGAGCTGGGTAAAGTGCATGATGTCTTTCATGTTTCACAGCTGAAGAAATACATGCACCACCCCTCCCACGTGTTAGAACCTGAGAGGTTGACCTTAGAACCAAATATGAGATCCGTGGAGACTCCTCAGAGAATCTTGGACAGAAAGACTAGGGACACTCGCCACAAGTCAGTGCGACTGGTGAAGGTTCTCTGGTCTAACCAAGATGTCGAAGAGGCCACGTGGGAATTAGAGGATAAGATGAGGGCGAAGTACCCTTCTTTATTTACTGACTAGATCGTCTGTATAGGGTACGGGGCGTACCCCTTTTTAAGGGGGGTAGAGCTTCCTCGCTTTTGAGTTAGGAAACGATCATGTTTGTCGTTTGTTTGGGTGTTTAAGTTGTGGATTTGTGTAAGTTGCTACACTTTGGTGTAAGTTTGAGCTTTGAGTTATGTATGATACTTATGTATTGTATTTGAGATTGACCTTTGAGTCTTGAGATGTATGAATGTGAATATAAGATGTGGTATTAAGATTAAGAGAACTGTGTACCGTGAACGGTTAAACACATGTGTGAACTTTGAGGACAAAGTTCTTTTAAGGGGGGTAGATTGAAATACCCCAAACTTAGATATGGTGTTTAAATGATAAACTAAGATATAAGGAGGCTAAATAATGCCTTAGAAACATTAAGAAACGTTTCTAATCAAAGAAAATATAAGGAAACACCAAAAGAGCAGTTTAAGCAAAAACGTGCTCTAAGCTTGGAGAGATATGGGAGAGTACCCAAATATTGTTCCAAGACCTTAGTAATATCCTAATGGTCATTTTAAGTCAATTACCAAAGAAAACCAAGCTTGAAAACAAGTTAAAACACAAAATGTGCTTTAAGGAGTCTTAAAGCACGTTTTTGAAAAATTGTCTTGTAAATGAGTTTTGAATGGCTAAATGTCCATCATTACTCTTTAATTAATATGTGTACTATATAGTATCACATTTGGAGGTCTATATCAATGGGAAATCAAAAATTTCACAACAATGTGCCTTGTTTTTGATGAATAGTGAATTTATTAAGCTAGTTTATAACATAAGTCTATATAAGTGAGACATTTGGTCAATAAAGACTAAACTACCCTCATCACTAGAAGGGGGCCGGTTTCTTAAGGGGTGAGTCACCACCTTTATGACTCATTAAGTGATTAAGGAAGCAAATAAGTCTTTTAAAGCCTAAAATACTATTCACCTTTTTACATAATATCTCACCTTTAGTGATTCTCTCTCCTCACTTCTTCATTGTTCCTTGTTCACACGGTTTTCTTGCTCTCTTTCTCTTCTCCATTAACGTGAAGCACCTCTCCATGCTAGCTCCATCTTCTCTTGCACACATCTTGCTCATTTTAGCTCCAAATCCAAAACAAAATACATATTCTTCTTAGTTAGCTCAAGCTCCTCCTTTCTATCTTTTCAAAACTTCAAGAGCTCCATTTTGGTGCCAAGTCAAACCACCATTAGAGGAGGAAATTCAAGTTTGGAGACTCCATTGGCATCTCCATTCTCTTAAGGTAAAGAAAGTGTAAGAAAATCTAGGTTTCCACCATTTTCTTCACTTGACCGAGAATATATACTCATGGGACTCCATGTTTATGCCTTGTTCTAGCTTGTTTCTACTCTTCAAAGGAGAGAGGAGGTCCTTCTTGCTTCACATCCAAGTTTGTCTTGAGAAACCAAGGTAAAACAATCACATTAATACCTTAAAACATATTTTTAAACCTAGGGTTTGTTCCTTAGGGTTAATGTGTTATCTAGTACTCATTGGAGTCATTGGATATTGGTTAGAACATTGGCAAGGAGAATCACATTGGTGACCGAGATTGAACAAAGAAAACCTAAGGAGAAAAGCTTGTAAGCTTGTGAGAAAACAAGGTAAATTGCTTACCTTAAGGTGTCTTGTTGTTTAAGGGAATGAGATGTGGGTAAATGATGAGCTTAGTGTTTAGTTTATGTGTGGAAGGTGCTATTAAAACCTAGGAGAAACAATGTCTATACTTGTGAACTTGTGACTAAGGAGCAAATGAGAAAGGAGATAGTTTAAGAATATAAAGGTGAAGTACAAGAAGCATTTTATTTCAATGGGAGCCTTGTTGAGTGTATTCGCAGGTTGAAGGCATATATATGTGGAAATTCAGTGGTTAAGATTATTGTTATTTAAGGGCCTAAGTGCCAAGCATTTTTAAGTTCAAGCGTTATATGATGATGTGGTGAAGTTTTAGTGTAAATTGGGTGCTAAGGTGTTGTGATGAGAATTTGTGTGGTATTGGTTGTTTGATGGAGAAAAACCATTTGTTAGGAAGTACTATATACTAGAGAACCCATGGCAAAATTTAAAGGAGAGTTTAAGTGTTTAAGATATCCTAAGGGAATTTAATGACTAAGGAAGTACTAGGAATGTTCTATGGGTTGCCTTGATGAAAAAGGGTGAAGTTAAGATGTTTTAATGACTTATGATGACTTAGGTATCACCATGGAATATTTAGGAATCAAAAGAATGTATTTGGGTATTTAGGACTTAGGCAAATGTTGGTGTACATCTAGGAAGGAAATAATGTGATGATGATGGAAGTTTAGACTTGTTAAGGAACTTTAAGTGAATGCTTAAAAGAGTTTAGATAAGTGAGAGATGCTTGGGAGATGATGTTATAGTGATGAGGAAGCATTGGCATAGAGGTTACATTAGGTGTGAACCACCACCTAGAAACCTAGTGAAAAACATTATAAGAAGTTGGCATTATTACAATGAAAATGCATAATGATCAAGGTGGATATTGGTGAGTGATTTGATGGTTTTAGAGGAATGTTTAAAGTGTATTTGAGGGACCTAAATGAGGTTGGCATAATAGTATACATGGGAAGAGTTTGGAGTTGAAAGAACATATTAATAGAAGAATCTGTAGTGGACCGACCCAGGGACCGACCCAGTGGGTCGGTCGGACCTTGTTAACCCAGCAGAAATGTTTCGGTAATAGACCGACCCATAAGGATGGGTCGGTCGGTGGGTCGGTCGGGCAAGGTTTAACGAAGGAAAATGTCTCGGCAGAGGACCGACCCAGAGGGCTTTGGGTCGGTCGGGGAATTTCCAAAGGAGGGGAAAGTTTCGGTAATGGACCGACCCATAAGGTTGGGTCGGTCGGTGGGTCGGTCGACCCTTAACACAAAAAAAAAAGAAGAAATTTTAATTTCTAAGGATGTTAATTGGTATTAAAGTGTGCCATTAATAGGATGTTGATGATTAGGACCCTAAGAACTTAAGTAATTAAGTTAAGAATATGTATAAACCTTAATGTTTAAAATTAAGTTATAAGGTTGAATGGCAATGGCCTAAGAGGGTTCGAATGGGGATTTATAGGGACTAAGTAGTTAAGAAAGGTACAAATAACTAATACCTAAAAATGAATGAATGTTTAGGTTTGTGAGTTGGGACCCCGAAGAAGATTAGTCAAACAACGATCGACGGTGAACGGTACAATCCTTTTCGTGACCTGCTTGCTAACGAGGTGTCCCTCGGCTTGTGTGCTATCTGTTTATTTGCTATGACTAAAACAAGATAAAGCATGCAACCGGTTATATTGCTCTCGTTGCGATTGTGTTACATTTACACTAACCCGCGAAGCTTGAGATTGTTACTAACCAAGGTTAGTACTATTGAGTTAAGGTTGAGAACTAAGTATCGTTGATTGTTGGTTTTACCCTTCAAGGTTTAACTAACACTTGGAAAATAAGGCTTTCACTAACCATAACTTGGGGTGGGAGTGAGGAATCCGGAATGGTACCGGCACATGTGTATTGGGGGAGGTCGGTATCTGAATCAGATCCGACTTCCAAATAAGACTGGTCATTAGACTCGTCGCCTAGGGTCAACAAATTGACCCGACCACCCGGGCTACTGTTCGAGGTGGGAGGCACATTAAGGAAGGCGTGGAGGGATCAAGCCTACATCCCTATTAAGTTAAGGAAGGTAGCTTATCGTCGGATAGTGCACTGCTACCGGCTAGGGTTAACCAAGCCCTACAAAGATAAGCAACCAATTAAGGGCTAACCAATCTAATAGTGGAGAGGTTGGCAAGTATAAGTTTGAGATTAAGATTAAGGTAATTAAGGAACTGAGGACTGAGGCAGGGGATTATTAACCCACTTGTTAAGGGAACGCTTGAGTCGTTCATTGGTTGTGAATTATAAATGTTCATCTGGTGGTTATTGTTATTGCACTTCATATTATGTTTGCATGTAATCAATTTCCATGCTATCGACAATTAGTCGTCGTAGCCCCGTTAGCTTGGGGGCCATGAGAGGGTGTACCAGCATTCGTGCTGACCCCCCCTCGGGGGCTATTTTTACACTTGCAGGTAAGAGGCCCATGAGGACGCACCACGAGAGTAGGAGCGGTTAGATTTAGGTTGGGACGTTTTTTTTGAGTTCGGGTTGCGCCTGTGCACCCGACTGTTCATATTAAAATGTTGTAAGTTTGAGATTATGATTGTGATACTAGTACTCGGATGGTCGTGGGATTGTGGATGTTATTGTTTTGAGCTGGATAAATATTTTGGTTAAGTATTGTATATATTAAGCCGGTATGTTCTAACGATCAGACCGTGGCAAGGTCCAAGTGTTGTATATTTCCGCTGCGATGTTCTCGATTAGGAGTTCAGATTGCGATAACCACGATAGGCTTTGGATGGGGTGTTACAAACTTGATCTTGTTGCTCCTTGTGTTGTTGTTGAATCAAGGTGACTCCTTGGAGAACCTAAGCTTGGCGAATTCTTGTAGGTTTGCTAGGATGATTCTTGCTTTAAGACTTAGTAGATTTAACTAAGAAATTTACATAGAAATGGTGTTAGAGCTTAAAACACCATTAATGGAGCTGAAATACCCCAAACTTAGATATGGTGGTTAAATGATAAACTAAGATATAAGGAGGCTAAATAATGCCTTAGAAACATTAAGGAACATTTCTAATCAAAGAAAATATAAGGAAACACCAAAAGAGCAGTTTAAGCAAAAACGTGCTCTAAGCTTGGAGAGACTTGGGAGAGTACCCAAATATTATTCTAAGACCTTAGTAATATCCTAATGGTCATTTTAAATCAATTACCAAAGAAAACCAAGCTTGAAAACAAGTTAAAACACAAAATGTGCTTTAAGGAGTCTTAAAGCACATTTTTGAAAAATTGTCTTGTAAATGAGTTTTGAATGGCTAAATGTCCATCATTACTCTTTAATTAACATGTGTACTATATAGTATCACATTTGGAAGTCTATATCAATGGGAAATCAAAAATTTCACAACAATGTGCCTTGTTTTGTGAACAGTAAATTAATTAAGCTAGTTTATAACATAATTCAATATAAGTGAGATATTTGGTCAACAAAGACTTAAGTACCCCTTGTTACTAATGGGGGCCGGTTTCTTATAAGGTGAGTCACCACCTTCATGACTCATTAAGCAAATAAAGACTTATAAAGCAAAAGTACTATTCACCTTTTAACATAAATATCACACTTTACTTACCTCTCTCCTCATCTCTTCATTCTCCATCTTCTCCATCGGTTTTCTTTGCTCTCTTTCTTCTCCCTCACGTAAAACTCAACCTCCATGCTAGCTCCATCTAGCTTTGCACACATCTTGCTCATTTTAGCTCCAAAACCAAAACTAAGTACATATATCTCTTAGTTAGCTCAAGCTCTTCCTTTCTATCTTTTCAAAACTTCAAGAGCTTCATTTTGGTGCCAAGTCAAACCACCATTAGAGGAGGAAATTCAAGTTTGGAGACTCCATTGGCTTCTCCATTCTCTTATGGTAAAGAAAGTGTAAGAAAATCTAGGTTTCCATCATTTCTTTCCTTGTCCGAAAATTTGCACTCATGGGACTCCATGTTTATGCCTTTTTATAGCTTGTTTTCTACTCTTCAAAGGATTAAGGAGGTCCTTCTTGCTTCATATCCAAGCTTGTCTTGAGAAACCAAGGTAAAACAATCACCTTAATACCTTAAAGCACATTTTTAACCTAGGGTTTGTTCCTTAGGGTTAATGTATTATCTAGTACTCATTGGAGTCATTGGATATTGGTTAGAACATTGGCAAGGAGATATATATTGGTGACCGAGTTTGAGCAAGGAAAAACCTAAGGAAGAAAGCTTTTAAAGCTTGTAAAAGAACAAGGTAAATTACTTACCTTAAGGTGTTTTATTGTTTAAGGGAAAGAGATTTAGATATGTGATGAGTTTAGTAGAGAGTTTACATTAGAAAAGGGTTATATATAACCTAGGAGAAACAATGACTATACTTGTGAACTTGTGACTAAGGAGCAAATGAGAAAAAGAGATAGTTTAAGGATATCAAGGTGAATTACAAGAAGCATTTAGTTTCAATGGGAGCCTTGTTGTGTGTATTCGCAGGTTGAAGACAAATATATGAGGAAATTCAGTGGTTAAGATTATTGTCATTTAAGGGCCTAAGTGCCAAGCATTTAAGTTTATGCACTATAAGATGGTGCGGTGTAGTTTTGGTGTAAATTGTGTGTTAAGATGTTGTAATGAGAATTTGAGTGATCTTGGTTGTTTAATGGTGAAAAACCAAGTGGTTGGGTGTAACAATATACTAGAGAACCCATGGCAAAATTTAGTGAAGAACCTAAGTGTTTAAGATGTTCTAAGGAGATTTCATGACTAAGGAAGTACTAGGAAGTTTTAGAGGTTGTCTTGATGAAAAAGGGGTGAGTTTAAGGTGTTTAATGAGTTAGAATGACCTAGACATGATCATGGGGGATTTAGGAATCAAATGAATATACTTGAGTATTTAGAACTTAGGCAAATGTTGGTAAACAACTAGGAAGGAAATAATGTGTTGATGGATGGAAGTTTAAGCTTGTGAAGGAACTTTAAGTAAATGCATAAAAGAGTTTTAGATGGTGAAAGATGCTTGGGAGATGATGTTATAGTGGTGGGGAAAACATTTGGCATAGTGGTTACTTTAGGTATGAACCACCACCTAGAAAGCTATTGGAAAACATTACAAGTGTTGGCATTATTACAAGGAAAAATGCATAATGATTAAAGTGGATGTTGGTGAGTGATTTAAAGTGTTTAGTGGTTGGTTTAAGGTGTATTTGAAGTGCCCAAATGAGGTTATAACATATTAGGATATATGAGGAGAAGTATGGAGTTGAAAGAGAATTTAGAAATAAGGTTCTGGAGCCGACTGACCTTAGGACCGGACCTGCAAGGTCGGTCGAGCTCAGATTACACTACCGGAGAAAGTCTCTGGAACCGACTGAACTTGGGGACCGGACTTGCAAGTTCGGTCGGGCTTGTATTTTGTGAAGGAAATAAGTCTCTGGAATCGACCGAACATGGGACCGGACTTGGCAAGTTCGGTCGAGCTTAAATTTCCCACGGGGGAAACTCTCGGGAATGGACCGACCTTGGGACCAGACTTGCAAGGTCGGTCGGGGTAGAATTTTCAAGCGGTAATATGTTCTGGAACGGACCGACCTTGGGTAAGGTCGGTCGGAAGTTCGGTCGAGCCTAAAAAAAAAAGAAATATTGAATTCTAAGAATGGTAATAGGTAATAAGGTATACCTTTGGTAGGGTGGTAATGATTAGGACCCTAAGAACTTAAGGGATTAAGTTAAGTTAAGTATAAATTTTAATGTTTAAAGTTAAGTTTGTAAGCTAAGTGGAAAAGACTTGAGAGGTTATTGAATGGGAATCTTTAGGGACTAAGTGAGTTAAGTAAGGTGCAAATAACTAATGACCTAAAAATGAACCAATGTTTTAGGTTTGTGAATTGGGACCCCGAAGAAGGTTAATCAAACAACGATCGACGGTGAACGGTACAATCTTTCTTGTGACCTGCTTGCTAACGAGGTGTCCCTCGGCTTGTGTGCTATCTGTTTAATTGCTATGACTAAAACAAGATAAAGCATGCAACCGGTTATATTGTTCTCGTGGTGTATGTGTTATATTTACACTAACCCGCGAGACTTGAGATTGTTACTAATCAAGTTTAGTACTTACTGAGTTAAGAATAAGAGTTAAGTTTGGTGGTTGTTGGTTAATGCCCGTTAGGGCTTAGCTAGCACATGGTGATTAAGATTTTTACTAACTGGAACATGAGTGAGGAAACCCGGGACCGATCTCCGGTCATGCATGCTAAGGAAAAAGGGGGACGGTATCTGAATCAGATCCGCCCTCCGCTTAAGGACTTGTCTTCGGACTTGTAGCCTAGGGCCGGTTGCCGGCTCAGCTACGCTGGACTCCCGTCCAGAGTAGGTGGCATTAAGATGGTCCGTTGGGATCACCTAAATCCCAGGTTCGAATTAAGCTACAACCACTCCCTTCCAGGAACGGTTTGTATACTGAGATTAAGATTAAGGTAAGGTAAGGAACTGAGATTAAGGAAATGAGGACTAAGGAGGGGGTTACTAACTTACTTGGCAAGGGAACGCTTGAATCGTTCATTGTTTGTGAACTATATATGTTCATCTGTGGTTATTGTTATTGCACTTCATATTATGCTTGTGTATGTAATCAATTTCCATGCTATCGACAATTAGTCGTCGTAGCCCCGTTAGCTTGGGGGCCATGAGAGGGTGTACCAGCATTCGTGCTGACCCCCTTTGGGGGCTGTTTTTACACTTGCAGGTAAGAGACCCATGAGGACGCAATACGAGAGTAGGAGCGGTTAGACTTAGGATGGGATATTTATTTTGAGTTCGGTTTGCGCCTGTGCACCCGTCTGTTTATATTTAAACTGATGTAAGGTTATGACTATATCTTAGCTATTTGTACTCGGTTGGTTGTGGTATTATGGATGGTGATGTTTCGAGTTGGTTAAGTATTTTGGATAAGTATTGTAAATGTTAAGGCCGGTATATTCTAATGATCAGACCGTGGCAAGGTCCAGGTGTTTATTATCTCCGCTGCGACGTATTCGATTAAGGGTTTAGTTTTGCGATAACCACGATTGGCTTTGGATGGTGTTACAAAAAGTGGTATCAGAGCGTAGTTACGCTCTGATCAAGAAATACCGGACATGAGTAACCACCGAGTTAGGATATAAGTTAAGGAATAAGTGATGGGTTAAGGGTGTGAGAAGTTAGAGTGAGTAGAGTCAGATGACCACTAATAAGTGTGGATCGTCTTTACCGTCTACGGACGTTATAAATTCGTTAACCGAAACAGTGGTGAATACGAATCTAATGTGAGTTATGCTTGTTCAGATGGTAGGACGTCCTAGGGGAAGCCGAGGTCGCGGCCAAGGTGATGATGCTTCAGGAATACCTGGAGGGCAGACGATCGCAGAGATCGTAGCTGCCGCATTAGGGCATATGGGCTATCAGCCTGGTGTGGGTGCACCACCTCCACCGCCACAACCCAGGGAACCAAATTGGGTGAAGAGTCTTGCAGATCTTCGACCCGCGCACTTTAAGGGGGAGACCGATCCCGCCAAGCTTGAGGCGTACATCTCCGAGCTGGAGACCGCCTTCGAGACCCTTGATGTCCCTGCTGGGATCAAGGTGCGCCTGGCTGCTTTCTACCTGAAGGGGGCGGCAGGCGATTGGTGGAAGCTGGTGAGGGCCGAGCATGTGGCCAATCCAGAGTTCGGCTGGGAGCAGTACACCGCCTTGCTACGCGCAAAGTACTACCCCGCCCATGTTCAGACGAAGAAGTGCTTGCAGTTGGATGCGCTTAAGCAGACGGACAAGATGACAGTGGACGAGTATTACTCAGAGTTCACCGCCTTGCTCCGTCTTCTGCCAGGTCTTGGATATTCTGACCAGATCCTGGTGGACCGCTTCTATGGCGGGCTTAGCCATCGACTCCGCTACGGCATGGGGCCGACGAGTTACACTACCTTGCAGGTAATAAGAATGATTGAGATTTGAGTAAGTAATGAGTAAGATTTATATTATGAGAAATAAGAGTGACTAATACTATGGAAAAGCAGGAGTGCTATCACGCCGCAGCTAAGGTTGAGATAACCGTCCAGCTGAGGGACGAGGAGAATGCTAAGAGAAAGAATACTGGTAAGAGCTCGGAGAGTCAAGGGCAAGGAGGGTACAAGAAACAAAAGTACCAGCCTCAGGCCCAGAAAAATCAGAACCCAAAGGGGAAGGAGGAAAAAGAGAAGGCTCCGGAAGAGCCATTGAAGTTGACATATGCTTATGCAGCTACACCCCTGCGCTCTAGGGCGCCAAAGGGTAAGGAATTGATATTGAATGAGTTAAGAAACAAATTAGTAACCGTTTGAGATATGAGAATTGACATTATGAATCATCAGGACCTGAGACTGAGAAGGGAGCCGGTGGTGGCTACCAGCGACGCTTCATCTGTAGGTGGTGTCACAAGGACCACCCCGGGCTCGATTGTAAAGGGAATAAGGTGGAGTGCAACTTTTGTGGAGTGTATGGACACCGGGCATATGAGTGTTACCGGAACCCTGCTAGCAGAGCCTATAGGCCCGACACCAGGGGCAAGGGTAAGACCGATCAGGGAGCTGGATCTGACAGTCAGAGGAAGGTGCAGCAGGCGGCGGACAAGAACCCACGGGTGACCCAGAAGTCGGGACCCACATTACACATGGTGGACCGGGACGATAAGCCTGAACCCTTATCGAGGCCAGGTACCACTATAACCATTTAGTAGTAAAAATTACCTCCTTACCGCATTATCATGGCATGTTTGGTGAATAAATGAGTTAAGTAAGAAGATGAGATTAGAACTAAGTAAGATATAACCTACACCACTTTAGGAAGCTTCAGCATCTGCTATCCAATACTATCTACACCTAACCCGGAGCACACCGACATCGAAAACCATAGACTTTCCAACTGAACAATGTCAGGTTATCCGCCCAGGTATGATTTATTAAGGGGATACCTGACACCCGAAGCACAAAATAGCCATCATCAGAAGATGCAATCAACTAGGAATGGGACCGGGAGGTTTTTACACACGGAGTACCCAGGGGGAGCAAGGATGAAATTAAAGATGATGAGCTTGGGCAAGGATTGGAATCCGTATGCCAAGAATTACCAAACCATGAGGGTGCAAGATGGAGTCTCACCACCGGAAATACCCGAAAAGTTCCATCCAGTTATTACACAAGTCGTGGAAATCGCTCAGCAATTGGAAGCTGAACCGATTCCAGACATACAAGCAGACATTTGCATTGTGAACTTCTACGAGAAGGATGGGCGACTTGGACTACACCAGGATAAGGACGAGACAACGGAGTCTCTCGAAAGAGGGATACCCGTAGTGTCTTGGTCCATTGGGGATGATGCAGAGTTTTTATACGGCGAGCAGAAGCGTGCGGACCGGGCGAATAAGTTGGTACTTAAGTCAGGAGATGTATTAATTATGGGAGGAGAATCAAGGATGTTATACCATGGGATTAAGAGAATCAAGCTGAATACAGCACCGTCAGCAGTAATCAATGCGACGCATATGAGACCAGGAAGATTAAACCTAACCTTTAGACAATATTAGCCATGTAATGTTAGAATGAGATGAGAAATGAGATGTAAGATTAAAGCTCATGTTGTAAAAAGGATGGTTATAAATAAAATAACAGTGTTGATCATATAAATTGTTACGACTCTTGTTATACCATCAATACTCATGAAGCTTGTGAACACAATTAGGTTATGGACTCGGTACGGAAGGTGCACTAATCATACTTACAGAGGCACAGGCCGACGCCAGCGGTACTATCCTCACCGGCACCTTTCCGATTATTGGGATTGAGGCATCAGTTCTCTTCGACTCAGGGGCCTCGCATACCTTTGCCTCGGCATCATTCGCGAGCAGGTTAGGGCTAGACGCTGATGAGCTACCCGACTTCACGGTTACGCTCCCGTCTAAGGAGAAGGTTCGTTGCACTCGTTACTACCGAGGAACCACTGTCAGAATTAAGGGAGAAGACTTTTCAGTCAGTTTCATTGAGTTCAGTAAGCTAGGATTTGATGTTATCTTCGGGATGAACTGGTTGGAGCGGCACAAGGGACGTATCCTCTGCGCCGAGCATAGATTGCTGCTCAGGAGTCCGTCTGGGGTAACAATATCATACCGCCAGAGGCCCAGAGAGCCTTCGACTAAGATCATCACCGCCATGGCAATGTATAAAGAATTAAGGAGAAAGGAAGAAGTGTACCTCCGCTATGTACAGGACATAGAGAGAGACCCTGAGTTCGACCCCGACTTACCGGTAGTGTCGGAGTTCCCCGACTTGTTTCCACGGGAACTGCCCGGCATGCCACCCACTCGGGAGGTAGAGTTCACCATCGAGCTGCTACCTGGTACCGGACCGATAGCCAAGGCACCATACCGTATGGCTCCGGCAGAGAAGAAATGATGATGTAAAAGAATAATTGAAAGATTTGTTGGATAAGGGATTTATTAGGCCAAGTGTGTCACCATGGGGAGCGCCAGTCCTCTTCGTGAAGAAGAAGGATGGTAGTCTCCGCCTCTGCATCGACTACAGAGAGCTGAATGCAGTGACAGTGAAGAATAAGTACCCACTACCCCGCATTGACGATCTGTTCGATCAGTTGAAGGGAGCATCTTGTTCTCCAAGATTGATCTCAGATCGGGGTATCATCAGATAGCCATTAAGGAGGGAGACATTGAGAAAACGGCATTCCTGACACGATACGGCCACTATGAGTTTACAGTGATGCCGTTCGGCTTGTCGAACGCACCGGCGAAGTTTATGGATCTGATGAACCGCTTGTTCCGGGAGCAGCTGGACAAGTCGGTTGTGGTGTTTATTGATGACATTCTGATATACTCGAAGTCTAAGGTTCTACATGAGGAACATCTGAGGAGAGTATTGGAAATACTGAGGGAGAACCAGCTATATGCTAAGTTCTCCAAATGTGAGTTTTGGCTTGACCAGGTCTCTTTCCTAGGTCATGTCATCTCAGATGCTGGGATCGCAGTGGATCCAGCAAAGATTGATGCCGTACGTACTTGGCCAAGGCCGAAGACTGTTACCGACATCCGGAGCTTTCTCGGTCTGGCAGGTTACTACAGGAGGTTTGTTAGGGACTTCAGCAAGGTCGCGAAACCGATGACCAGTCTGATGAAGAAGGATGCACCGTTCTTGTGGACAGTTGACTGTGAGAGATCATTTCAGCGCTTGAAGGACTCACTGACCACTGCACCGGTTCTGACCATTCCAGACAGTATAGAGGGCTTTGAGGTTTGTTGTGATGCATCCGGCAGAGGGCTGGGTTGCGTGCTCATGCAACATGGCAAGGTGGTGGCATATGCCTCACGCCAGTTGAAGAAACATGAGGAGAACTACCCCACACATGATTTAGAGTTGGGAGCTGTAGTCTTCGCTTTGAAGATATGGCGCCACTACTTATACGGGGTTAGTGTGACAATCTACACCGATCACAAGAGTTTGAGATACATATTCACTCAGAAGGAGTTAAATCTTCAACAGAGGAGATGGTTAGAGTTTCTGAAAGACTATGACATGACCTCCAATACAAAGAGGGGAAGGCCAATGTTGTAGCAGATGCCCTGAGCCGTCGAGCACACTCACTCCATTCGCTAGTTTCTTTCTCCTGCTTGGTTGATGAGGTGCGAGAGGCTTAGAGGACAGATGAGTACATGAGAGAGGTCAGACAGAAGCTGACAGATGGTACCTTTGAGAGTCAGAAATATGACTTCAGACTTCATGATGATGATCTGATCAGACTTAAGGGCCGGTTATGCATACCACGGGGCAACACAGATCTGAAAGACCGTATACTTAGAGAATCACACTGTTCTTCAGTTTCCATCCATCCGGGAGCCTCTAAAATGTATAAGGACATGAAGAGATACTTCTGGTGGTCGGGGATGAAGACAAATGTTACCGGGTTCGTCTTGAGGTGTCTCACATGCCAGAAGGTGAAATTCGAGCACCGACGACCGGGCGGAATGGTACAGTCGATGCCAGTTCCGGAGTGGAAATTCCATGATATCTCCATGGACTTTGTAGTTGGGCTTCCACCTGCTAGGGGAGGTCTCAACATGATATGGGTGGTGTGGATCGCCTTACCAAAGTAGCCCGATTCGTACCGATGAAGGATACTTGGAAGGTGACCAAATTAGGTGAGTTATTTGAGAAAGAAATCATGAGACATCACGGAACACCAAAGACCATAGTGTCAGATAGAGATACCAGATTCCTTTCGAGGTACTGGAGAGCTACCAGAGAAGCGTTGGGTACAGAACTCAAGCTGAGTACCGCGTTCCATCCTCAGACAGATGGTCAGACTGAGCGTACTATTCAGACACTCGAGGACATGCTGAGAGCATGTGCCTTAGACTTCCAGGGCAGTTGGATTGACAGACTACATCTGATCGAATTTTCATACAACAACAGCTTTCACGCTTCGATCAAGATGGCACCTTTTCAAGCGCTGTACGGGAGACCATGTCGTACACCGCTCTGCTGGGATGAGTCGAGTGAGACGGTCATTATAGGACCAGAGTACTTAGAACAAGTTAAGGCTGAAGTTCAGCAAATCAGGGAGAACATGAAAGCTGCTCAAGATAGGCAGAAGTCGTATGCTGATGTCCGACGACGGGACCTGGAGTTCGCAGTGGGCGACCAGGTATTTCTGCGAGTTTCACCGATGAAGGGTGTATTCAGGTTTGGGCAGAAGGGCAAATTAAGCCCGAAGTTTGTTGGTCCTTATGAGATTACGGAGCGGGTGGGCCCGGTTGCTTACAGGTTGAATTTACCTGCTGAGCTGGGTAAAGTGCATGATGTTTTTCATGTTTCACAGCTAAAGAAATACATGCACCACCCCTCCCATGTGTTAGAACCTGAGAGGTTGACTTTGGAACCAAATATGAGATCCGTGGAGACTCCTCAAAGAATCTTGGACAGTAAGACTAGGGACACTCGCCACAAGTCAGTGCGACTGGTGAAGGTTCTCTGGTCTAACCAGGATGTCGAAGAGGCCACGTAGGAGTTAGAGGATAAGATGAGGGCGAAGTACCCTTCTTTGTTTACTGACTAGATCGTCTGTATAGGGTACGGGGCGTACCCCTTTTTAAGGGGGTAGAACTTCCTCGCTTTTGAGTTAGGAAACGATCATGTTTGTCGTTTGTTTGGTTGTTTAAGATGTGAATTTGTGTAAGTTGCTACATTTTGGTGTTAAGTTTGAGTTATGTATAATACTTATGTATTGTAATTGAGATTGACTTTTGAGTCTTGAGGTGTGTGAATGTGAATATAAGATGTGGTGTTAAGATTAAGGAAATTGAGTACCGTGAATGGTTAAGCACATATGTGAACTTTGAGGACAAAGTTCTTTTAAGGGGGGTAGATTGAAATACCCCAAACTTAGATATGGTGTTTAAATGATAAGGAACATTTCTAATCAAAGAAAATATAAGGAAACACCAAAAGAGCAGTTTAAGCAAAAACGTGCTCTAAGCTTGGAGAGACTTGGGAGAGTACCCAAATATTATTCTAAGACCTTAGTAATATCCTAATGGTCATTTTAAATCAATTACCAAAGAAAAACAAGCTTGAAAACAAGTTAAAACACAAAATGTGCTTTAAGGAGTCTTAAAGCACATTTTTGAAAAATTGTCTTGTAAATGAGTTTTGAATGGCTAAATGTCCATCATTACTCTTTAATTAACATGGTATATAGTATCACATTTGGAAGTCTATATCAATGGGAAATCAAAAATTTCACAACAATGTCCTTGTTTTGTGAATAGTAAATTAATTAAGCTAGTTTATAACATAAGTCAATATAAGTGAGATATTTGGTCAACAAAGACTTAAGTACCCCTTGTTACTAATGGGGGCCGGTTTCTTATAAGGTGAGTCACCACCTTCATGACTCATTAAGCAAAAAAGACTTATAAAGCAAAAGTACTATTCATCTTTTAACATAAATATCACACTTTACTTACCTCTCTCCTCATCTTCATTCTCCATCTTCTCCATCGGTTTTCTTTGCTCTCTTTCTCTCCCTCACGTAAAACTCAACCTCCATGCTAGCTCCATCTAGCTTTGCACACATCTTGCTCATTTTAGCTCCAAAACCAAAACTAAGTACATATATCTCTTAGTTAGCTCAAGCTCTTCCTTTCTATCTTTTCAAAACTTCAAGAGCTTCATTTTGGTGCCAAGTCAAACCACCATTAGAGGAGGAAATTCAAGTTTGGAGACTCCATTGGCTTCTCCATTCTCTTAAGGTAAAGAAAGTGTAAGAAAATCTAGGTTTCCATCATTTCTTTCCTTGTCCGAAAATTTCACTCATGGGACTCCATGTTTATGCCTTGTTCTAGCTTGTTTTTACTCTTCAAAGGATTGAGGAGGTCCTTCTTGCTTCATATCCAAGCTTGTCTTGAGAAACCAAGGTAAAACAATCACCTTAATACCTTAAAGCACATTTTTAACCTAGGGTTTGTTCCTTAGTGTTAATGTATTATCTAGTACTCATTGGAGTCATTGGATATTGGTTAGAACATTGGCAAGGAGATATATATTGGTGACCGAGTTTGAGCAAGGAAAAACCTAAGGAAGAAAGCTTTTAAAGCTTGTAAAAGAACAAGGTAAATTACTTACCTTAAGGTGTTTTATTGTTTAAGGGAATGAGATTTAGATATGTGATGAGTTAGTAGAGAGTTTACATTAGAAAAGGGTTATATATAACCTAGGAGAAACAATGACTATACTTGTGAACTTGTGACTAAGGAGCAAATGAGAAAAAAAGATAGTTTAAGGATATCAAGGTGAATTACAAGAAGCATTTAGTTTCAATGGGAGCCTTGTTGTGTGTATTCGCAGGTTGAAGGCAAATATATGAGGAAATTCAGTGGTTAAGATTATTGTCATTTAAGGGCCTAAGTGCCAAGCATTTAAGTTTATGCACTATAAGATGATGCGGTGTAGTTTTGGTGTAAATTGTGTGTTAAGATGTTGTAATGAGAATTTGAGTGTGATCTTGGTTTGATGGTGTAAAACCAAGTGGTTGGGTGTAACAATATACTAGAGAACCCATGGCAAAATTTAGTGAAGAACCTAAGTGTTAAGATGTTCTAAGGAGATTTATGACTAAGGAAGTACTAGGAAGTTTTAGAGGTTGTCTTGATGAAAAAGGGGTGAGTTTAAGGTGTTTAATGAGTTAGAATGACCTAGACATGATGATGGAGGATTTAGGAATCAAATGAATATACTTGAGTATTTAGGACTAGGCAAATGTTGGTAAACAACTAGGAAGGAAATAATGTGTTGATGGATGGAAGTTTAAGCTTGTGAAGGAACTTTAAGTAAATGCATAAAAGAGTTTTAGATGGTGAAAGAGCTGGGAGATGATGTTATAGTGGTGGGGAAAACATTTGGCATAGTGGTTACTTTAGGTATGAACCACCACCTAGAAAGCTAGTGGAAAACATTACAAGTGTTGGCATTATTACAAGGAAAAATGCATAATGATTAAAGTGGATGTTGGTGAGTGATTTAAAGTGTTTAGTGGTTGGTTTAAGGTGTATTTGAAGTGCCCAAATGAGGTTATAACATATTAGGATATATGAGGAGAAGTTTGGAGTTGAAAGAATTTAGAAATAAGGTTCTGGAGCCGACTGACCTTAGGACCGGACCTGCAAGGTCGGTCGAGCTCAGATTACACTACCGGAGAAAGTCTCTGGAACCGACTGAACTTGGGGACCGGACTTGCAAGTTCGGTCGGGCTTGTATTTTGTGAAGGAAATAAGTCTCTGGAATCGACCGAACATGGGACCGGACTTGGCAAGTTCGGTCGAGCTTAAATTTCCACGGGGGAAACTTCGGGAATGGACCGACCTTGGGACCGGACTTGCAAGGTCGGTCGGGGTAGAATTTTCAAGCGGTAATATGTTCTGGAACGGACCGACCTTGGGTAAGGTCGGTCGGAAGTTCGGTCGAGCCTAAAAAAAAAAAGAAATTTTGAATTCTAAGAATGGTAATAGGTAATAAGGTATACCTTTGGTAGGGTGGTAATGATTAGGACCCTAAGAACTTAAGGGATTAAGTTAAGTTAAGTATAAATTTTAATGTTTAAAGTTAAGTTTGTAAGCTAAGTGGAAAAGACTTGAGTGGTTATTGAATGGGAATCTTTAGGGACTAAGTGAGTTAAGTAAGATGCAAATAACTAATGACCTAAAAATGAACCAATGTTTTAGGTTTGTGAATTGGGACCCCGAAGAAGGTTAATCAAACAACGATCGACGGTGAACGGTACAATCTTTCTTGTGACCTGCTTGCTAACGAGGTGTCCCTCGGTTTGTGTGCTATCTGTTTAATTGCTATGACTAAAACAAGATAAAGCATGCAACCGGTTATATTGTTCTTGTGGTGTATGTGTTATATTTACACTAACCCGCGAGACTTGAGATTGTTACTAATCTAGTTTAGTACTTACTGAGTTAAGAATAAGAGTTAAGTTTGGTGGTTATTGGTTAATGCCCGTTAGGGCTTAGCTAGCACATGGTGATTAAGATTTCTACTAACTGGAACTTGAGTGAGGAAACCCGGGACCGATCTCCGGTCATGCATGCTAAGGAAAAAGGGGGACGGTATCTGAATCAGATCCGCCCTCCGCTTAAGGACTTGTCTTCGGACTTGTAGCCTAGGGCCGGTTGCCGGCTCAGCTACGCTGGACTCCCGTCCAGAGTAGGTGGCATTAAGATGGTGCGGTGGGATCACCTAAATCCCAGGTTCGAATTAAGCTACAACCACTCCCTTTCAGGAACGGTTTGTATACTGAGATTAAGTTGAGATTAAGATTAAGGTAAGGTAAGGAACTGAGATTAAGGAAATGAGGACTAAGAAGGGGGTTACTAACCCACTTGGTAAGGGAACGCTTGAGTCGTTCATTGTTTGTGAACTATATATGTTCATCTGTGGTTATTGTTATTGCACTTCATATTATGCTTGTGTATGTAATCAATTTCCATGCTATCGACAATTAGTCGTCGTAGCCCCGTTAGCTTGGGGGCC
This sequence comes from Limonium bicolor, assembly GCA_023374045.1. Lineage (NCBI taxonomy): Eukaryota > Viridiplantae > Streptophyta > Magnoliopsida > Caryophyllales > Plumbaginaceae > Limonium > Limonium bicolor. Next base: position 191,212,693 of record CM041782.1, read on the forward strand.
ATGAGAGGGTGTACCAGCATTCGTGCTGACCCCCTTTGGGGGCTGTTTTTACACTTGCAGGTAAGAGACCCATGAGGACGCAATACGAGAGTAGGAGCGGTTAGACTTAGGATGGGATATTTATTTTGAGTTCGGGTTGCGCCTGTGCACCCGTCTGTTTATATTTAAACTGATGTAAGGTTATGACTATGTCTTAGCTATTTGTACTTGGTTGGTTGTGGTATTATGGATGGTGATGTTTCGAGTTGGTTAAGTATTTTGGATAAGTATTGTAAATGTTAAGGCCGGTATATTCTAACGATCAGACCGTGGCAAGGTCCTGGTGTTTATTATCTCCGCTGCGACGTATTCGATTAAGGGTTTAGTTTTGGGATAACCACGATTGGCTTTGGGTGGGGTGTTACAGGAGCTTTGAAGCTCTAAGGAATGAACAAGCAAATAAAGAAGGAAAGAGAGAGCAATGGAGACTTACCAAATCGGTGGAATGAGGCAAATGAGAGTAGGCTACCGTATGGTGCTTAAGTGTTTGGAAAGAAGGAATTTTTTTTGATAAATTAATGTCACATTTGACTAATCTTTTCCTTTGTTTATTCGTTGATTGTTTGGCTCAATAAATGCCCTTATTTCATGCTATAATTTCGGCTGATTGATAAGGAATAATGAAGGCTTTGATTGATAATTGAAACTAGAAGACAAAGGCAAGGTAGGCACATGTTTTCTTTGAGTTTTCTAGGTAGCAATAACAATACTAACTTGTCACATTCTCTTGAAATTTTCGGCCACCATAGCAGCATATAGACATTTGTTTTTTGACAATAGAAGACATGAGAACATGCTTAGGTTGGTAGGTGTTTTATTTGGCTAATTATAAGGTAATCAAACTTGCTTTTCTAACTCATTTTCGGCAGCCATGTGCTGTATAAGACAATTGATTTTTGTAGTATTAGGCATGAGAATATATAGTTAGGTAGTTGTCTTCCTTGACTAATTTAGACAGCAATCAATCCCCCTTTTTCTGGATCAAAATCGGCAGTACATGCTGTAGGAAGCAACTTGATTTCTTTGTTTAATTGTAAAGCATAAAGCTAGATCTAACTTGTATTTTAATTTCATTACTTCTCTCTAACTTATTCCATGTTGTTTTCTTGCAGGTCATAGGTAATGGAGCCTCCCTTGACTGAGTTTCTCATGATATAATATCATATGGTACATGATAAGATGAGTCACCATCCATAAGACATAATTGTTTTGTTAAAACTATGTCAAATACACCCTAAATGGCGGACACTATAGGGACTATATGGGACTGATTTTTAACTTGGTTCCTGTCACACTATATTGTACTAAGATCATACTAATATATGTAATAGGTTCCAGTATTTATTTGGTACATTTATACTATGGTAAAAGGTGAAAGTTCTAAGGTAAACATGCTGATTTATGGTACCTTTTTGATGATAAAATCGGCCCTGTTTGTGCTATGAGTTTAGCACTGGAATTAATTTATTTATATGGTCAATTTATCCCCTATTAGGATTATCAACGCGTGGCTCCTCAAAGCGTTAAGGTAATTGCGTAAAACGCGTTTTTATGACACCCGAAGGTGCGTTTTTGTGCTTTAAGGATATTCTTGAAAATAAGTCGTTGCTATGAGTTCCAAGTGTTTATAAACATTGTTTATAGTCAATAATAATATGTTAAGGTGTTACATTGAGTTATATGGGGTTATATCAACTCAAGACACAATTTCCGGGCTACCGGGACACTCCTGGGGCAAAAAGGAGCGTTAAGAAATTCCCTCGAGCACTTTGTTTATTTTTGAAAAAGTATCTCAATAATTCTCTTTATAATGGTGAATATTGATGATAGGAACTCTAAGAATGAATTATATAGGAGTTCGTGCCACCTCGGCACCTCTCCGGGGCATTCCTAGGCCTTTGAGAGTCAGAAATATGACTTCAGACTTCATGATGATGATCTGATCAGACTTAAGGGCCAGTTATGCATACCACGGGGCAACACAGATCTGAAAGACCGTATACTTAGAGAATCACACTGTTCTTCAGTTTCCATCCATCCGGGAGCCTCTAAAATGTATAAGGACATGAAGAGATACTTCTGGTGGTCGGGGATGAAGACAAATGTTACCGGGTTCGTCTTGAGGTGTCTCACATGCCAGAAGGTGAAATTCGAGCACCGACACCGGCGGAATGGTACAGTCGATGCCAGTTCCGGAGTGGAAATTCCATGATATCTCCATGGACTTTGTAGTTGGGCTTCCACCTGCTAGGGGAGGTCTCAACATGATATGGGTGGTGGTGGATCGCCTTACCAAAGTAGCCCGATTCGTACCGATGAAGGATACTTGGAAGGTGACCAAATTAGGTGAGTTATTTGAGAAAGAAATCATGAGACATCACGGAACACCAAAGACCATAGTGTCAGATAGAGATACTAGATTCCTTTCGAGGTACTGGAGAGCTACCAGAGAAGCGTTGGGTACAGAACTCAAGCTGAGTACCGCCGTTCCATCCTCAGACAGATGGTCAGACTGAGCGTACTATTCAGACACTCGAGGACATGCTGAGCATGTGCCTTAGACTTCCAGGCAGTTGGATTGACAGCTACATCTGATCGAATTTTCATACAACAAACTTTCACGCTTCGATCAAGATGGCACCTTTTCAAGCGCTGTACGGGAGACCATGTCGTACACCGCTCTGCTGGGATGAGTCGAGTGAGACGGTCATTATAGGACCAGAGTACTTAGAACAAGTTAAGGCTGAAGTTCAGCAAATCAGGGAGAAACTGAAAGCTGCTTAAGATAGGCAGAAGTCGTATGCTGATGTCCGACGACGGGACCTGGAGTTCGCAGTGGGCGACCAGGTATTTCTGCGAGTTTCACCGATGAAGGGTGTATTCAGGTTTGGGCAGAAGGGCAAATTAAGCCCGAATTTGTTGGTCCTTATGAGATTACGAGCGGGTGGGCCCGTTGCTTACAGGTTGAATTTACCTGCTGAGCTGGGTAAGTGCATGATGTTTTTCATGTTTCACAGCTAAAGAAATACATGCACCACCCCTCCCATGTGTTAGAACCTGAGAGGTTGACTTTGGAACCAAATATGAGATCCGTGGATCTTCAAAGAATCTTGGACAGTAAGACTAGGGACACTCGCCACAAGTCAGTGCGACTGGTGAAGGTTCTCTGGTCTAACCAGGATGTCGAAAGGCCACTAGGAGTTTAGAGGATAAGATGAGGGCGAAGTACCCTTCTTTGTTTACTGACTAGATCGTCTGTATAGGGTACGGGGCGTACCCCTTTTAAGGGGTAGAACTTCCTCGCTTTTGAGTTAGGAAACGATCATGTTTGTCGTTTGTTTGGTTGTTTAAGATGTGAATTTGTGTAAGTTGCTACATTTTGGTGTTAAGTTTGAGTTATGTATAATACTTATGTATTGTAATTGAGATTGACTTTTGAGTCTTGAGGTGTGTGAATGTGAATATAAGATGTGGTGTTAAGATTAAGGAAATTGAGTACCGTGAATGGTTAAGCACATATGTGAACTTTGAGGACAAAGTTCTTTTAAGGGGGGTAGATTGAAATACCCCAAACTTAGATATGGTGTTTAAATGATAAACTAAGATATAAGGAGGCTAAATAATGCCTTAGAAACATTAAGGAACATTTCTAATCAAAGAAAATATAAGGAAACACCAAAAGAGCAGTTTAAGCAAAAACGTGCTCTAAGCTTGGAGAGACTTGGGAGAGTACCCAAATATTATTCTAAGACCTTAGTAATATCCTAATGGTCATTTTAAATCAATTACCAAAGAAAAACAAGCTTGAAAACAAGTTAAAACACAAAATGTGCTTTAAGGAGTCTTAAAGCACATTTTTGAAAAATTGTCTTGTAAATGAGTTTTGAATGGCTAAATGTCCATCATTACTCTTTAATTAACATGTGTACTATATAGTATCACATTTGGAAGTCTATATCAATGGGAAATCAAAAATTTCACAACAATGTACCTTGTTTTGTGAATAGTAAATTAATTAAGCTAGTTTATAACATAAGTCAATATAAGTGAGATATTTGGTCAACAAAGACTTAAGTACCCCTTGTTACTAATGGGGGCCGGTTTCTTATAAGGTGAGTCACCACCTTCATGACTCATTAAGCAAATAAAGACTTATAAAGCAAAAGTACTATTCATCTTTTAACATAAATATCACACTTTACTTACCTCTCTCCTCATCTCTTCATTCTCCATCTTCTCCATCGGTTTTCTTTGCTCTCTTTCTTCTCCCTCACGTAAAACTCAACCTCCATGCTAGCTCCATCTAGCTTTGCACACATCTTGCTCATTTTAGCTCCAAAACCAAAACTAAGTACATATATCTCTTAGTTAGCTCAAGCTCTTCCTTTCTATCTTTTCAAAACTTCAAGAGCTTCATTTTGGTGCCAAGCCAAACCACCATTAGAGGAGGAAATTCAAGTTTGGAGACTCCATTGGCTTCTCCATTCTCTTAAGGTAAAGAAAGTGTAAGAAAATCTAGGTTTCCATCATTTCTTTCCTTGTCCGAAAATTTGCACTCATGGGACTCCATGTTTATGCCTTTTTCTAGCTTGTTTTCTACTCTTCAAAGGATTGAGGAGGTCCTTCTTGCTTCATATCCAAGCTTGTCTTGAGAAACCAAGGTAAAACAATCACCTTAATACCTTAAAGCACATTTTTAACCTAGGGTTTGTTCCTTAGTGTTAATGTATTATCTAGTACTCATTGGAGTCATTGGATATTGGTTAGAACATTGGCAAGGAGATATATATTGGTGACCGAGTTTGAGCAAGGAAAAACCTAAGGAAGAAAGCTTTTAAAGCTTGTAAAAGAACAAGGTAAATTACTTACCTTAAGGTGTTTTATTGTTTAAGGGAATGAGATTTAGATATGTGATGAGTTTAGTAGAGAGTTTACATTAGAAAAGGGTTATATATAACCTAGGAGAAACAATGACTATACTTGTGAACTTGTGACTAAGGAGCAAATGAGAAAAAAAGATCGTTTAAGGATATCAAGGTGAATTACAAGAAGCATTTAGTTTCAATGGGAGCCTTGTTGTGTGTATTCGCAGGTTGAAGGCAAATATATGAGGAAATTCAGTGGTTAAGATTATTGTCATTTAAGGGCCTAAGTGCCAAGCATTTAAGTTTATGCACTATAAGATGATGCGGTGTAGTTTTGGTGTAAATTGTGTGTTAAGATGTTGTAATGAGAATTTGAGTGATCTTGGTTGTTTGATGGTGTAAAACCAAGTGGTTGGGTGTAACAATATACTAGAGAACCCATGGCAAAATTTAGTGAAGAACCTAAGTGTTTAAGATGTTCTAAGGAGATTTCATGACTAAGGAAGTACTAGGAAGTTTTAGAGGTTGTCTTGATGAAAAAGGGGTAAGTTTAAGGTGTTTAATGAGTTAGAATGACCTAGACATGATGATGGAGGATTTAGGAATCAAATGAATATACTTGAGTATTTAGGACTTAGGCAAATGTTGGTAAACAACTAGGAAGGAAATAATGTGTTGATGGATGGAAGTTTAAGCTTGTGAAGGAACTTTAAGTAAATGCATAAAAGAGTTTTAGATGGTGAAAGATGCTTGGGAGATGATGTTATAGTGGTGGGGAAAACATTTGGCATAGTGGTTACTTTAGGTATGAACCACCACCTAGAAAGCTAGTGGAAAACATTACAAGTGTTGGCATTATTACAAGGAAAAATGCATAATGATTAAAGTGGATGTTGGTGAGTGATTTAAAGTGTTTAGTGGTTGGTTTAAGGTGTATTTGAAGTGCCCAAATGAGGTTATAACATATTAGGATATATGAGGAGAAGTTTGGAGTTGAAAGAGAATTTAGAAATAAGGTTCTGGAGCCGACTGACCTTAGGACCGGACCTGCAAGGTCGGTCGAGCTCAGATTACACTACCGGAGAAAGTCTCTGGAACCGACCGAACTTGGGGACCGGACATTGCAAGTTCGGTCGGGCTTGTATTTTGTGAAGGAAATAAGTCTCTGGAATCGACCGAACATGGGACCGGACTTGGCAAGTTCGGTCGAGCTTAAATTTCCCACGGGGGAAACTTTCGGGAATGGACCGACCTTGGGACCGGACTTGCAAGGTCGGTCGGGGTAGAATTTTCAAGCGGTAATATGTTCTGGAACGGACCGACCTTGGGTAAGGTCCGGAAGTTCGGTCGAGCCTAAAAAAAAAAAAAATTTTGAATTCTAAGAATGGTAATAGGTAATAAGGTATACCTTTGGTAGGGTGGTAATGATTAGGACCCTAAGAACTTAAGGGATTAAGTTAAGTTAAGTATAAATTTTAATGTTTAAAGTTAAGTTTGTAAGCTAAGTGGAAAAGACTTGAGTGGTTATTGAATGGGAATCTTTAGGGACTAAGTGAGTTAAGTAAGGTGCAAATAACTAATGACCTAAAAATGAACCAATGTTTTAGGTTTGTGAATTGGGACCCCGAAGAAGGTTAATCAAACAACGATCGACGGTGAACGGTACAATCTTTCTTGTGACCTGCTTGCTAACGAGGTGTCCCTCGGCTTGTGTGCTATCTGTTTAATTGCTATGACTAAAACAAGATAAAGCATGCAACCGGTTATATTGTTCTTGTGGTGTATGTGTTATATTTACACTAACCCGCGAGACTTGAGATTGTTACTAATCTAGTTTAGTACTTACTGAGTTAAGAATAAGAGTTAAGTTTGGTGGTTATTGGTTAATGCCCGTTAGGGCTTAGCTAGCACATGGTGATTAAGATTTCTACTAACTGGAACTTGAGTGAGGAAACCCGGGACCGATCTCCGGTCATGCATGCTAAGGAAAAAGGGGGACGGTATCTGAATCAGATCCGCCCCCGCTTAAGGACTTGTCTTCGGACTTGTAGCCTAGGGCCGGTTGCCGGCTCAGCTACGCTGGACTCCCGTCCAGAGTAGGTGGCATTAAGATGGTGCGGTGGGATCACCTAAATCCCAGGTTCGAATTAAGCTACAACCACTCCCTTCAGGAACGGTTTGTATACTGAGATTAAGTTGAGATTAAGATTAAGTAAGGTAAGGAACTGAGATTAAGGAAATGAGGACTAAGAGGGGGTTACTAACCCACTTGGTAAGGGAACGCTTGAGTCGTTCATTGTTTGTGAACTATATATGTTCATCTGTGGTTATTGTTATTGCACTTCATATTATGCTTGTGTATGTAATCAATTTCCATGCTATCGACAATTAGTCGTCGTAGCCCTGTTAGCTTGGGGGCCATGAGAGGGTGTACCAGCATTCGTGCTGACCCCCTTTGGGGGCTGTTTTTACACTTGCAGGTAAGAGACCCATGAGGACGCAATACGAGAGTAGGAGCGGTTAGACTTAGGATGGGATATTTATTTTGAGTTCGGGTTGCGCCTGTGCACCCGTCTGTTTATATTTAAACTGATGTAAGGTTATGACTATGTCTTAGCTATTTGTACTTGGTTGGTTGTGGTATTATGGATGGTGATGTTTCGAGTTGGTTAAGTATTTTGGATAAGTATTGTAAATGTTAAGGCTGGTATATTCTAACGATCAGACCGTGTCAAGGTCCAGGTGTTTATTTTCTCCGCTGCGACGTATTCGATTAAGGGTTTAGTTTTGCGATAACCACGATTGGCTTTGGGTGGGGTGTTACAGGAGCTTTGAAGCTCTAAGGAATGAACAAGCAAATAAAGAAGGAAAGAGAGAGCAATGGAGACTTACCAAATCGGTGGAATGAGGCAAATGAGAGTAGGCTACCGTATGGTGCTTAAGTGTTTGGAAAGAAGGAATTTTCTTTTGATAAATTAATGTCACATTTGACTAATCTTTTCCTTTGTTTATTCGTTGATTGTTTGGCTCAATAAATGCCCTTATTTCATGCTATAATTTCGGCTGATTGATAAGGAATAATGAAGGCTTTGATTGATAATTGAAACTAGAAGACAAAGGCAAGGTAGGCACATGTTTTCTTTGAGTTTTCTAGGTAGCAATAACAATACTAACTTGTCACATTCTCTTGAAATTTTCGGCCACCATAGCAGCATATAGACATTTGTTTTTTGACAATAGAAGACATGATAACATGCTTAGGTTGGTAGGTGTTTTATTTGGCTAATTATAAGGTAATCAAACTTGCTTTTCTAACTCATTTTCGGCAGCCATGTGCTGTATAAGACAATTGATTTTTGTAGTATTAGGCATGAGAATATATATAGTTAGGTAGTTGTCTTCCTTGACTAATTTAGACAGCAATCAATCCCCCTTTTTCTGGATCAAAATCGGCAGTACATGCTGTAGGAAGCAACTTGATTTCTTTGTTTAATTGTAAAGCATAAAGCTAGATCTAACTTGTATTTTAATTTCATTACTTCTCTCTAACTTATTCCATGTTGTTTTCTTGCAGGTCATAGGTAATGGAGCCTCCCTTGACTGAGTTTCTCATGATATAATATCATATGGTACATGATAAGATGAGTCACCATCCATAAGACATAATTGTTTTGTTAAAACTATGTCAAATACACCCTAAATGGCGGACACTATAGGGACTATATGGGACTGATTTTTAACTTGGTTCCTGTCACACTATATTGTACTAAGATCATACTAATATATGTAATAGGTTCCAGTATTTATTTGGTACATTTATACTATGGTAAAAGGTGAAAGTTCTAAGGTAAACATGCTGATTTATGGTACCTTTTTGATGATAAAATCGGCCCTGTTTGTGCTATGAGTTTAGCACTGGAATTAATTTATTTATATGGTCAATTTATCCCCTATTAGGATTATCAACGCGTGGCTCCTCAAAGCGTTAAGGTAATTGCGTAAAACGCGTTTTTATGACACCCGAAGGTGCGTTTTTGTGCTTTAAGGATATTCTTGAAAATAAGTCGTTGCTATGAGTTCCAAGTGTTTATAAACATTGTTTATAGTCAATAATAATATGTTAAGGTGTTACATTGAGTTATATGGGGTTATATCAACTCAAGACACAATTTCCGGGCTACCGGGACACTCCTGGGGCAAAAAGGAGCGTTAAGAAATTCCCTCGAGCACTTTGTTTATTTTTGAAAAAGTATCTCAATAATTCTCTTTATAATGGTGAATATTGATGATAGGAACTCTAAGAATGAATTATATAGGAGTTCGTGCCACCTCGGCACCTCTCCGGGGCATTCCTAGGCCTTTGTGGGGACCCTCTAGGGAACTGCCGAGCACTTTGCGTTTAACTGAGAATTTATCATGAGGACTTCATCATATATGTTTAATAAAGTGTTATTGTGCATTTTAAATGAAGTGTAACACTTTATTTTATTTTATAAGGTATTTCAAGGACTTTCAGGCCTTAAGGGCCCTTAAGGGAACTCCCGGGCAATTTGTATTTCTACTCAGTTCTAACTGAGGACCTGTGTTCTAAGGGTCATATAATGATCCTTGGTGAACTTCATATGAGGTTTATAGCTTATATAACTTGTTTAGCTTAAGGTCCGGCTTAACGCCCGTTTATGACCTTAAGGAGTTTAGGTGCGTTTTTAACGCCTAACTATTTGTATACTTTTCCCAGGGTTTAATAATGCCCCAAATAATATATAATTCTCATTATTTAATTATTTAAAGGTTAGGGGTATTTCAGTCTACCCCCCTTAAAAGGACTTCGTCCCGAAGTCATAACCTCTACTTATTCATCCTATGGAATCAAGTTCCTCATATCTTTTCCCTGTATACTTATCATTCCTGGGTGTCAATACTTTATTGAAACCTCTACATTCCATCAGTAATCTGAGTGTATGCAATTCGTACATACACATAACCTTGCTCATGGCAAACAATGTAATCATAGCATAAGTAATTGATAGATACTGTAAAGTAAATAAGTGTGCTTTTATTGACCATCCAAGTGTTTCATAGAACACAACAATAACCATCCAAGCGTCACATAGGACTCATCCATACCAAGTGTTACACAGAACACATCCATAACCAAGTGTTACATAGAACACATCAATAACCAAGTGTTACATAGAACACATCCATAACCATCCAACCAATTGCACACATGCGCAACAATCAAACATAAACAACCAAGTACAAAACCAGTATACACTGCAGATATGCAAGACGCATGTGGTGCTCTACCCCCCTTAAAAAGGGTTACGCCCACGTACCCCCACAAGTATACACAACTACATGAAAAGTGACGGATACTTGTCTCTTATGGAGTCCTCTAACTCCCACGTGGCCTCCTCAATGTCATGGTTTGACCACAGAACCTTGACCATTCTAATGGTCTTGTTTCTGGTCTCCCTAGTCTTGGAGTCTAAAATGCAAACTGGGGTCTCTTCATATCTAAGTGCAGGATCTAGCTCGAGTGTCTCGGGCTCTAATATGTGTGATGGGTGAGGCACATACTTCTTTAGCTGAGAAATGTGAAACACATTGTGCACTCTCCCAAGCTCAACAGGTAAATCTAATCTGTAAGCTAATGGGCCCACTCGCTCCGTGATAAGGTACGGTCCTACATACTTCGGGCTAAGCTTGCCCTTCTGCCCAAATCTGAAAACTCCCTTCATAGGTGAAACTCTGAGGAAGACTCGATCGCCTACAGCAAACTCGAGGTTTCTCCTCCGGACATCAGCATATGACTTCTGTCTGTCCTGGGCTATCTTCATGTTTTTGCGTATCTGCACAATATCTTCCTTCATCTGGTCTAGGTACTCTGGCCCTAAGATGATATTTTCACTGGCCTCGTCCCAACATAGTGGTGTTCTGCATGGCATGCCGTATAATGCCTGGAATGGTGGCATCTGAATGGATGCATGATAACGGATGTTGTACGTAAACTTGATCAAATGTAGTCAATCTATCCAGCTTTCTTGGAAGTCTAAGGCACGAGCTCTAAGCATATCCTCTAATGTTTGGATTGTTCTTTCACTCTGAACATCTGTCTGTGGATGGAAGGCTGTACTTAGCTTCAGCTTTGTACCAAAAGCCTCCTGAACTTGCTGCCAAAATCTGGAAACAAATCTGGAATCTGTATCTGACACAATCGACTTAGGTACACCGTGGTGTCTAATGATTTCTCTCTGGAAGAGGTCCGCTAGTTTGGGGACTTTCCAAGTGTCCTTGATAGGAATAAACTTTGCTACTTTTGTCAGCCTGTCGACGATGACCCATATCATGTTAGCACCTCCTCTAGTCGGTGGAAGACCTACTACGAAATCCATGGATATATCCTCGAACTTCCAATATGGAATGGGCATCGGCTGTACTAAACCACCCGGTCTCCGGTGCTCAAATTTCACCTTCTGACACGTCATACATCTTGCCATAAACTCTGCAACATCTTTCTTCTTACCACTCCACCAGAAATGTAATTTCAGATCCTTGTACATCTTGGATGATCCTGGGTGTACTGATAAGGATGAGCAATGAGCTTCCTGTAGTATCTTTTCCTTCAAGTCGGGGCTGGACTCTGGAATGCACAACCGACCATTCAGTCTGATTAACCCATCTTCACTGAGTACAAAGTCATACTTCTGACTCTCAAAGATGCCATCGGTCAACTACTGTCTGATAGTCTTCATGTATTGGTCGTTATCCTGAGCACAACGTACCTCCTCGATGAGGCCGATGTCTCCTGTCATGGCAAATAAAGAATGAGCTCTTCGGCTCAGGGCGTCAGCAACTACATTTGCCTTACCCTCCTTGTACCTGAGGTCGATGTCGTAATCCTTCAGAAACTCGACCCATCACCTCTGTCTCATGTTAAGCTCCTTCTGAGTGAATAAATGTTGAAGGCTCTTGTGATCTGAGTAGACTATCACTGTAACTCCATATAAGTAGTGGCGCCAGATCTTCAGTGCAAACACTACTGCTCCCAATTCCAAATCATGTGTTGGGTAATTCTCTTCATGTTTCTTCAGCTGTCGTGATGCATAAGCGATGACTTTGCCATTCTGCATGAGTACACACCCTATCCCTGTGCCTGAGGCATCACAATAAACTTCAAACCCATCGGTCCCCTCTGGAATGGTGAGTATGGGTGCCGATGTCAGTAGATCCTTCAGTGTCTGAAAGGGACGCTCACAATCCACTGTCCATACAAATGGAGAATCTTTCTTCATCAGGCTGGTCATTGGTTTCGCCAGTTTGGAGAAGTCTTGAACAAATCTTCGATAGTAGCCAGCTAATCCCAAGAAACTATGGATATCGGTCAATATCTTCGGTCTCGGCCAAGTCTTAACTGCCTCAATCTTCGCAGGATCTACAGATATACCGCTGGCTGATATAACATGCCCTAGGAAAGATACACTGTCTAGCCAGAAATCACATTTTGAAAGCTTGGCATACAATTGATTCTCTCTCATCGTCTGCAAAACTTGCCTTAGATGCACCTCATGCTCGTCCTTGGTTTTAGAATAGACTAGAATGTCGTCGATGAATACAACCACTGATGAGTCTAACTGCTCTCTGAATAACCGGTTCATAAGATCCATAAATATTGTTGGGGCGTTCGACAAGCCAAATGGCATAACTCACTAGTAGAAAAAGACCCTACTGCAGCGGTTGTTTGGTACCTATGGCAGCGGTTGAAAACCGCTGCGATGGGTGCCGCCGCGGTAGGTGAAACACCTACCGCAGCGGTTGTAGAACCGCTGCGGCAGGTACAACCGCTGCGGTTGTTAAAAGAACCGCTGCGTTAGACCTTTTTTTTTAAAAAAAACAACCTATCGCAGCGGTTGTTGAAGGAACCGCTGCGATAGGGTCTCTTCAGAAAATATTGACAGGGCCTATTGTAGCGGTTCTTACTAAGAACCGCTGCAATAGGTTGTTTTTTTTCCATTCCACCCTATAATTCTACCACACACACCCAAAATCAATCAAACCTGTTAAGATATAGCAATTAACAATGCCACAGTGGGGCATTAGATCAACCATTTCACCATTTCAATAGCCACCAAACCTATCTACGGGCAATAATCCACTTACATTTACAAATTTGAGCAAATAAATCAAACATCAACAAAAACTTTACAGAAACCACAATTGTTTCATGAGAATTTCAAAATCATCCTACTCAATCCTACCAAACCCTAAAAGCAACCTACATTAACGCTCATGAATTCTGCCCATTCTTCGAGCACCTCGGTTATATGTCCTTCGTTGTAACCGTCTACCAACTCTTCAAAAGCCTTGAAATTAACACAAAAAGAAATATGATTAGTTGCTAATAATGCTTTGAGTTTAAGAATCAATGTCAAAAATTATCTACAAAACCAAAATATTTCGAGAATGCTACTTACCTTGTCTAGAGACTTCTCTGGCAAGAGTCTCGGTCCCGCTATCAAGTCACTCATAAACCGAATGACATAGTAGCCACATTCCGAACCTCCCGGCTGCTGTGGACACTGCACATGTATATACGTACATATTCAAAATCAATTTAACACATAAATTATAATACTGTTCCTATTTTAAAACTAATGAACATATTACAAAATTTGAATAAGGACTACAAAAATACCTTGACTACATTCCACAGAATCTTCTTAATTCTCTCTCCCCGGATATGCGTTAGTACAGATACAAAGACACTAGAATTCACACGCACAGATAAAGTAAAAGTTATCAACCGGATGATTAAGAAATAACTAAAAATTGATAATTAATCAAGTTAAGTAAATTCATCACCTCATCAACATGTTATATATAAGTGGCCTCTTGGGATGCCGAGATGCTGAGTCAAGCTGCAGGACTCTTGGGCTTTTTAGACATAGAACGAGCAAAGACCAGTGTCGGCTGTTCATAGATTACAATACAAGCAGAACTTAATTCAGTCAATTACATAATACAAATATCATAATTTTTAAACTAACTTAACATTAGATAAAATTCTTACCCTTGATGAAGAGGCAGCATTATGTAAGATTTATCAGCAACTGCACACGCATGTATCACGGTCGACAAGTACTGGACCAAAGCTTGGGGGTCAGATCCCATATTAGCTTCAGAACAGTAGTCAGGGCATAAGAACCCGAAACTACTATTCTCATGTATTTGGACCGCCTTGTCATCAACAAACCTGCACAATATAAAGAAACCAATATTATGAATTTAATTTTCATATATACAGAGTAAAATGTGTACAAGGTATGCTAATTACTCACATGCAAGCCGATTTGAGAATCGACGCACTCAACTAATCCTACGTGAACAACTCCACAAAATCAGTAAGATAGATTTCAAAACTCTGAGTGCCTGCATAGTAAAAAAGATCCGGTCTTGGTTCCATTGTAACCAAATCTCTTGCTGGCGGCGTCATCAACAGTGTGGAGTGCAACAGTTTCAGCTTGGGGGGTAAGACATTCAGAACCGCCGGTTGTAGCAAATTCATTCTCATCACAACTCTAGTCGCGGATGCCATCGAAGGATTAGCTGGTGCAACAACAACTCTCTTTCCTTTTGCCTTATCAGAATTTGATTGAATGTGTTCCTAATATATTAATTTAATAAGTATATGTTTCTACTCTAGGATATGTTAAAGAATAAGTTTTTTCATGGGGTTACCTGCTGCTCCCCAAGCTTAATCAATCTACAGGGCCACTGTACTGTCATGGATTCAACATGTGTACTACTTAGTATCACATTAGGAAGCCTAAATCAATGGGAAATAAAAAATTTCACAATTATGTGCCTTGGTTAGTGAATAGTGCCCAAATAGTGCTAGTTTTGACTTCAGTCAACTTAGCTTAATTAAATGGTCAACATAAGTCATGAAATGCCCAATTATATGGAGGGGGCCGGTTTCCAACATGAGGAGTCACCACCATCTATTAGTTAGTAAAAGAAAGAAAGAAAAAGTAAGTAAAAAGTTACTTTTGCTTTATAACATAAATATTTTCCAAAGTATACTCTCTCACCTCATTCTCTTCATTTCCTCCACTCACCACCGTCTTCATCCTCTCCTCCCTTCTTGAAATCGTTTTTGCTACAGCAAACCATACCATCTCCATCTTTGAATGCTTGTAACTTCTAGCTCCAAGATCCAAATTCAATTTCAAGACTACCATTCTTCTAGTTAGGCCAAGCTCTACAACTTTGTCTTTTCAAATCTTCAAAAGCTCCATTTCGGTGCCATGGAGATTCACCATTGAAGGAGCTTGAGCTCATATTTTCATGCTTTGTCATTCTCCTTTGTTTCAAGGTAAGGAAAACCAAAGAAAAACTTCATTTCCCCTTGTTTTAATATATGACCGAGAATCACCCTTTGATGGTGTGTTCTTTTGATCTTTCATAGCCTCATTTCAAACTTCAATGGACAAGAAGGAGTCCTCTCTTGTTACTTACTCAAGTTCTCTTTCAATTCTAAGGTAAACTTCTATTTTAGTGTTTAAAACACTTATGTAAATTTAGGGTTTATATGTGAGTTTAAGTATGAATCTTAAATCTCATTACCCTTATGTGTGTATTGGTTAGAAGATTGACAAGTAATCAAAAGCCCCTTGCCGATTTCTAATCAAATAAGAACAAGAGTGTTCAAGTAAAAATCTTGAAGAAAAGAGGTAAATGTGCTAACCTAATGTAATTTAATGTCTAAGGAAAATTGAGCTTGCATTGCTTACTAAAATACCTAAGGAGCCAATGGCAAATGAGCTAGTAAAGTACTCACAAGGAGGTTGTTAAAGGCGTATGAGATGTTGTGTGTATTTGCAAGTCAAAGGCAATATATATGTGGGAAATTCGGTGTTTATGGTTTATACAATTTAAGGGCCTAAGAGCCATGTTATTTAAGGGCCTAAGTGCCAAGAAATTTAATTTTATGCACTATATTGTGATGTAGTGTAGTTTAAAGGTTTGGATGTGTGTAAAGAACATTCTTTGTGAAGATGAATGTCTTGGATGGTTAAAGGATGAAAAACAATATGTTTGTGTGTATTAAATGATTAAGGGTTCTTGGTTGTCAAAAGGTGAAAACCTAAGTGTTTGGGTGTGAGAATATACAAGAGAAGCTATGGCAAAATTTAGTTGATAAACAAAGGAGTTTATGTTTAATAATGAGATTTTATGACCTAGAAGGTACTAGGAATGGTTAAGCTTTAAGATGGTGAAAGAATGTGAATTAAGGTGTTCTTAAGTGTTAAGATGCCTTGGGCATAGTCTTGGAGGATTTAGAAATCAAATGGGTGTTTTAAATACACCAAGGTTATGTTATGTGAAGTGCTAAGTCTTGTGCAAGTTTTGATGATCAAAGGAAAAATAATGCCTTGTGGAGATCTAAGTGTGAACTAGTGGAAAATAGAAAGAGTTTGTATATGGGAGGTGTATGTGAGAAATAATGCCTTTGGAGTAGTGGTAATGGTGGTAAGGTAACATTTTGGTTAGTGGAGTTATAGGCATGAAACTACGACTTAGAAAACCTAAGGAAAAATATTACAAGTGTTGAGAGATTTTGTGAGAAATTGAGTAACAAGCTTGGATAATGATTTAAGGAGGTTTGAAGTGCTATTTTGGTATTAGAATATGCCTAAGTTCATGTGTGAAGTTTGGGTGAACAATGGGTGAAGAGAACAAGTGGAACAAAGCTTGAAAATGCTAAATATACAATTCTGTAGCTTTGGTCCGGGACTTGGTTCCAGGGTAAAGTCCCGGACCATACACAAAAATAGGCCGAGAGTTGCAAAGACACATTGGTCCGGGACTTGGGGTCGGTACAAGGTCTCGAACCAGTTCCAATTTTCACCCGAGAGTAGTCCTATGTATTGGTCCGGGACTTAAGGTAAGTACCAAGTCCCGGACCACTCTAAAAATGTTATTTAAGGTTTGAAAATGATGTGTAATGATGGGGATTGATAGGTAATGATGTTATAAGGTTGTTAAGGACATGTTAGGTGAGTTATAATGATAATTAAGTGGGTGAAAAGTTGTGGAAAAATGTCAAAATAAAACAAGTTAAAAAAATGTGAAGTTATTTAACTAGTTAACGGGGTTAACTATGGGCACATTAGACGTTAAACAAACATGTTACCCCAATGTTAATAAAAGTAATTGTGATGTTACCAGTTGTACGAGATTTGTTTGAGGAACCTAAAAGGACACGATATAGTGGACCGTGGTGACAGGTATGGTTTTCTTGCAACCTGTGTCCTACCGGATTACACCGGCTTGTATGCCAATGTGTTTTTCTGTATGTTTGCCACGCTATAAGATAAATCATGAAACGAGTTTACAGTCGTTGTTGTTGTTGTGTTTTTGCGTACCGATACCGGTAACCTCGAATGCGTATGAGAGGCTAGTTAACCATTATTAGGTAAACGTAAGAGAACGGTATCCGGTAATAACGTTTCCAACCTAAGGAACGTTCTAACCACGGCTATGCGTGAGTTAGTTATGTGTTTGTTTGTGCGTGTTAATATGTTCACTACCCTTGTGTGTGTCTAACTAGACCTAACCACCTAAGTGTGAATTAATGTACTAAGTCGAATAATGAAACTTCTAACAAGTGCTATCTGGGGAGTGAGGAGTCTGGTAGTTCTGGCCACGCGTGTGAGTATGGGGGTCGTTGTCATATCAGGTTCGATCCTCTCCGTATGTTATGGTTGTTTTCCATTTTGATTCTCAATCTTCCCTTTAGCTTAACCAAAGCTATTTTACTGACTCACGTCGGGCCACAGGAGCATACTATGTTTGTTCGGTGTGCTTGGATCACTATATCCGAAGCACCTTGGGATTAAGTAATTCGTTCATTTAACAGGATGGTAATGAGTTATGTAACGAGCTTAGCATGAGTTTGGCAACATTCTCTAGGCTCTCCAAGTGAATTAATTATGTTTGGGTCGGTTCCTAAAGAGAACCGTTCCCGTTATGTTATGTGTTGATGATGTGCTGCAATTCTTATTGCGATTTTATGTAAGATGGATGTCAATATGTGGTGTAGGTTGTTGTGTGAAGTATGTGGATCATGGATATGAGTCCCACTTTATTATAAGACGTTTTGGAGAATAACCCGACTAGTGGGTAAGTGTCGTCTACTAAGGAAATAACTCCAATAGAGGAGAAACCCTCTAGGGTTAAAGGACACAATGAGTGTTCTAATGAGTAAAGATGTGTTTACTGTTTTGTTGAGCCCATTGTTATGGGTATGTAATGTGTTATGTGTTTACAGTTAACATGCATGATTTAAATAAAATCAACCGCATGCTTAGACGACAATTAGTTGTGCGTGGCCCGGTAGCATGCGGGCTGCGGGATTACCATACCAGCAAAGGTGCTGAGCCCCTTGGGGGCCACCCTTTCTTCCAATTCTATTTCAGGTACAAGGAGCTGGAGACCGTCCGAGAGTAGGACGGGGTAGTTGATTCTGCATGGGTAGTTAATGAATTACTTATGTATTGTAGGTGTAGTAAGACCGAAATTGTTGTCGGCATTAGTTTGTAAATACTCGGTACAGTTGGAATGTAAATGAATAATGAATGTTGGTAATGGAAAGAGATTGTAATGTGTAGTTGCTCGGGAATCTGGTCCATCAGACCGATACAATGAATATGTATTAGCCTTATTAGCCACGTGGGTGGCTAACGACGTGTAACACCATTGATTTAAGTAATGAGATGAGTTAAGTTTTCCGCTGCAATTTGTTGTTAAGTGTATGGCTGTAGTTAGGGTGTCACAAAAAGTGGTATCAGGGCGAAGTATCGCTCTGATGACTGAACTACCGAGCTTAGGAAGTACCGAATTAGGATTTTAGTACTTTGGGATAAGGGTTGAGTGATAGCGTGAGAGATACGCTAGTTAGGAATTACCAGTGTGTACTTGAAACCTACAATATCCATCCCACCCTCCACATTCCCTATTTTATAACTTGGAAACAACGCCAGAGAGATGGAAGTCCTCTCTTACTCGGGAATACCCGATCTGGCTGTTATTAAGTACCACTGTGAGTACGGAGAACCTGTCATACGGTAGATCCCGAAAAGTGGGAATCCCGGAGACGGTTCCTTCTAAACAATTTTAACCGCATTTCATAGCGAAGAGTGGAATTTCCGGCAACCTGGGTCGACATGTCGAGCAGTCGAGAACAACCAGCTTGCAACGCACCAACCGTGCAACAGGCAAGAAGTGAAGAAATGGAACCCGAGACGAGTGTCTATGGGACCACAGTTGTTAAATAATACACCAACGGTATACCAACCGAGTAAGGAACTACAACGTAGTACCTAAACCAGAGACAAGTCTCAGTAACCACGACAAAAGTGTGGAACGAGCTACGAAGAAGATACAGTACTAAGTAAAAAGGGGTCTCCAAGGATGGGAAACACCCTAGTTAATGATTATTATGTGAAGACAGTGAGAAGTCATCCAGAGGATTTAATGTCAAGACTGTAAGGTCAAGTAAGGGCCAACAAGGCCACCGATAACAGTGCGGGTAAGAACAACACCGCAACCGGAGTGTGTTTAACCGATAGCCAGTTAGCATGGAGCACTTGCCATGGCAAGTGCTCCTATAACAGGGCTGTTCGGGAAATTTTTAACAACAACAAGTACTTAGTATAATACCACGGAGTTAAGTGAGATCATCATAACTGTGGAAGGGCTTAACAGCCTAACCTTTGTAATTGGAAATACACCAGTCAGTAAGAAGCTAGACTTGGTTAAGGCAAGAAGACGTTGTGAAACCACGAGAATTTTTCTTTCAAACTCAAATTTATTTCAAACTCTTTTCTTTCAAAACCAAATTTTCTTTCAAACCTATACTTATTTCTAACCTTCTTTAAAAACCAACCATAGGACCTACACCGGCCTCAGCGATTTGAGCAACCGAAAAGGGAACCGGTAAACCCAAGGGTAGCAACCCGAGGGAATGGATGGAGTTCATAGTGATACAACAACGGATAGACTTCCCCTTGATTAAGTTCGGGAAGCAAGGAATGCATATTATCATAGGATGATATAAGGGAGTTGACAACAGAGTACTTCACCTAGTCGTGTGACAGACACTACGAGTGTACGAAAATGAAATGTGGGACGACCACACTCCGATAAGAGCTTGTGGGCCTGACAGACCTTCTTATGGGTTAGTCGGGTAAGTAGCAATGTATCAGCAGGGTACCCCACATATGTATACGAGTAGAGTCCGAAACACGGGAAGTAGTCGACACCATACTACGGTCAGCAGTAAAAGTCAAGCAAGAGCTAAGGATTACCATGAATGGTTGAAGTAAAAGAACCCAGTTAAGTTAACAAGACTAAAGGAATTAGTGAATTCATTTCAAGGAAATGTATAAGAGTCAAAAAGTGCGAAGTGCACAGACTGTTATGTAAAGACATTGCATGTGTGTAACACCCCTACCGTTAATCCTATGCTTACCGTCCAATCATCCCAATAATCAAAGCTACTCGCAGCGGAAAATACCTACTACTACGGTGGGTGATACAACGCCGCTAACCGCCCATACGGCTAGCAAGGCTTATACTACTTACAGCCACAGTCTGATGCCTAAGTCTACCGAGCTACTACATTCCATACCAAATACAAAAGATAACATACTTACATTGCTGGATTACCGAGTGTTTAAGTATATTCAATTACATTCTTCCACCGTTTGCCAAAGTAATGAGTTTCTACCAACTACTCATCTATACCAATTCACTATCCTATCAATATCCAAAAAGGTGTACCCCATGGTACACCGGCTAATCAAAAGGCTCCTAGCCGTGTACAACTTAGTACACCATTCACAATTCATTAATTACAACCAAAAAGAAATCTATCTAAGTCTTCATCATCTTCACCCTTCTCGTGTACCTGCGTGTAGTAAAAACATCGCCCCAAGGGGCTCAGCAAAAGCTGCGCATAAACTCCGCATATACCGCGTGCTAGCTAGGGCACGCCGACTATTTAAGGTCGAATAGGCATGCAGCTCATTTATTTCATACATACATGCTTGGCATACGACATACATTCATATACGATACATTATACAATCCAAGGCAACAGTACAATAGCACACACCATACTTACCTTCACAAGGTTAGCCAAATTACGCATCCGGGTTAATCGGAATGCTTTTTACTCTTTTACTCAGTACACATTACTTACTCTTACTTACACTTACTTACACTTACTTACTTTTCCATACTTATTACTCATTCTTACTTACTTACTTCTACTCATGTTAAGTCGGTATGACCTCCGGCCAGGGGACTACTCCGTCCCACAACCCGGATTTACTTGACTCACTAATCTGGGATGCTACCCATTTAAGGGGTTTGGACCGCGGACCAGTTTAAGAGTCAGGAATCGGATCCAACCTCTTGTGTCTCCTCATCCTCACGCGTGGCCGAAACTATATCGGACTTCTACTCATTCCAATTTAATTACCAATTAAATTTAGATTGGTTAGCTTGTTAGGAATCAATTAGAAGTCCAGTCACATTCACATTCGGTCACAGTATAATGCATCATACATACACACACTCATATTCATTCATACATTTCATGAATTATACAACTATGATTTAAAGACAATATCTAACAAGGTGCACAATAACTCCGATTCGTGCATTTATCTTATTTGGTGATCAATTAGCACACAACACACAAATCAGAGTAACCAAGATAGCATACGGGGCATGAGGAATTCATACCGTTCACCGTTGTACTTGTATCCCAACTTTCCTTCGGTGCTCACAAATCAAGTCCTATAGTACACATGTAATCGAGTGATTAATTATATATAATTAACTTAACTCGTATTCCTATTAAGTTTCCTAACTCACACTTACTATGTCCCTACACTTCTTACACTTACACATTACTTACTTACTCTTCATTACTTTAAGTTTATTTCCTTACTTATCAATGGTATACTTACATATATATGGACATATATATGTGGGTATACATATACATACATACATATATATATATATATATATTATTATTTTATTTAAATTTTTTTTGTATGACTTGACCGACCTTACCCAAGGTAGGTCGAAGTCAGTTGGGAAATACGCTGGAAAATTTCAGGGCCGACCGACCTTGCAAGTCCGGTCCCAAGGTCGGTCCATTCCAGTGAGTTACCTGATGGAGAATTTTTGGCCCGACCGACCTTGCAAGTCCGGTCGCAAGGTCGGTCCATTCCAGTAAGTTACAAGACAGGAAAATTTTAAGTCGACCGACCTTGCAAGTCCGGTCGCAAGGTCGGTCCATTCCAGTAGGTTACATTACGGGAAATTCTTCTGGCCGACCGACCTTGCATGTCCGGTCCCAAGGTCGGTCCATTCCAGAAGGTTTCCGCCCTTTGTAAATCTGGGCTCGACCGACCTTGCAAGTCCGGTCCTAAGGTCGGTCCGGCCCAGTATTTGCATTTTTATTTCTGTTTTCACTCCCTCTTCTTACCCATTACTTCCCCATTGTTCCTACACTTAATCCCACATATTTTAACACTAATTAAACCTCCTAATACACCTTAGTTCATTCATTAACTCTTTACACATTTCTACACCAAATTACACACATAATTTTCCAAGTTTCATTTCAGCACATACACTAGTTTTTCCTAGTTGTGTTTTGCTACAGATTTTAGTTATAACTCTCTTCTTCTCCACCTATTGCTCCCTCTTCTAATGTCATTTCTAAAACTTACAATGCATTAGACACCTCTCCTAACTTACCCTCTAACTATCTCAAATCAAAATCTGTTACAAGCATATGTTTTCACCTAGTTCCTAGTTTCTTAAGTGCTCTAGTTCTAGGTAAATTTTGACATAACCTCCCCTAAAATCTTACATTCTCACCACATAATTTATTCACTCTTTGTTACTCAATTCACCTGTTTTCAATAGAGATCAATATACAAAGCTCTCATACACAATTTCCAAACACTAAACACTCCTAAAAATTCCTGCACACTACATCGAATCCCCAACTATGTTTTGACAGTTTTTAAATTCTTTTAAGCTTCAATAATAGTTTGGATATTCTTCCACATTACACTACTACTCCTTACTATTTTACAATACACATTTAAAGCTTTTAAAATCTGTCACATAAGTATTTACAAGACTACAAATGTGAGCATCATTTACCATGTTCTTCTTCTTGTTTTCTTTTCTCCTTCTTGCTTCTTTCTCCTTTCTTTCTTTTTTCTTCCCACCGGTTTTGGTAACCCAAATCCTCTAACACTACAACCCATTCATTCCACCATTCAATACAAAAACTAAACCTTAATCATTCTTTAAAGCTTAGTGCATATTTTAGGGTTTAGAAATTTCATTACCTTGCAAGGGTATAAGTGAAGCTTAGAGTAGCTCAAGAACAATACTTCTACTCCTTCAAGGATGCCAAAATTGGCTGGGCAAAAAAGGAACAAGGAGTTCAAAACTTGAAATCTTTATTTTGCAAATGAGGGTTGTGAGCCTCGATTTTAAACCCTATCCTGTGTGGATTAAGTTGATTAGGATCTATTCGGGTTTTAGGTCCACTTATAACCTAAGATTAATAACTATGTCATATAACAAAATTATTAAAACCTAGGCTAGCTCACTGGAACCTATTATGAGTCGCCACCTAATTTTAACCTAGATCAAATTAGGAAAGGAGAGTTCAGGTCCGGGGGCTTGATATTCGACTTAATTAGGGTTCAAATTACTTTCATTACCCTTCCTAGGTCCTTTTTCCTCTACTTGGTTTATTTACGGCATTCTACAAAGTTGTTTTTAACCTAGGTGCGTGCTTCTATTTTTTTTTATTTTTTAACGTTTTTTGGCAGAAAATTAAAGTGGCAATTAAAATTACCTAAACTAGGGTTTCGGAGGCATAATTAGGTCAAATTTTGTTTCCGTCCGTAGCCACGGACCTAATGTCCGAGGCCACGGACCCCAGTTAACCTATATGAAAATAAAAGTCGAATTAAACAGAAAACAGAAAATTATGAAGTCCGGGGCCACGGACAGGCTGTCCGTGGGCCCGGACATTATTAGAAAACCTAAATTTTTAAAATTTAAAAAAAAATCCCGCCGCCGTCCGTGGGCGTCTGGGCTTACGGACAAGGAGTCCGGGACCCCGGACATGACGTCCGTGGGTGCGGACCGCCCTCAGACGGCGGCGTTAAGGCTGTTCCCGAAGGTGTTTTTGGCTCAAATTTTATGGGTGTGTAGCCTGAAAGATGTACAAAACGTTAATGATTGAAAGTTTCCAATTTGCGTTCGAATTAAGCACGAAACTTAGTAAACAAGTTATTGGACAGAAGCTTAAACAAACAGCAATACAGAAGCGTACGAAGGTTAGTTTGAGCCCAAAATTTGACTAAGAGTTAATAAGGTCGTGGGGAATTAGAAAAGTAGAGTTGTAACCTGTTTTACCTTCGAATTCAAGGTGATTCTTCACACCGGGATTCGTCGAGTGCTTCGTTGATGACAGACCCGAAAGGATTTCGAACCAAGCTTCTGGTTGTTGGTTGTTCTTGCTGTTCTTCACATTTTGGTGGTGTTTTTGTGGGGTTTTGATGACTATTGATGCTTTGGGGATTGGAAAACGTGTTTAGATGGTGATTTCGGGGGATTTTCGGTATGATTTGGGTGGCCGGGTGTTGGAAAACGTGAGAGAGAGAGAGGAGGCTGCCTTTTTTGACTCTCTAGGGTTCTTGAGCATATGAGGTTCTCCTTTTATCAAAAAACCTATCCCCTTATATAGACTTTCTTAAAGATAAAGAAAATCTAGTAAAAGTAAGATTTTTTGATATTTTAATTAAGTGACTTCCCAAATGAATTTTGCTATGAAATTTTAACCACGTGTCAAGGATGGAAATTATGAATTTTCTGAAGTGGAATCGGATTTTTTTAAATGTTGGAATATTTTTAAATTGAATTTCTTGTTAGATTCGGTCAGAAATTGCTAGAAAATTATTGGAAATTCGAAAAATCAAAATTCCAACGCCATTATGCTTAGAATGTCATCCTCTATCATGGGTTAAAATATCAAAGCGTTTCAAGCTGATTTGGGCATCCTTTGGAGGAGAGAGAAAGCTTATAGGAGGTCTCAGAGCCTTTAAAGATTACTAAAACGCCCCTGAAAATGACGAAGCTGTTCCCCATGCCATGGAACACGCCGATCGAGCCGGAATCCCTCACTACTTGATTAAAATGCCTCTCACAACACCAGCACCCCGTAGACCCTAACCCAGGGGGTCAAAATTTTGGGTATAACAGATTGTCCCCCGTCAACTAGACTTTGTAGTGGATGTGAAAAGTCTGGTAGATGCTTGAGTGATGCCCCAAAATTTTGGACTTCACGAAATTCTCCATGTTGTGCGAAACCGCGTTGATTGCGTGCAGCTATTCGGAGGCGCTGACTACCTAAGCAACAAAAACGCTGTCGAGCTATTCTAAGGTGCTGACTACCTATAAGTGAAAATGTGTCAAGCTATTCTAAGGCGCTGACTACCTAGGTGACGAAAATGGAATAATGTCAAGCGGTTCGAAGGCGTTGACTACCTATAATACATGAAATGATGCGATGCCAAGCGATTCTAAGGCGTTGACTACCTATAAGTAAAATGAAGTAATGTCAAGCAATTCTAAGGCGTTGACTACCTATAATGATGATATGATGTCAAACTATTATAAGGTGTTGACTGCCTGTGACGAATGAGATGATGTCAAGCTATTCTAAGGCGTTGACTACCTATAAGTAAAGTGAAATGAAGTAATGTCAAGCGATTCTAAGGCGTTGACAACCTAAAATGTGGAAATGAGATAATGTCAAGCGATTCTAAGGCGTTGACTACCTATAATGATGATAACTGGGTGGTATGCAAATGCAAAAATGCTGAAATATTGATGATGCTAATGATGCTGATGATGTTGATGATGTTGATGATGTTGATGATGTTGATGATGTTGTTGATGTTGATGATGCTGATGATAATGCTGATGATGCTGATGATAATGCTGATGATGCTGATGATGTTGATGATAATGTTGATGATGCTGATGATGCTCGGATGCTTCTGGGGACCGAAACCCGTGCCAATGCTCCTGGCTGGACCCAATGTGGACTTATTGCCATCGCCCCCCAAGCCGGTGTGCAGGGATAACTCCTGGTAAAAACCTTGGGGACTTATTGCCATCGCCCACCATTCGTTGATCCCGAAAATAAGTTGACATCGCAAAAGGAGGATTTATTGCCATCACCTCGCCAACTTTTCTGTCGCTAGGTCTTGTGACGCGCCTGGATAATGCAACTAGGTCTTATGACAAGCCTATATGAATGTGATGAATGCAATGTGTTTGATAAGAGCGGGTAAGCTAAAGGGTAACGGTAGGTCTTACTACGAGCCTAAAGGAATGCAACTAGGTCTTATGGCGAGCCTAAAAATGGTTCTAGGTCTTATGGCGAGCCTAAAGGACGGATCTAGGTCTTATGACGAGCCTAAGGGAATGCAACTAGGTCTTATGGCGAGCCTAAAAATGGTTCTAGGTCTTATGGCGAGCCTAAATGACGGATCTAGGTCTTATGACGAGCCTAAGGGAATGCAACTAGGTCTTATGGTGAGCCTAAAAATGGTTCTAGGTCTTATGGCGAGCCTAAAGGATGGATCTAGGTCTTATGACGAGCCTAAGGGAATGCAACTAGGTCTTATGGCGAGCCTAAAAATGGTTCTAGGTCTTATGTCGAGCCTAAAGGACGGATCTAGGTCTTATGCCGAGCCTATGGATGGATCTAAGTGAAAGTGAGTCAAGTGTATGATGGGTCCAAAAGAATGGAAAAGGATTAGGGCTCAAGACGGGCTTGTGGGTGTTTGAATGTGGAGGTAGGGCTTATGACGGGTCTGAGGAAATTTGATGTGGAGGTAGGGCTTAGGACGGGCCTAAGGTGTTTGATGTGGATGTAAGGGCTTATGCCTGTGGTGGGATGGTGGTGCTCAAGCTTTAGGTTTCAATTGGTGTTGTCATGGCAATTGTTGGAGCCAACAATTGCCCCCAGTATTTTTCCTTAGGACAATCTGAGTTCTTTAGGATTTTTGGCAATCGATCGCTCCGATCGATTGCCCCTAGTATTTTCTTTGACTAATGGCGCATAACAAGTATCATTCTCACAAGGTCAGGGTTTATCTTGATGTGGTACTTTCTATCCTACACTCAAAGTGTTCAATGCTTGCACTCATACTCTCCTTTTGGACAAAACATCTCGGCCATTGAATTTGACATTTGTTAGATTTACGCATTCAACCTGTTACTTTCACGTGATTGGATACACAACTACTAGGTCGGAAGTCTTTTAAGCTTATATCGTGGCTATGGGCTTTGATGAATGATAACAGGACAATGGAGGAATGTTTAGGATATGTGGAGCTATAAGGGTGACCAAAGCTGCAACTTGCACCGTCTCTCGGACTTGTCTTCTTTGCCTTGAAGTCGTTCGGCTACTTCGTGATGATTTCGCATGTGAGTTTGGAACTTGGGACTTTTGGGTTGTTCCTTGCACCTTCTATCTTCTTTCCGATTTTGGATTTCTTCGAGGCTTTTAAGGTTTGCCTTTCTTTGAATTTTCCTTTCCTTCGGGGTTCTTGTGTTTCCCGGCTTTGAACTTTGAGAGCTATTTTTGATGTTAGCTCATTTGGATCCTGTGTCACTTTGGGACCATTTGCGGATCGTTTCAACATGCTGGTAGCAGTTTTGCTTCTTTGGACTTGTGAAGTTGCTGTTCGGAAGTCGGGCTCCTTGCTTCCTTTGGTCACCGGGTCGGTTATTCATCATTGGTTGGCTTGTTTGTGGAGTTTGTAGTGTTGTAAAAGGGGAACGTATACGAAAAGCTCAGCGGGGGTGCCTAGGGTGTAATGTCAGGGTTCACAAGCTTTTGGCTGTGTGGTGCTGTACCTAGGTGCTTCGTCATCCCTAATAGTTGTGTATCCGTTCTTTGTTACTTTTCACAGATTTAAGCGTAAATTTACGAAGTGTCTCCTTCGGTCGGAGTTATGCCGTTTACCTTACCTCTGAATGTGATCTCTCTAGAGTCACGTAAAAATGACATGCTCTTTCACTCATGGTTTTACCGCTCAAGGCACTCTCGCGTAATGTTCACTCAGAGACTTGTTCACGCGCTTTAAACCAATGAAATAAACATTATCGACCCTTAACCCAGATTGCCCCCAGTATTATTGTGGGGTTTTTTTGACAAGCCTTTTGAATACCCAAGTTATTTGTTGGAGGTGGCTGTATGTGTGGTGGTACGTGGTGATGAAGTCTTGTTGTTTTGGTGAAGTGATGTAGTGATGAAAGTAAAACATGGCAGTGGGATGCTTTCAGTGTATGGTGAAATTTTCCATTAAGAGGTGATGGGTGGTGGAAGCCAACAAGGTGGTGAGATATTCCTTGCACAAGAATGAGTTTCATGTGGAGAGGGGAGTGTGGTGAGACACATGGGATGTATGTGATGAAGGTAGTGGATGTGGGTGAAATGACGTGATGACTTATTTTTTTTGGTGTTCTGGTTTTGTGAATAAATGCAAAAAAAATAATGAAATGGAACTATGCTCTAATTCATGAATGGAAAGACAACATCAAAAATTGTAATCTTAAGAAAACTACCTAAAATGATAAAGGAAGCTAGCTACCATAAAGTTGGGAGAATGACTGGGAAAAGAAAACTACCAAATCGAGAAAACTTCTAAAATAGTGATGTTGGGCTGTCTGATGCCAACATACTGAAGACTCGAGCTCTGGACCGTCGGGACGCCATTGAGATGACCATGATTGTCTTCCTTCTGAACTCCGAATTGGCCTCATAAAATGTTGAACTAGGAATGCCTATGGGTCATGTAGGAGGAACCCGGGTCTGAATTTTCCAAGCTGCGAGTGAAGTGCATGAGCTAGAGTGACCTAGGATAGAACAGATTTGCGGGCCTGAATACCCTTAATCTAGAAGTGAAGCAAACAGGCTGAAGGAGGCCACATGAACCGTGAATGGGCCACTGGGCCGAGAGAGAAAGCCTTGAAGTCTGAGATTCGTTTGATGTTCCTATCGGGCCTTGACGCAAGAAACTGGAATGAATGAGTTATGTAACCTATCTTGGATTCAAATGTTTTGTGCTATGGGCCAAACTCTAGATTGAGAGCGAAGCTTATGGGCCAAAACTATGAATTGGTCTACGGGCCCCAAAATGAGTTATGAGTGTGGTATTTGGGCCAGAATGATTGCTGAACAAAACCCTAGGTTGGAATTTGGACTGAAACCTGAATGAGTGGTATTGATTGAACCTGAAAGATGATGCCTAGATCTAGGATTTTGGGCTAAAGCCCAAGTGAAGAGTTTTCCTATACTAGAATAGGCCCTAGGTCGAAAGAATTTCAGTGGAAGGCTTGGTTGGTTTACATATCTCATGGATTACTTTTAGGTGGACTTTTATGGGCCTAGAACTAAATGGATAAACCAAATTGGGCTGAAAAAAGAAACCTCCTAAGTCTAAACTTTTGGGCCGAAGCCCACATAACTCACATGTTGAACCAAACAGAGCCTTTAGGCTGCAAACAAATACAACTAACAATTCGGGTTGGGCTAGGTTGATGTAGGAGAAATTCCTATCAGTTTCTAGGCTGAGTAGTGGGCCGATCACACAAGCAAACAAGGCCCACACAGATTCAACATGTCCTCACTAGATGTTTAAATCAAACCAGGTATGAATCGATCCGGAGAGGTGCTTGGGGCATGGGCCCAGGTCACCACAAAGGAATAGGGCTTGCACGCTATTCTCTTTGGGCTTCCCCACTCTTTTCACATCACCTGAAGGTGTGCGTCTACGGTCGGGTCTTTGACTGACCAAACAAAGGGCTAGGTAAGGGCACTGCCAGGAAAATGCTTGGGGCTAAAGCCCAGGTATTAAGGGGGTGTGGTTAGACGACACCCTCCTCTTTTCCCCCACTTATTCACATCACCTAAAAGGTGTGAGTCCCTGACAGGGGACCCCCAAACGGGTCCCGGGGTGAAATTGGTTTGCGTGGACCCTTGCTCTCATATGATGCGAAGGTGCAGAAAATTAAAGTGCGCACGAAAGTGTAAACAAACAGAGTAATAAAGCCATAAATAAACATTTTCGAGTTAAGCCCTCTTTCTTAAAATTAAACAAGTTAAAATTAAGAATTTTGTCCCCAGTAGAGTCGCCAGTCTGTGAGCCTCGATTTTAAACCCTATCCTGTGTGGATTAAGTTGATTAGGATCTAATCGGGTTTTAGGTCCACTTATAACCTAAGATTAATAACTATGTCATATAACAAAATTATTAAAACCTAGGCTAGCTCACTGGAACCTATTATGAGTCGCCACCTAATTTTAACCTAGATCAAATTAGGAAAGGAGAGTTCGGGTTCGGGGGCTTGATATTCGACTTAATTATGGTTCAAATTACTTTCATTACCCTTCCTAGGTCGTTTTTCCTCTACTTGGTTTATTTACGGCTTTCTACAAAGTTGTTTTTAACCTAGGTGCGTGCTTCTGTTTTTTTTATTTTTTAACGTTTTTTGGCAGAAAATTAAAGTGGCAATTAAAATTACCTAAACTAGGGTTTCGGAGGCAGAATTAGGTCAAATTTTGTTTCCGTCCGTAGCCACGGACCTATGTCCGAGGCCACGGACCCCAGTTAACCTATATGAAAATAAAAGTCGAATTAAACAGAAAACAGAAAATTGTGAAGTCCGGGGCCAGGACAGGCTGTCCGTGGGCCCGGACATTATTAGAAAACCTAAATTTTTAAAATTTAAAAAAAATCCCGCCGCCGTCCGTGGGCGTCGGGCTTACGGACAAGGAGTCCGGGACCCCGGACATGACGTCCGTGGGTGCGGACCGCCCTCGGACGGCGGCGTTAAGGCTGTTCCCGAAGGTGTTTTTGGCTCAAATTTTATGGGCGTGTAGCCTGAAAGATGTACAAAACGTTAATGATTGAAAGTTTCCAATTTGAGTTCGAATTACGCACGAAACTTAGTAAACAAGTTATTGGACAGAAGCTTAATCAAACAGCAATACAGAAGCGTACGAAGGTTAGTTTGAGCCCAAAATTTGACTGAGAGTTAATAAGGTCGTGGGGAATTAGAAAAGTAGAGTTGTAACCTGTTTTACCTTCGAATTCAAGGTGATTCTTCACACCGGGATTCGTCGAGTGCTTCGTTGATGACAGACCCGAAAGATTTCGAACCAAGCTTCTGGTTGTTGGTTGTTCTTGCCGTTCTTCACATTTTGGTGGTGTTTTTGTGGGGTTTTGATGATTATTGATGCTTTGGGGATTGGAAAACGTGTTTAGATGGTGATTTCGGGGGATTTTCGGTATGATTTGGGTGGCCGGGTGTTGGAAAACGTGAGAGAGAGAGAGGAGGCTGCCTTTTTTGACTCTCTAGGGTTCTTGAGCATATGAGGTTCTCCTTTTATCAAAAAACCTATCCCCTTATATAGACTTTCTTAAAGATAAAGAAAATCTAGTAAAAGTAAGATTTTTTGATATTTTAATTAAGTGACTTCCCAAATGAATTTTGCTATGAAATTTTAACCACGTGTCAAGGATGGAAATTATGAATTTTCTGAAGTGGAATCGGATTTTTTTAAATGTTGGAATATTTTTAAATTGAATTTCTTGTCAGATTCGGTCAGAAATTGCTAGAAAATTATTGGAAATTCGAAAAATCAAAATTCCAACGCCATTATGCTTAGAATGTCATCCTCTATCATGGGTTAAAATATCAAAGCGTTTCAAGCGGATTTGGGCATCCTTTGGAGGAGAGAAAAGCTTATAGGAGGTCTCAGGAGCCTTTAAAGATTACTAAAACGCCCCTGAAAATGACGAAGCTGTTCCCCATGCCATGGAACGCGCCGATCGAGCCGGAATCCCTCACTACTTGATTAAAATGCCTCTCACAACACCAGCACCCCGTAGACCCTAACCCAGGGGGTCAAAATTTTGGGTATAACAAGGGCAAGAAAAGAAAGTGGTTTTGGATTTCTTTTTACCTTAAACCAAAGAGAAGAAGAAGGGCCTTCTAATGGTGGTCTTGAAGCTCCAAAGCAAGAATACCCATGGAAACAAAAATGTTTATTTTCGAGTTTTGGAAAGAGAGGAATACTCTCCTTGATGAGAGGAAGACAATGGTGTAGTTTTTGTAATTTTTGGAGAAGGTTTGGACACTTAACAAGAGGAGAGAAGTTGATTTTTTATGAGTTTGCTCACTTCGCCATTGTTGTCCGGTTGAGGAAGAAGAAAATAGAGAGGAGAGAGATAGGGGCTGTACGTGAGTGAAGAGAATGTGAGGGTGGAGAGAGAGTAAGTGAGTGAGGGAGTTTACTTTATTGCTTTTTAATGTTTTGTTGTTTTACAAATAAGAAGGGAGTTAATAGAGGGTGTGAGAGAGGGGGACAGCCATCGGCTGACACAGCCCCACACACACAAACTCTACATTTTATTTTAAAAGTGGACACATATGTTTGAGTTATTTATGTTTCCACCCCACAACTTCCCGTTTTCGACAGTTTTCACTATTTCCTTGTTTTATTGATTTTATTGGTTCTAAAGCTTCACTAATATTTATTAATGACTATTTAGTTGACCAAAATTATTACGAGTCTATTTGACCCGCTTAAAGTCACGTTTTCCCGGTTTCCTCGAAAAACGCGCTTTAAGGTTCGTTAGTGTTTTTAATCCGTTTTAAGGATCCGTTTTCTTCGGGATTTGTTCCCTCATGATTATTTAGATTTAATTAAGCTTCTAAAATATTTATTAGCCTAATTAATCACTGTTTCTAATTACGGGGTATTTCAATGTGTCTTAAGGATCCTCAGGGATGAACGTGATAGCTGGAACGGTGACCCAGCCCATACATGGTAAGGCTGATGCCTGATATGGACATATTAATGTGCAAGAACAGGATGAAACTCCCGGGATGATCACCTAGACTACAGTGAATATCAATCTTCACAGAAGAGGGTAGTAAACCAAGTTAAAGAACACAAAATGGCGTAGTTTATTTGACGTACCAATAAGTGCAAGCCAGAGGTAATGGCATAACTTAGTAACACCCAGGAGTAATCCTTGAGGGGTGTTTGGATCAACAATCATTGAACGAAATAACGTGACAGAAACGCAAAGGTTGAAACTAACACTCAGTTTAAACATAAGTCGTTAGGAGGCAGACTGACATTCCTAAGGGGCATCCCATGAAAGGAAGCGTGATGCAACGACCTTGTCATGGAGCCCAATGCAACCTCTAAACCATGTAATATTGTACAGAGAAGTAAACGTGTGTGGACAGCCTACAATGAGCAGAGCTCGAGGCAATAAGGCTTATAAGCCACGAACAAAATGTGTTATTTAAATTGGATCGATTGCAGAAGTTTATGTTGTATAAGTGGTAGAGCGGAGAACGAACCACTGCTTTAAGAGTGGGGATACCTCTCGATGTTGTGAAACCGCTGAAGCGGTAGTTATATGAACCAAGTTCAAGAAATATGTTAAGGATTGACCATGTTGTTATTGCGGGAGAGCAGCTATCTTGCTAGCATATGTGTATAATGTGAAGCACCGAGCTGAGTAACGCCGGTTTATAACTCGAGTGAGGGTAACAAGTAATGGTTCGCTCGAGGAGCATAAAGACTCGAGGAATAGCGTATTCAGCAATCAGCCAAATAAGTGGCGAAACACAGTGTAATGGCGGAAGCTAATATAATAGTGGATGCAGTGTAAGTTGATGTTGTATAATGAGTAAGGATACGGTGCGCAGTAAGTGACCGTTGTATAAATATTGTTAAATGATAAAATGGCGAATGAGCCGAGTTATGAGATAGATTCAGTGGAGATACAACGGTAAGAGTTAACAAATGAACCAGGTAGTAAACCATTAGCCAGTATTATGAGATAAGAATCTTAGTGAAACACAGTGTGAATTCCATTGTGAATCGCATAAGAGATTTACTGCCAAGAGTTTACGCCTCTGCACTGTGTATGACTGAGTGTTTTGGTATTGCTATAGTGCATTAATGATCGAGTGGGATAGCTAGGATTTGGGGAAATGTTAATTGTGGTAGAATAACACTATAATGACCGATGCATAGGAAATGCGAGGTGGTACCAATGAAAGAATACTTGTACAAAACCAAATGTGGAGGTGTGATTAGCAATAAGTGACTGCAATAGCACTGAATACCAAAAACCGGTATGCAATATACCTCAAGTGTGGGAAATAACCGAGAGAGCACTACACATTAGGTAGTAGCTCAACCTCAACCGACAGTAAGTTGGAAGAAATTAAGTCAATCATTGTGAAATACATAGCTGTATACACAGTAATTGTCCGAGAAGTGGATAAAAAGTTTGTAACTCACCAAATTCGCTCACGGTAAGAGATACCACGCGTCGGTTGAGAAACCATTATTATCAAGATAAAGGTTATAAATGGAAGATATACAATACAGTAAGAATACCGAACGGGGCAAGCAAAGCTCTAAAGTTATCAGAGTTGCACAGTAGAGGCCAATGAACCCATGCTTCAGATACCGAATGTGCATAGTGATATACGAATAAATGGCTAATTATTAATGCCTAAGAAGCCTCACAGGCCAGAACCGAAACCAGTTTAGAGTTAAAATAAACTCCAATGAGAATTCTTGGTTTAGGGACTAAACCGCCAATATGGTTAAGATCCTCTAACCAGAACACATTGTATAACAGACCGCGTGGAAGATTAAAACACTTCACGACGGTAGAACATTTTAAACCAATATTCAGTGGTTGATTACGTGGGCGTAATCCCTTTTAAGGGGGGTAGAGCGCAAAACCGCTTAGTGTACTTTACCGTACAAGTGTACGTGAACTACATTGTGCATAGCACAAAATAATTTGTTTGGATTATTGGTGCGTGCATTACATAAACATACACATTCATTCATGGTTTAATTATGGTAATTACGCACAGAAGATGCGAATACCATTGTGATAAGTGTGTTTATTTTGTTAACAGTTGTGTGTGAGAGTACAAGTGTAAGAGAGTAAAGAAACTCCCGGGGAACTAAAACCCCGATAGTATAAAAATGTAAAACCGTGTGTTGTATTTTGATAAAATATATGTATATATGTAATATAGTGATTCATGAAAGGGTATGAAACCGACATAGAACCTAGTGAGAATAAGATTCCCTAGGTAACTGGATTTAAGTGAATGGAGATAACTGATGGACGGAGTTCTATCCTTTGGAGATGTAATGATTATGACTAGATTGACAAAAAAAGAAAGATAGAAAATTGGAAATGAGTGTATTATCTGATGCTTGAAAATGAAGTGGGAGGTGGAACTTGATTTGCATGTGATCAAGGGAAGCCAAACACAAATTGGGGTGGAAGGATAGTTCAACACTGATGCTGATCACATCAGGGTTGGATGATTCTTGAAGCTCCCTTAAGTGGACACAATTAACCACACTAAGAAAAGAAGCAAAGAGCATAAGTTGGACTTGGAGTTGTATGTGTTTTCAAAAGGATTTTGAATCGGTATTTATAAAACGTCGATAGATACTTTACATAATGAAAGTTCTCTTACTTAACAAAGAATATTTTTGTAGTACTTGCTCATGAGCCGAGGACGTATGAGCCTTTGTCTTCAGACCGGTGACATGGGAAGTGTATATGTTAAAGATTAAGTGATTGTTTTGATCTCCCAGGGAATCTATGGGATCACAGTGTATATAAAAGGGTATTTTTGATTGTTATACATGCTAAGACATGTTGTGTGGTATATGTAATAAATATTATTTTGACGTTGAGTCCTAATGTGGTAGAGTTATGAATGTTGTTATGTTACCCAGACCGAAAGTCTGAGGGTTGTTATGTAAGTGTGAATGTTGTTAAGATACCCGGACCATTGAGTCTGAGGTTATCATGTAAGTATGTTATGTTATGTATGGATGTGAATATGTTACCCGGACCGTTAAGTCCGAGGTTGTGATGTAAAGTATGTGTGGTTATGGAAGTTTTATTTTGAAAGTAATCCCCGTGTTCTAATCCAAACGATGCGTGGGAAATGTGAACTTCGAGGACGAAGTTCTTTTAAGAGGGGTAGATTGAAATACCCCAAACCTTTTTATGTTGTTTAAATGTTAAAACATGGTATATTAAGGCAAAAAAGTGCCTTATAAACATTAGTGAACAATTTAAACCATAGTAAACACAGTAAAGTACTACTAAGACAGTTTGAGCAAAAACGTGCTCTAAGCTTGGAATGAACTTGGTTAGGACCCAAAGAGCCTACCAAGACTAAATAATATTCAATTATGATTTAATAAGGCTAATTAAGTCCTTAAGAAACATTGGTAGACAATTAAACCAAACAAAACACAAGAAAACACCTTAAAGTCAATTTAAGCAAATACTTGCTCTAGACTTGGTGTAACCTTGTATAAGACCTAAAGGTCATACCTATACCTTTTTTACAGGTTAATGGACGTGAAAAATCAACTACTAATGAAAACCAAGCTTGAAAACAAGTTAAAACACAAAATGTGCTTTAAGGAGTCTTAAAGCACATTTTTGAAAAATTGTCTTGTAAATGAGTTTTGAGTGGCTAAATGTCCATCATTACTCTTTAATCAACATGTGTACTACTTATTATCACATTAGGAAGCCTAAATCAATGGGAAATCAAAAATTTCACAATTATGTGCCTTGGTTAGTGAATAGTGCCCAAATAGTGCTAGTATTGACTTAAGTCAACTTAGCTTAATTAAATGGTCAACATAAGTCATGAAATGCCCAATTATATGAAGGGGGCCGGTTTCCAGCATGAGGAGTCACGACCATCTATTAGTTAGTAAAAGAAAGAAAGAAAAAGTAAGTAAAAAGTTACTTTTGCTTTATAACATAAATATCTTCCAAAGTATACTCTCTCACCTCATTCTCTTCATTTCCTCCACTCACCACCGTCTTCATCCTCTCCTCCCTTCTTGAAATCGTTTTTGCTACAGCAAACCATACCATCTCCATCTTTGAATGCTTGTAACTTCTAGCTCCAAGATCCAAATTCAATTTCAAGACTACCATTCTTCTAGTTAGGCCAAGCTCTACAACTTTGTCTTTTCAAATCTTCAAAAGCTCCATTTCAGTGCCCTGGAGATTCACCATTGAAGGAGCTTGAGCTCATATTTTCATGCCTTGTCATTCTCTTTTGTTTCAAGGTAAGGAAAACCAAAGAAAAACTTCATTTCCCCTTGTTTTAATATATGACCGAGAATCACCCTTTGATGGTGTGTTCTTTTGATCTTTCATAGCCTCATTTCAAACTTCAATGGACAAGGAGGAGTCCTCTCTTGTTACTTACTCAAGTTCTCTTTCAATTCTAAGGTAAACTTCTATTTTAGTGTTTAAAATACTTATGTAAATTTAGGGTTTATATGTGAGTTTAAGTATGAATCTTAAATCTCATTACCCTTATGTGTGTATTGGTTAGAAGATTGACAAGTAATCAAAAGCCCCTTGCCGATTTCTAATCAAGAAAGAACAAGAGTGTTAAAGTAAAAATCTTGAAGAAAAGAGGTAAATGTGCTAACCTAATGTAATTTAATGTCTAAGGAAAAATGAGCTTGTATTGCTTAATAAAATACCTAAGGAGCCAATGGCAAATGAGCTAGTAAAGTACTCATAAGGAGGTTGTTAAAGGCATATGAGATGTTGTGTGTATTTGCAGGTCAAAGGCAATATATATGTGGGAAATTCAGTGTTTAAGGTTTATGCAATTAAAGGGCCTAAGAGCCATGTTATTTAAGGGCCTAAGTGCAAAGCAATTTAAGTGTATGCACTATATTGTGATGTAGTGTAGTTTAAAGGTTTAGATGTGTGTAAAGAACATTCTTTGTGAAAATGAATGTCTTGGATGGTTAAAGGATGAAAAACAATATGTTTGTGTGTATTAAATGATTAAGGGTTCTTGGTTGTCAAAAGGTGAAAACCTAAGTGTTTGGGTGTGAGAATATACAAGAGAAGCTATGGCAAAATTTAGTTGATAAACAAAGGAGTTTATGTGTAATAATGAGATTTTATGACCTAGAAGGTACTAGGAATGGTTAAGCTTTAAGATGGTGAAAGAATGTGAATTAAGGTGTTCTTAAGTGTTAAGATGCCTTGGGCATAGTCTTGGAGGATTTAGAAGTCAAATGGGTGTTTTAAACACACCAAGGTTATGTTATGTGAAGTGCTAAGTCTTGTGCAAGTTTTGGTGATCAAAGGAAAAATAATGCCTTGTGGAGATCTAAGTGTGAACTAGTGGAAAATAGAAGGAGTTTGTATATGGGAGGTGTATGTAAGAAATAATGCCTTTGGAGTAGTGGTAATGGTGGTAAGGTAACATTTTGGTTAGTGGAGTTATAGGCATGAAACTACGACTTAGAAAACCTAAGGAAAAATATTACAAGTTTTGAGAGATTTTGTGAGAAATTGAGTAACAAGCTTGGATAATGATTTAAGGTGGTTTGAAGTGCTATTTTGGTATTAGAATATGCCTAAGTTCATGTGTGAAGTTTGGGTGAACAATGGGTGAAGAGAACAAGTGGAACAAAGCTTGAAAATGCTAAATATACAATTCTGTAGCTTTGGTCCGGGACTTGGTTCCAGGGTAAAGTCCCGGACCATACACAAAAATAGGCCGAGAGTTGCAAAGACACATTGGTCTGGGACTTGGGGTCGGTACAAGGTCCCAGACCAGTGCCAATTTTCACCCGAGAGTAGTCTTATGTATTGGTCCAGGACTTAAGGTAAGTACCAAGTCCCGGACCACTCTAAAAATGTTATTTAAGGTTTGAAAATGATGAGTTATGATGGGGATTGATAGGTAATGATGTTATAAGGTTGTTAAGGACATGTTAGGTGAGTTATAATGATAATTAAGTGGGTGAAAACTTGTACAAAAATGTGAAAATAAAACAAGTTAAAAAAATGTAAAGTTATTTAACTAGTTTACGAGGTTCACTATTGGCTCATTAGATGTTAAACAAACATGTTACCCCAATGTTAATAAAAGTAATTGTGATGTTACCAGTTGTACGGGATTTGTTCGAGGAACCTAAAAGGACACGATATAGTGGACCATGGTGACAGGTATGGTTTTCTTGCAACATGTGTCCTACCAGATTACACCGGCTTGTATGCCAATGTGTTTTTCTGTATGTTTGCCACGTTATAAGATAAATCATGAAACGA
Organism: Limonium bicolor; assembly: GCA_023374045.1. Lineage (NCBI taxonomy): Eukaryota > Viridiplantae > Streptophyta > Magnoliopsida > Caryophyllales > Plumbaginaceae > Limonium > Limonium bicolor. The sequence continues at coordinate 191,251,985 of CM041782.1, forward strand.
GTTTACAGTCGTTGTTGTTGTTGTGTGTTTGCGTACCGATACCGGTAACCTCGAATGCGTATGAAAGGCTAGTTAACCATTATTAGGTAAACGTAAGAGAATGGTATCCGGTAATAACGTTTCCAACCTAAGGAACGTTCTAACCACGGCTATGCGTGAGTTAGTTATGTGTTTGTTTGTGCGTGTTAATATGTTCACTACCCTTGTGTGTGTCTAACTAGACCTAACCACCTAAGTGTGAATTAATGTACTAAGTCCAATAATGAGACTTCTAACAAGTGCTAAGTAAGGAGTGAGGAGTCCGGTAGTTCCGGCCACGCGTGTGAGTATGGGGGTCGTTGTCATATCAGGTTCGATCCTCTCCGTATGTTATGGTTGTTTTCCATTTTGGTTCTCAATCTTCCCTTTAGCTTAACCAAAGCTATTTTACCGACTCACGTCGGGCCACAGGGGCATACTATGTTTGTTCGGTGTGCTTGGATCACTATATCCGACACACCTTGGGATTAAGTTATTCGTTCATTTAACAGGACGGTAATGAGTTATGTAACGAGCTTAGAATGAGTTTGTCAACATTCTCTAGGCTCTCCAAGTGAACTAATTATGTTTGGGTCGGTTCCTAAAGAGAATCGTTCCTGTTATGTTATGTGTTGATGATGTGCTGCAATTCTTATTGCGATTTTATGTAAGATGGATGTCAATATGTGGTGTAGGTTGTTGTGTAAAGTATGTGGATCATGGATATGAGTCCCACTTTATTATAAGACGTTTTGGAGAATAACCCGACTAGTGGGTAAGTGTCGTCTATTAAGGAAATAGCTCCAATGGAGGAGAAACCCTATAGGGTTAAAGGACACAATGAGTGTTCTAATGAGTAAAGATGTGTTGACTGTTTTGTTGAGCCCATTGTTATGGGTATGTAATGTGTTATGTGTTTACGGTTAACATGCATGATTTAAATAAAATCAACCGCATGCTTAGATGACAATTAGTTGTGCGTGGCCCGGTAGCATGCGGGCTGCGGGATTACCATACCAGAAAAGGTGCTGAGCCCCTTGGGGGCCACCCTTTATTCCAATTCTATTTCAGGTACAAGGAGCTGGAGACCGTCCGAGAGTAGGACGGGGTAGTTGATTCTGCACGGGTAGTTAATGAATTACTTATGTATTGTAGGTGTAGTAAGACCGAAAATGTTGTCGGCATTAGTTTGTAAATACTCGGTACAGTTGGAATGTAAATGAATAATGAATGTTGGTAATGGAAAGAGATTGTAATGTGTAGTTGCTCGGGAATCTGGTCGATCAGACCGATACAATGAATATGTATTAGCCTTGTTAGCCACGTGGGTGGCTAACGACGTGTAACACCATTGATTTAAGTAATGAGATGAGTTAAGTTTTCTGCTGCAATTTATTGTTAAGTGTATGGCTGTAGTTGGGGTGTTACATATACTGCGATGCATCAGGCAGAGGCCTTGGATGCGTACTCATACAGCATGGCAAGGTTGTTGCTTATGCCTCCCGCCAGCTGAAGAAACATGAGGAGAATTATCCTACGCACGACCTAGAGCTGGGAGCCATTGTCTTCGCACTGAAGATATGGCGGCATTACCTATATGGGGTTAGCATCTCCATCTACTTAGACCATAAGAGCCTACGGTATGTCTTCACGCAGATAGAACTCAATCTGAGGCAGAGAAGATGGATGGAATTTTATCAGACTATGACATCAACCTTCAGTATAAAGAAGGGAAGACGAATGTTGTAGCTGACACCTTGAGTCGTCGAGCACACTCACTCCATTCGCTACTTGCTTCTTCTAGCTTGGTTTATGAGGTGCGAGAGGCTTAGAGGAGCGAGGCTTACATGAGAGAGGTCTGACAGAAGATCACCGATGGTACATTCGAGAGCCAGAAGTATGACTTCAGGCTATACGACGATGGTCTGATTCGGCTGAATGGCAGACTGTGTGTTCCTCAAAACAATGCCAAGCTGAGGGATCGCATTCTGTGAGAGTCTCACTGCTCTTCATTATCTGTCCATCTGGGAGCCTCCAAGATGTACAAAGACATGAAGAGGTACTTCTGGTGGTCTGGATGAAGGCAGATGTTATCGAGTTTGTTATGAGGTGTCTCACTTTCCAGAAAGTGAAGTTTCAGCACCGAGGACCTGGCGGAATGGTATAATCCATGCCAGTTCCGGAGTGGAAATTCCATGATATCTCCATGGATTTTGTTGTTGGACTCCCGCTTGCTAGGGAAGGTCTCAACATGATCTGGGTTATGGTCGATCTTCTGACCATGGTTGCCCACTTCATACCTATGAGGGACACCTGGAAAGTGGCGAAGCTTGCTGAATTGTCCGACCGGGAGATCATACGACACCACGGGGTGCCCACGACGATATTTTCTGACCGTGACACCATATTCCTTTTGATGTACTGGAGATCGACACGGGAAGCGCTTGGTATCGAGTTGAAGCTTAGTACCACATTTCATCAATAGACCGACGGTCAGACAGAGAGGACCATCCAGACACTCAAGGACATGCTTAAAGCGCGTGCCTTAGACTTTCAGGGGAGTTGGATTGATAAGATGCATCTGATCGAAATTTCGAACAACAGTTATCACGCATCGATCAAGATGTCACCATTCCAAGCCTTGTATGGCAGACCTTGTCGTACCCTCTTGTGCTGGGATGAGTCGAGCGAAGCGGTCATTATTGGACCGGAGTACCTTGAGCAAGTACAAGCTGAGGTTCAGCAGATTAGAGCAAATATGAAAGCAGCCCAAGATAGGCAGAAATCCTATGCCGATGTGCGACGACATGACCTTGAGTTCGTTGTCGGTGATCAGGTGTTTTTGTGCATCTCGCCTATAAAGGACGTGTTCCGATTTGGCTAGAAGGGCAAGTTGAGCCCGAAGTTTGTAGGGCTATATGCGATCACGGAGAGGGTTGGAGCTGAAGCTTACAGGTTAGCATTACCTGCAGAGTTGAGGTGTGTTCATGATGTGTTTCGTGTTCCACAACTAAAGAAGTATATAACCAATCCTTCTCATGTCTTAGAGCCTGAGCATCTATCGCTAGAGCCGACGATGCGATATGTCGAGACTTCCCAGAGAATCCTTGATACCAAGACGAGGGACACTCGCCATAAGTTAGTATGACTGGTGAAGGTCTTGTGGTCTAACCACGATGTCGAGGAAGCTACTTTGGAGCTAGAGGATGCCATGCGGGTGAAGTACCTGACATTTTTTGTAGACTAGATTGTCTAGTTTGTAGAGAAGTTACGGGGCGTACCGTTATTTAAGGAGGGTAGAGCTGTTTTGCATTGTATTGTACTATTATGTATGTTTGTATTGTACTATTATGTACTTTTGTGTTGTATTGGTATGTACACGGTTGTTAGTTGCTTTTGTGTTGTACTTGTATGTACACGGTTGTTAGTTGCATTGTATTGCACACGTGTATATGGTACTAGTATGTACTGGCTGGATAGACCTTGAGTCTGTTATATTACACATATGGATATATCTAATCACGAGTTTTATAGTCTGTGTGTGTGGTAACATAATATTCACCAAACTTTGAGGATAAAGTTCCTTAAGGGGGGTAGATTGAAAAACCTCTAACTTAATTATGGTGATTAATTATAATAATATGATAATTAGAGGCCTAATGATGCCATTAAAACACGTGGGAACAATTCCCGAAGAAAACGAATCCATATAGTGGGCTAAAAACGCAAATGAAGTCTTAAAGCACATTTTTCGGGAAAACCTAGAAAAATGTGACTTTAAGTGGTTTAATGGACTTATGTATATTATAGTTGATCATGTAACTATAACTAAACACCAATGAAGGTCTAAGATTCATAAAAGTTAAATTAAAATAATCCAGAACATGGCTTTGATTAATGAATAATGCCAAATGGGGACTTATGGGTGTTATTTGCTAAAAGCCCAAAATGCCCCTCCTTCCCATTCTCTTAAAACTGGCACCTTACTTCTCTTTCTGTATAGGCCACATTTTTCCCCTTTCTCAATTAATCTTTATTACTGAGAAGGGACAAAAAGAAGTAAAATAAGAAAAGTCAAAATTGCTTTTTGACATTCTCTCTTTCCCATTCCTTCTTTTTTCTCATTTTTCTTCTTCTCCATAGACCCACTGTTTCTCCCTTCTTCTCCCTGGCGATTTTTGGAGCCTTTCAACCAGCTTGAGTTATCCCTCCTTTTTCAAGGCTAAAGTAAAGCCAAAACAACATAAAAACTAGAGAATCTTGCTTGCCTTGCTTCTTCATTTCCACCTCTCAAAATCTAAAAACTCTGAAGTTGAACTCCATGGGAGGAGCTCCACATGAAGGAAGAAGAAGAACCTCTTGAGCTAGACCACTTCTTGGTTGTTTTAAAATAAGAAAAGCTTAAAACACCTCTTCTCCTAGCTTCCTTTGCAACCGAATATTACCATGCCTTGAGCTCCCTTTTCTTCTCCTTGTGCTAGCTCTATTTCACCTTCAAGAGAGTAGGTGGAGCCTTTCTTGCTTGGTAGCCAAAATACTTCATTGGAAGTTGGAAGGTAATCCTTTTTTTTAATGCATTAAGCACTCCCTTTACATTCTATGGTTGTTTCAAAATCCTAAGTGCTTACTTAGTGATTATGGTATTTTCCTTGGACATTGGTCTATAGTTTACCAAAGGAAACCCCACCTTGACCGGTTTGTAGCTAATCACCTTGGGACTATATTGGAAGAAAATTGTAGTTGTATAAGACTTGGAGTATAATGTGCAGAGGAAGTGAAATTGGTTATAAAGGTTTAGTATGACCAAGAGGAGAAAGAATGATGGAGTGTAGATGATTGTAAGTGAAACAATTGAGCTAGGTAAAGGTTGTGAGCAAAGTTGCATCTTAGAATCCTAGAAGACTAAGTTGTAGTGCAGGAAATTAAAGTGGGAATTTGTGAAATTGAGCAAGGATTATGTAATGGGTTTGATCAATGGATTATGAAGTTTTGAGGTGTTATTATGGTGTAAAAACATGTTGGGATACATGTGGAAAGATTATGAGAGAAATGAGGTTAGAATAGCAAAACCAAACTATCAAATTTTATAGAGTGTAGCAGGGTCCGGCACCTACTCCTTGTATGTAGTCCCGGACCACAAGTGTAAAACCACTGTAAGTTGTATGTCAAGGATGGTCCGAGACTTAGGACCTGCAAGAAGTCCTGGACCAGTCCATAAAAACAACCAAAATAACCCTATAACAAAGGTTCGGGACCTTGCTCATGTAAGAAGTCCCGGACCATGGTGAAAATGTAACCAAGAAATCATGTAGTAGACTGGTTCGGGACTTAGGACCAGTATAAAGTCCTGGACCATAACGAAATTTCCCCTGAGAGTTTGATTACTGGTTTGGTCCGGGAGTTAGGACCCGGACAAGGTGCCGGACCACTCTAGAATTTCAACCGTGAGTTGGAAAATGAATTTAAATGAAGGGGATTGGAAGGCATTGTCATTATAAGATTGTTAAGGCTTGTTTGGTGACATGTAATGGTCATTAGAGGTGTGAGCAAGTATAAGTTATAATGAGAAGTAAATAACTTATGTGATTAAGTTTGGACTATAAGGAGTTAGTAATTTTTAATCAGGAATCATTAGTGATGAAGTAAACTAGGTTAATGAAAGAGTATTAACCACCCGACTTAATGAATATTATAGGATCAGAATAGTTGGACTCTGGAGGAGAGTCGACGACCAACAATGACGGCGAACGGTATGATTTTCTCATGTCCTGTATGCTAACGAGATTACCTTGATTTGTGTGATTGTGTGTTTATTTGTAAATCACCTATCAAGATAAATGCACGAATATGTTTACTACATTTCTTATGTCTTGTGAATGGTTGAATGCCTTTTTGAGTTGATGATTGACTGTGGACTAATCTAACTCGGCATTTGACATAATTAACGATGGTGGGACCTAACCGCTTAAAATGTGCCACATCCCACGTGTGATTGAATTATGAGATGAATTCTTACTAACTCACTAACTATATATTATGACTAACCCGGGGAATGGGTTAACGGATCGTGAGTCACGCGTGTAAGAGAGAGGAAACAAGAGAGATTGTTTCCGATCTCAAGGTCGAACTCCCTTGTTACAGGGTCGTGAGCCACATAGTGGTGCCCGACAAGGCCGAGAGCCATATAGTGGTGCCCACTGGAGTAAGACTGGCAGAGCTTATCCGTCTAACGAGATAAGCTGGGTATTATGGGTATGAAAGAGGGAGGAAACAAGCGAGATTGTTTCCGATCGTGTGGTCAAACTCCCTTGTTACATGGTCGTGAGCCACATAGTGGTGCCCATTGGAGTAAGATTGGTAGAGCTTATCGGTTTAAAGAGATAAGCTGGGGATTGTGGGTTATGGAAGAAATAACCTGGTGGTGAGATCTATATGTGTCTCGCCCGGAGGTCTTACCGACTTAACTATAGAATTATCCGAGAAGTTGGATAACTAGAGGGTGAGGTTAAGAACATAGAATGTAACTTATGAATTGACTGTCATTCTCAAGAGATGTGCTCTATGTATGAGTGTTGCTATTGCATGTTTATTATGCTGTTGTTATTAGCATGATTGTTTCAAACAAAATCAACTCCATGTATGCGACAAAGTAGTCGGCGTACCCCCGTTAGCATGCGGGGTATGTGAATTTCATGCCAGCAAGTTTGCTGAGCCCCTTGGGAGCCACTATTTTATTTCAGGAACCCGACATGACTGATTGGTCGAGAGTGAGACCAAGAAGTTGTGCTTTTGTTATCTAGTGTTTATTTTGGTTGGTGTAATGAGTTGTACACGGGCTTGTAGCCCCTTTTGATTGGCTGGTGTACCATGTTGTACACTTATTTGTATTTGGAATATATAGATCTTGATAGACATGGGTAAGGTGTTATACTCATAGTCGATTTGTATAGACTCGTAAGAAACATGATGTATTTGGATTATGCACTTGTAGTACTTGGTAATCAAATTTTTGTAGTTGATGTTGTGGTTTATACATATTTATGGAAGCTCGGTATATTTCCTAGTTCGTCAGACCATTGTTGTATTGATTTAGGCCTTGTTAGTCACATGGGTGGCTAACGACATTGTATTACCCACCGTTGTATTTAAGTTCTTCCACTGCGATCAAAATGACGACTGAGACGATTAGGCGATAACGATAGGATTAGTAGTAGGAGTGTTACAATATTTATATAGTATCATAAATTCCAATATTAAACCTTTATGTACACATATATCTACATATCTAAGTTTTCAAAGGATTTGTATTAAACCTTAATGTCATTACGAATTAATATAGATTTATAGCAACAAAAATCCCTTAACAATTTTAGTCTCTCACCTAGTCAACTTACTATAGTTTATTAACCTTATTTATAACCCACCAAATTAATGCCTAATTATTTAATGTTGGCCCAATTCAATATTCAGACTTCTATCAATTCTAACTTGGCTTAAGCCCATCACATAATTTGATTGTCTACTAAACCTTATTTACTAACTCCAAATTAGATCCATTTCTAATTAGAGTTTGAGCCCAATACATTACACTTTATTATTTATATTTGTTTAGGCCCAATTGGTTTAATTAGGCCCGGACTGACCAAGGCTCAATTTCAACTTTGACTAACCCTAATCAATTTTTGACCTAATCAAAAGTCAATATTAATTCCAATTTCAATTTTTGACTCGGTCAAAATCCCCTAACTCAATTTGACCAAGCGACTTCAATTTTGACCATTCAATTTTGATTTTGACCAAATAGAATTTCCATTTCTAACTTTGTGTAACACCCCTACTACGCACTTAACAAATAACCGAAATCGCAGCGGAATTAAACAACTAAACAATAACTAAACGGGTTGGTGTTACATGTCGTTAGCCACCCACGTGGCTAACTAGGCAGAATACATACAAATGTACCGGTCTGATGAACAGACTCCCGAGCATAGAACTAAAACCATAAATACATAATCAACAATACCGAGTATTTAATTACAAACCATCACTGCAACTGCCACTGTAAACTGTCACTATCAATATACCGCCACTGTAACAACAACGGAACCAAAATATAACGCCACGGGAGCACAGGCGCATCCTGGGCCCAATATCCAAAGTGTACCAAAAGTATTTCTTAGCCTAAGGTCTAAAGCCATTCCGCTTCTTCGATCATCATCCTGCAAATAAATATGGAGCCCCCCAAAGGGGGTCAACTACCCTTGGCTGGTATGGTTAACGTGCAGCCCATCGGCTACCGGGATACACGCAACTATTTGTCATGATAACATGGCATTGATTTTTTTAACATACAACATATATAGCATAGCAAGAAATATTGCATAGCACAACAACACATACGTAGTGAGAACATTTCACTTAGGAAACGAACCAAGATGGTTAGTCAACATTATAAGCCTAGAGAATGGTTTCACCCTCATGTTAAGCTTGTTACATAAACTCGTCACCGTTCTGTTAGTCGAACGAGTGATTAACACATAGGCATGACGGATATAGTGATCCGACACACCGAACACATAATTTTCCCCCTAGCCCGATTGGAAGTCAGGTAGGTAAGCTTTGGCTAAGCTAGTGGGTGGTCGAAATCCAAAAGGAAAACACCCATAACATAAGGAGAGAGTCGAATCTGATTCAGATGTCGACCCCCGTACATACACGCGTGACCAGAACGACCGGATTCCTCACTCCCCGGTTAGCACTTGTCAGAAGCCCCATTGATGGAACTTAACAAAGTCAATCACAAATAAGTGTTTAAGTCCAGTTAGACATACAAGGGAAGCAAGAATATATTTCAGTGACACATACCACAACCAACTCATACATAGCCGTGGTTAGAACGTTTCTTTGGTTGGAACGTTATTACCGGATACCGTTCTCTTACGTTTACCTAGTATTAGTTAACTAACAATTAGCACGCATTCGGGGTTATCGGTATCGGTACGCACACATCACATTAACAATAATGACTGTAAGCTCATTTCATGGTTTAATCTTACAAAGTCATAAACACACATAAAAACAAACAACACACAAGCCGGTGTAAACTGGTAGGCAACAGACTGCAAGAAAACCATACATTGCTCCTTGCTGCGTATGAGTCCCGCCAAACGTAGTTCCTAAACGTGATTAATAATGTCGGTTAATTAACTTATTTAACTTCCGGTTTACTAAGCATTTTTCATGATTATATGACATGTTTTATTGCTTAAACTTACCCTTGATTACCTTCGGTATACCCCCTAGAGTTAACTACTAAAGCCACACTTTGTTTGTTTTTTTTTTATAAGTTTTGGGTCGACCGACCTTACACAACGTCGGTCCATTCTAGTAACATTTGGGTTGGAAAATTTACACTACGACCGACCTTGCTAAGTCCGGTCCAAAGGTCGGTCCATTCCAGAAACATATTACTGTCAGAAAATTCTACTCCGACCGACCTTGCAAGCTCGGTCCACAAGGTCGGTCCATTCCAGAGACCTATTCCGTATACAAAATTTAAGTCTGATCGACCTTGCAAGTCCGGTCCCCAAGGTCGGTCCATTCCAGTAGGTTACCTGGCTGGGTAAACTGGGCTCGACCGACCTTGCAAGTCCGGTCCCCAAGGTCGGTCTGCTCCAGACCCTTGTTTTATGTGGAAGTTAATGCTAGTTGATTGTGAAGCTCAACTGACCTTCATAGTCACTGTATTCTAACCTCATTTGGGCACTTCAACCACACCTTAAGACATCCACTTAACTCCTTAAATCAATCACCAAAACCATCTTGACCATTACACAAATTCTTACGAAATCTTTTACACTATAATGTTTTTCCCTAGACTTCTAAGTGGTGTTTCTTACCTATGATAGCAACTATCCCAAGATGTTTCCTCATCACCAATAACATCATCTCCCAAGCATCTTTCACCATCCAAAGTTCCTTTATACATCTACTTGAAATTCCTCCACAAGTTTACACCTCCTCCTTACAAGACATTATTTTTCTCCTTGTTTTCTAATATTTGCATAAGTCCTAAACACAATTCCTCCAAAATAATGCCTAGGTCATTTTTAACACTCAAGAATTCCTTAAATCACTTTCTTTCACTAATAGAACACTTAGTCATTCCTAGTTCATCAAACCTAGTCTAAACACCTTGAACTTCTTGAACACCAACCAAATTTTGTCATGGGTTTCACTAGCACATTGTTACACCCAAACACATAGTTTTCACCATTAAACATCCAAGAACGCTTAAATCTTTCAAGAACATTCTTACACACAAAACTTCACCCAATTACACTACATCACAATATAGTGCATAATTTAAATTGCTTGGCACTTAGGCCCTTAAATAACATGGCTCTTAGGCCCTTAAATTGCATAAACCATAAACACTGAATTTCCACATATATATTGCCTTTGACATGCAAATACACCCAACATCACATATGTTCTTTAATAATCTCCTTGAGGTTAATTTTCTAGCTCATTAGTCATTGGCTCCTTAGGTAGGTTTAATAAGCAATATAAGCTCATTTCTCCTAAGACATACTGCTACATTAGGTTAGCACATTTACCTCTTTTCCTTCACAACCTCCACACTTGAATTTCCCTTGCTCTCTTTAATTAAAAATCGGCAAGACTCTTGATTGCTTGTCAACCTTCTAATCAATATACAAGCAAGGCAATGAGCATTCAAGCTTCATGCTTAAACTCATTTATAAACCCTAAGTTATGTATTGTCTCAAAACACCTAAAATAATTGTTTTACCTTGGAAATGGAAGAGAGTTTGAATAAATAGCAAGAGAGGACTCCACCAAGACCTTTGAAGATTAGAATGAAGCTAAAACAAAGCAAAAGAAAACACCATGAAGAGGTAGTTTTCGGTCAAGCATAAAAATGAGAGGAAATGTTGTTTTTCTTAGTTTTTCCTTACCGTGAAGCCAAGGTGATCAACAAGGCATAAAAATATAAGCTCAAGCTCCTTCAATGGTGGATCCCCATGGCACCGAAATGGTGGTCTTGAGGATTTGAGAAAACAAGGTTGAAGAGCTTGATGAGACTAAGAGAATGGTGGTCTTGGAATTTAATTTGGTATATGGAGCTAGGAGATAATGGCAATGGAAGATGGTGGTGTGTGTGGTGCTGTAGCAAAATCGATGGAGAAGGAAGAAGAGAGGTTGGAGATGGTGGGAACAAAGAGAATGAAGAGAATGAGAAGAAAGCTAGCTAGTCTAAGATATTTAGCACAAAGTAAATAGTACTTACTTTATCAAATTTTCTTTCTTATTAAACTAACAAGGGGGATGACTCATCCCTTATAAAAAACCGGCCCCCTTTAAGTACTTAGGGCATTATGGTCTTTGTTGACCAATTAAATCACTTATACTAACTTATGTTATAAACTTGCACAATTTGGTTACTATTCACTAAACAAGGCACATAATTGTGAAATTTTTGATTTCCCATTGATTTAGACTTCCTAATGTGATACTAAGTAGTACATATGTTAATTAAAGAGTAATGATGGACATTTAGCCATTCAAAACCCATTTACAAGACAATTTTTCAAAAATGTGCTTTAAGAGTCCTTAAAGCACATTTTGTGTTTTAACTTGTTTTCAAGCTTGGTTTTCATTAGTAATTGGTTTAATATGTTCATTAACATATAAATAAGGTCTTGGTAAGCTTATCAAGTCTTAACTAAGATCATCCCAAGCTTAGAGCACATTTTTCACCCATATTGACCTTAAGGTATTTAATTGTGTTTACCATGGTTTAAATTGTTCACTAATGTTTCTAAGGCACTTTTTAGCCTTATTATACCATATTTTAGTATTTAAACAACGTATAGAGGTTTGGGGTATTTCACTTTGACCAAATTAAATGACCTATTCTCGAACTCTTATTCGCAGCCCCCATTTTTTCCAAAACTACCAATTGGACCTAGAATTTTCAAATAATTACATTGTCACCCTTAAATTTTCCAACAAATATAATTTTGGATTTCCCCCAATTTTATTTTTAGAAACCCTAATTTTCAAATTCAGAAACCCTTAATAAATTTTGAAAAGCCCTAAATTGTTAACCAAGCCCTAGTTTCGATTTTACACCCAAATTAGGGTTCAAAACCCTAATTTTATTTCAAACCCTAAATCGATTCAACTGAAACTCTAAATTGATTTTCCTAAATCAATTTTGAATTCAATTTTCCCACATTCATGTTTCGGAACCCCAATTGCTATTCTCAAACCCTAAATAAGTTTTCTGGCAGTTTCAACTAGTTACTCATACAATTTCCAGATCTGGCTCCGATTTTACACAACAGTACACAACAATTTATCAAACTCACGACGTCCTTGTGCAGAAGTTCGAATCTAAGAAGAAATTTGCAACTAACAATGCACAAACTTGCACAGATCTAGCCAGAATTTTACAAGTTTGAAACGGTACAAATCAGGTTCTATTTGCCGTAAACCATAGAGGGGGCAGGGGAATATCTAGCCTAGTTTTCTACTCCAAATCTTAATTAAAATTGAACAAAAATGTAAACAACTTATATGAAACAACCGATATACACCTTGAATACCCAGGAGTGGTGGTGGCTCTAATATGCTCCTTCTCGTTTGTGGTCTTCTCAGGATTCGGTCAATGGCGTGGAGTGTGCAATTCCCGTTCGTCGCCATCCAAGGTTGCTATTCACGGGTTTAAGAAGAAGACCAGAGGGAAGGAGTTGCCAGTTTAGGGTTGAATTACCCGTGATAAGAAGAGAAATCAAGAGAGGGGAAAATGGTAAGCTAGGGTTGGATTTCCGTGAGGAGAAGAGAATATCGAGAGAGAGGGATGAGGCATACAGTTAGGGTGTCATTACCATTCAAAGAATACGATTGGCAAGAGCATGTATGTTACTCGACGCCAATTAGGGTTGCACTGTTACTGGAGCGAAGAGGAATGAAGATGGGCTGGCTAGCCCATTATCGTGAGCGAAAGGAAGTTTGGGTTGGGCTGTTTTTAGCAGAAATATGTTACTATCTCTACCTACGTAGTGTACCTATCATTTTGTGGAATAGTGAATTGAGTGGGGGTTGTCAATCTCAGCGACCTCGTTCAATTAATTGACAATTTATTAACTAACTGAGAAACTAAACTAAGAAAACAGGAAATGTCACTTTTTTCATGTTTTACTTAATTTAATGAAAAGACTAACTCAATAAACAAATATGAAATAGTGTAATAAAATAATAAACAGTAAAATAAACTAAATAAAGAAATAAAGAATGAAACTCTTAAATCTAAAGAAGCACCCTGGATTGTTCTACAAACCTTCACTTTATTCATCTATTAATAAACTCTTCCCTAATTCTGCAATAAACTCAGGAATCTTAATTAGTCCGTTGACTGGTCCCTATACAATGAATCATAACTGGTAGAAATAACAAGCCGCACACCATGTCCAAGTTAGTTCTAACCAATCGCTTTATAACCACTTCCTATTAGAGACAGATTAACCTATAGGCTACCATGCTTCTAGTCGTGAATTTGGTTTAACTTTCTATGTCTTGTTAACTAATCTCAGCGCCGCATTTTGATTAGAAAACTACAAAGATTGCTTTAATAATTAGCTAGGGAATTAAAGCGCGTGAAGAACTGGAATTAAAATATTGCATTATTGAATTAGTCAAAAGATTACAAACAAATATAAAGATCCAGTTTGCTACCTCAATCCGGGGAGCTAATCTAACTACTCTAACATATATATAAAAATAACAAAGTAACAAAGAATGACATTAAACGAATTAAGGGATAGGGCAGAGAAAACTCCAGTTAGCAAGTTTGACTCAGTCTCCCCGCTCCGACTTCGTCTTCACGTCGGTGCAACAATGGTGGATTATGGATATGTGGTGGTGTTGGTGGCGTGTGTGGTGGTGCGATGGATGATTATGGTTGTGGTGGTCTACGGTGATGGTGCTGGTGGTATGGATGAACGTGGTGGAAGTGGTGATAGGAGATGATGAGGATGATGGCTGATGGTGGTGGCTGTGTGAACAGAGGCGTAAAGTCCCTCTTTGGGACGTGTTACCAATTCTACAGCCTCAACTCCGTATAAGTAGAGCAGTGAACGATAGATAAAATATTTATTTTCTAAATCTGATAAAAATGTTGTAAGGAGTTGTCAGATTTTCCGCATTAGGAAATGTGTCCGGACACCTCTGTCTGCGTCGTGCGGCCCCTTCATTGGTATTGGTCCAGGTTTGTAAACAAGTACATAAACCCGGACCATGTTTAAAATTGCCTAGTAAGTTTCATAGAAGGCTGGTCTGGGTTTGTAAACAAGTACACAAACCCGGACCATGTCTGAAATTGGGCAGAAAATATCATTTATGACTGGTCCAGGTTTACAAATCCGGACACAAACTTGGACCAGCACATAAAATGGGAAGAAACAAGTTCAACGAGGCCTAGATTCTTTGTTTGGACTCCGTTTTGCTCCCCGTTTATTGCGTTGCGAAGCTAGTGAGGTGAAGAATGCAATCCCATGACTTTTAACTGCATTTGACACATAAAATGTATCAGTTCACATCAAAACATAAATCTTTGGAAAGCATATTATAAGTGAGAAATATGACATAAATTGTTATGAAAAATAGAAAGAATTAAAGCCGTAAAAGTAGTTGTATTTCACACTTATCAAACTTCCTCACACTTAACTTTTGCTTGTGCTCAAGCCTATAGAGAATAAAACTATCTCTAAGGCCATAGTATTGAAACTCAGGATCAAACAATTGTCGAAGGAAAAAAAGCAAAGTGACAATCAAAAGAATAGTTCTTTTATCTACTATAGGTTTTCACAAACAGTGAAAAAGAGTAGAGTTAAAAGCATGAAAAATTTAGATTATAGAAACTGAACACAGATTAGCTTGGGATTTTTAATCATTTCTTTCTCTAACCTTTGGATGGCAAGGGGTGTGAAGTAACACCCTATTCCGTGATACCTTTCAACACCACATACTCATGATCAGAATAGGCAAAAAAATGACATAAATGTTTTAACTTTCCATATTTCTTTTATTCTCTAACATTTTATTCTTTCATTTGCACATTCAATTCATTCCCCCAGACTTTTCTCTTCATCCATGTAGCAACTTTGGGCCTTCTATCCTAGATCACGAGACCTTAGGTAGATGGGTGATGAAGCACCCCGAGGACTTAATAACTGAATGAAGAGGCCTGTTTTGGTTTAGAAAATTCAATTCAGATCAGCGGAGTACCTTGCCTTATCCAAAATTTCACAACATTTCCAAAATCCTAAACTAGTCTAATTCAACTTTCATAATCAGCTGGTCCATCAAATTTTAGTGAAAATAAATATAATTTGAATAAAACTATACATACAAACAACATAAAGTAGAAAGATTCTTGAGGTGGTCACCAGGCTCGTTTTTAAAACTTCAGCAATTTTTTTACCTAAAAATTCAATATTTATTGGTACTTAAATAAAACAATTCTTTCAAAGCAATAGGACAAATAAAAACAAGCATGGCATTTAAGTGCAACTGACATATTTTCAAGGAAAGGTCTTTACTTCCTCACACTTAAGAGGAGCAATGTCCTCATTGCTCAAAAATAATAATCAATAAAAGACCTTTCAAAATATGCCAGACTCATGAAGAATTTCATTCATATTGCATGGATTGAAAATAAACGTTAAGCATTAAAGTCAATATAGGCTGAACACAAACATTAAGGATAAAGAGAAACCGAAAATCCCCTGATATCATAGATCGAGGAAGGTTTCCTTCCTCACACTGAAGCTCGAACATTGGGTAGTGTCGTTCCGCACACTTAGGTTCAAGCAAGTGTCCAGCCTTGAAGAACATCAAACACCATTATACAAATTTCACTTGCACAAACACTCAACTACCACAAAAACACTAAAGAGCGTTACATTAAAAGCACAAACACCATTGCCACTTCTAAATAGAAGAAAACAAAACTAAAACCAGAAAATAGAAACAAAATATAAATTAACCACTAGGCTACCTCCTAGTAAGCTGCCTGTCTTTATAGTCTTTGGCTAGACTCCCGCTTTGTTACCCGAATCAAAAATAAAAGTAGATAATAACTTTTCCAGGAAAATGAAATAGGCAATAATTAAAAGTAAACCACCTGGATCAAAACAAAGCGTTACTTTGGCAAATAAAATAGGAAAGTAAATGCTCCACAAAACCTAGTGTTTGAGGAGATACTGCCGGTAACATTGCTCAATCAAAAGACCAGGCGTAAGTGGCTTTTCTTCCTCTAATCCGAGGACATAAACGTCCTCTTTCTTTTGTCGAGGCTCCTGGAGGCAAAGTCGAAATTGTAGATCAATTGGTGGTGTTGCTTGCTCCTCTGTTTTGTGAATATAGATATCCTCTTCTGGTTGGTGAGGCTCCAAGGAAACTTCATTCTGGCAGATAATTGCGGTAGAAGCTGTAATTTCTTTATCTTCAATGAACTCAATCGTAACTGGCGCTTCTACTGGCTTGCAGACAAGTCCAGACAAAATATCTTTAAATTCTAGTTGCTCCTCTTGTGTTGGGGATGGTGAGGGAGGGGAACACAAATTGTTTAATATTTACTCCACCTCTTCTTCAGATTGCAGCTTCCTGATAAGTTTCTTCATCTCTTCATAAGAATCCTTGACTTCAAAAATATAAGGCTTAAATCGATTTTCACTCCTTGGAATCACCACAGGAATCTCTTCTAGCGGCTCGACTTGACTCGGGAGGAATTCTTCTGGCCTCTGTGTAGATTGATGCTTGTTCTGATTGAAGTAGTAATATCCCAACTCATCTTCTTTGCACTGCGTATTAGCCTGCTCAACCTCCCACAAGCAAGGTTCGCGATAAGATTGTTGTTGTGGTGATTGGTAATAACTTTGTGCCCTGTTCTGATTGAGAATATGATATCCCAACTGGTCTTCATTATACTGCGGCCTATTATGCAAAACTTCCCACCAGTAAGGTTCTCAATTAGATTGTTGAGGTTATCGTTAATCCTCAACCAATCTTTAATAAGAAGACAACTCCTCTTGCATACGCGTCCATTCCAATTCGGTTAACAATCTTCTCACCTCATCCTTGCCGCTCTCCATCGTCACCAACTAGCCTACTAAACAAAAATAAAAATAAAAAGTAAAATAGAACTAAAAATATAAAAGAAACACAAAAACAAAATTAACTAAATAGAATAGCAAAGAGGAACAAAATATAAATAAAAGAGAATTACCTAAATAGATAACAAATAAAGAAAACGAAAACAAAATAAAAATAGAAAAAAATAATAAATAAAATAAAAATGAAAAAAATAACAAAGATAAAATAAAAAAAAAAATGAAATGAAAATAAATATTAAAAATGAAAATATAAATAACATAACAAAAATAAATATAAATAAAACCAAATAAAGAGAAACAAAAATAAAATTAAAAACAAAAGAAAACAAAAATGAAAAATCAATAGAAAAATAAAAATAAAAATAAAAATGAAAATGAAAACAACAAATATAAAACAAAACCAGAGTTAAATAGCACGATCAAACTAGAGAAAATAATAATGGAAATAAAAGAGAAACAAAGTTCCTAATAAAAATAAAACTAAGATCAATCTATTAAACAATAGTATAACGAAAAATAAACCTAAACAAAATTAAAGAAAAGAAAAACTATACAAAAATTAACTAAAAAGAAAAACTAAAATAAAATCTCAATTAAATAAATAAAATTGTCAATTAACCGTGCCAGAGGCTGGCTACGGCGCCAAAAACTTGTTAGCAGAAATATGTTACTATCCCTACCTACGCAGTGTACCTATTATTTTGCGGAATAGTGAATTGGGTGGGGGTTGTCGATCTCAGGGATCTCGTTCAAGTAATTGACAATTTATTAACTAACTGAGAAACTAAACTAAGAAAACAAGAAACATCACTTTTTACAGGTTTTACTTAATTTAATAAAAAGACTAACTCAATTAACAAATACGAAATAGTATAATAAAATGGTAAACATTAAAATAAACTAAATAAAGAAATAAAAAATGAAACTTGTAAATCTTAAGAAGCACCCTGGATTGTTCTACAAACCTTCACTTTATTAATCTATTAATAAACTCTTCCCTAATTCTGCAATAAACTAAGGAATCTTAATTAGTCCGTTGACCGGTCCCTGTACAACGAATCCTAACTTGTAGAAATAATAAGCCACACACCATGCCCAAGTCATATCTAACCAATCGCTTCATAACCAATTCCTATAGAGACAATTCATCTATAGGAAACCATGCTTCTAGTCGTGAATTCAGTTTAACTTTCTATGTCTTCTTAACTAATCTCAGCACTGCATTTTGATTAGGAAAGTACAAAGATTGCTTTAATAATTAGCTAGAGAATTAAAGCGTATGAAGAACTAGAATTAAACTATTGCATTATTGAATTAGTCAAAAGATTATAAACAAATATAAAGATCCCGTTTGCTACCCCAATCTGGGGAGCTAAACTAACTACTCAAACATAAATATAAAAATAACAAAAGTAACAAAGAATGACATTAAACAAATTAAGGGATAGGGCAGAGAAAACTCTAGTTAGCAAGTTTGACTCTGGCTCCCCGCTCAACTTCATCTTCACGTTGGTGCAACAATGGTGGATTATGGATATGTGGTGGTGTTGGTGGCATGTGTGGTGGTGCGATGGATGATTATGGTGGTGCTGGTCTACGGTGATAGTGCTGGTGGCGTGGTGATGGTGGTATGGATGAATGTGGTGGAAGTGGTGATGAGAGTTGATGAGGATGATGGCTGATGGTGGTGGCTATGTGAACAGAGGCGTAAAGCCCCTCTCTAGCACGTGATGCCAATTCTGCAACCTCAACTTTGTATAAGTAGAGTAGTGAACGATAGAAAAAATATTTATCTTCTGAATCTGATAAAAACATCGAGAGGAGTCGTCAGATTTGCAGCGTCTGGACTTACAAGTCCGGACACCTCTGTCTGAGTCACGCGGCCCCTTCACTGGTATTGGCCCAGGTTTGTAAACAAGTACACAAAACTGGACCATGTCTAAAATTTCCTAGTAAGTTTCACAGAAGGCTGGTCTGGGTTTATAAACAACTACACAAACCCAAACCATGTCTGAAATTGGGCAGAAAATTTCGTCTATGACTGGTCCGGCTTTACAAACCTGGACCAGTACATAAAATAAGCAAAAATAACTTCAACAAGGCCTAGATTCTTCGTTTGGACTCCGTTTTGCTCCCCGTTTGTTGTGTTGCGAAGCTAGTGAAGTGAGGAATGCAATCCCATGACTTTTAACTTCATTTGACATATAAAATCTATCAGTTCACATCCAAACATATATCTATGGAAAAACATATGATAAGTGAGAAATATGACATGAATTGTTATCAAACTATGAAGAATTAAAGCCCTAAAGTAGATGTATTTCACACTTATCAGCTATATACCGCATAAATCAATGAAGACTGGGCCGGGCCTGTCTTTTTGCTGGTCGGGCCATATATATTTTTACAATGTTTCATTAAATGTGTCGTTTCTAACTCGTTTTAGATCCGCTTTTTATGCTGTTCATGGCACGTTGTTTCATTTGACGAGACAGACCTTTTTATATCTCTAAATTTCTAAGTTCAAACAATATTTATTATTGTTATTTATAAATTTGATTAATTAGCATTTAACTTCAAAATGGTTTGCGTTTCGCCATTTTAGGCGAAAACACAACATCTTTTGGTCCGATTTTTTTTACCAATTTCCAATGCCTTTAAAATTAACCAAATAATCTTATAAGATGTCTAAGATCTTGTTTTCACTTCTAAAATATTCATGACACGTTTTCGGATGTAAAAACGCTTAATTATATTTTTGTTTATATTTCTTTTTCTAAACCTCTCCAATGTCATTTTAGGCTTTGTTAATGTTTCATAATGACTTTTTAGGGTTTATTCAAATATTATATTTCCCTTGTATTTATTTAAGGGCATTCAATTCCTAATCTTTCATTAATTACTTTTATTTAATTATTTCCTTATTAATTAAAGTAATTAATCTTTGCGATATTCAAAAACCCCATAAATAGAAGTTAAAATGGAGCTCAAACAAGCAAAATATGCAAAACAGAAGAGGTATCCGAGCATGCGTCCAACCTTGCATGTACGTACACGGTGCGATAAAAAAATAGAGAGTCCAACCTTGCGTCCGACCTTGCAATTCCGGATGGAATTCAAAATCAAAAGCACGGAAATGTCAAAGGTTCTGTCTAGACTTGCATCCGATGTTGCAAGTCCGGACAAAATTCTGAAATTTGATTTTCAGAAACGTCTGGACATGTGTCCAAACTTACACATCCGGACTTGTGTCTGAACTTACACGTCCAGAAACATGTCCAATTTTAATCGTGAGAAGTGCGGACATGTGTCCGAACTTTCAAGTTCGGACACATGCCGAGTGCAAAATACAGAAAACATCCTCGCACTCTGTCCGGACACTTCGAAAACCCTAACATCATAGGCGCGCTAGACAACACGTCCGGAGTCCGGACGTCACAAAAATGCCAGTTCGCTGAACAACGACAGAGAACAAAAACACAAACAATTCAACACTAACATCAGCAAATCATTCAGAATTGCTAAACAGTGCCTAACGAGGATTTAATCTCTTGATTACGAACGTTGAACAATGAGGAATTCATCCAAAACAACACGAATTATAACCAGAAATGTAAATCAAATCTGCACCCCAAGGGTGAGTAAACAACCCTGATTCCATCCCCCACTTACATCGATTCGAAGAGTAGAAGATTGTTGATCGAAGTTTGTCTGTCCCCGGACGATTACGAAGACAATAAGAGGGCAGAACACCACTGAATTGCATTGAAAACATCCCCAAAAACCAGAACATAAATCAGAAAATTACACCTCCCAAAATACAACGAAACGACGACCGAATTAACAATTATACAATCCTGAACAATGTAGAAGACTATCCACGCAGCAGTAGAGGGGAAGACGATCGAACGCAGCAACCCCGCACCATAAATCAGAATTCACACCAAGGGAAGAGAGGAAGAGAGTGCTCAAAACTGTTGGGGAAGCAGAACGGGATTTAGAAAACTGAACGGGAAAAAGGATGATAAGAAAATAAGGAATTTATTTTCCTTATTTAATTACAAAATATAGTAAGGAGGAAAAGGAGCACTTCGTCCTCATCCTTTAATGAAATGCCGAAAAGGTCCTAAATGCTAAAACATAATTCAACACATTAAAACGTTACAAAAATCCGACGTAATTCGATGTAAGGGAATCAAACAAAAACTGGGTTATTATAGAACTATCCTTCCACGCCAATTTATGTTCTATCTCCCATGATCAGATCAGGATCAAGTTCAAATTCCCATGCCAAATTTCAACCAATCAATTTATGTAACAAGTTCCAATCTTATACTCTCTTAATCTTGCCACCTTGTGTTTAGTTGATGCACAAGTCTAACTAGTATAATTAATCTAGTCATCAATATAAAGGACTGTATATACATCCTAAACCATGGTACTAAGTTCCTTTAATTAACACTCATCCATTTCGTAGAGGATTTCAATTCCACAAGGTTACATATCGGTTTCATACCGATTTCACATATTAACATTTTACCATACTCGGTTACATATTGGTTTCATGATATTACTAGAGTTTCTACTCCCCGTACTTGTATTCTCACATCGGAGCCAACAAGGTTGATATTTTCAATGTCTGCTACTTGCATTATATTGTGCGAAAGTACTCATGATTAAGGTAAGAACATTCTTTCTGTTTTCCCTTCCTATTCGCATTCAGTAGTGCAAACAAATACCTACATATATTTATGTGAATTGATAAGTGGGAATTTGCCTATGTTTACGAGGCTAATTCATGCTTAATTATCTATGTTATGACTTCAAATTCCCTCCTTATTGTCTTATTTACGCTTTATTGTTATATTTGTCTCCTATGTTTGATTTGACCTGTTTTCAGGGTAAAATGCTCAAGAAAAATGCTTAAACGAAGACTTTAGAGCTTGAGTCAACTAATGGAAGTCAAATCGGGAGTCAAATGATGATTTTTGTAGGAAAAAGTTCTACTTTACAACTGGTCTGGGTTTTGGTCCTGGATGCAAACCTGGACCAGGTCTTCGATCAAGTTTCTGCCTATTTTCAGGCATGGTCCGGGTTTATGTACTTGTTTGTAAACCCGGACCATCCATCCAAGAAACCCTCTGCCTAATTTTAGACATGGTCCAGGTTTACGTACTTGGTTACAAACCCAGACCAACCTATCATGAAACCTACTGTGTATTTTTAGACATGGTCCGGGTTTGTGTACTGGTTTACAAACTCGAAGCAATACTAGTGGATGGCTGAAATTTTGCTATGATATTTTTAAAGATAAAAATATTCAACAGAGGGGCGCCGAGTACAAAAGAGGGCAGCTATTAGACTTTTGACTATGTTTCAATATACGAGTTATTTTTCTGACTTTAGAAAGAGTGAGTGGTTCTGGATAGTTTTTCTAGGAGATTGAGCAGAGTAGATTGGAGATTCGAGATAGAGACTTCGCCACGAAGTTCCAAACTAGAGTTTCTTCTTGTTCCATATTTTCTATACAACTTTTCATAGATTTGTACTTTGTTATCATGTCTATGACTAAGTAGTACTTTTAGATTCCGGTTTGCTATGTAATCTGAATTCGAGGTTCCATTATCTTTGGGACTTTACCAGTTTTAATATGATTAAAGTTTTGTTCTTTATTTATATTAATTCTCTGATAGTCTGGCTAATTATTAGAGATTACTAGTTTGTCTGCTTACAAGTGAGAACTGCGGCATTCAATAGACTACAGGAACAAAACCAGTTAATTTGGAGACGACAATTCCTTTAAAATATTAACTAATTATCTAACTAGATCGTGCTTAAAGCTGTTAACAATTAGGAAATTCATAACGAGAGTTAGGGTTTGGTAGTTGTTAATTGGTTTTCACCGAGCGGGAGACCGGACGTGAAATAATCTGGTCTAGGATTTTAATCTAGAATTTGGTAAACACATTGATAAGGGAACCGAGAATTAGGAGGAGTAGTAAATCGGGATTTCTCCCATAATTATCAAGAAAACCAACACTTTCTTTAACAAATTCATCAATTAAACCCCCCACTTTCCTGTTTTCTGTTATCATTAATTTAGTAGTTGTTTTAGATTGAGATTAAGCTAGACACTACCTCCTTAGTTCGATAACCTAGGGAATACTTTCTGGAAAACTTGTTACAAAGACCGGTACACTTGCCGAATCAAGCTTTAACCCCAACAAGTTTTTGGCGCCGTTGCCGGGGAGGCACGATTATTTAGTTTTATCTTATTTTTGTTTTATTTTATTTATTAATTCGGTTATATATTTCTATTTTGGTAATTATTTTAGTTGTTTGATTATTTTTGATTTTAAGTTATTTTATTTTTAGGCTTAGAATTTGTCTAGACTTATTATATTTTTGTTTTTGTTTGATTTTTAACATTTCTTTTCTGTTTTCAGTAATTTTATCTTATAGAATTTATTTTGTTTAAGGTTATTCTATCCTATTTTCCGTTGTTCTTATTTAGTGTATGCCTGTGACTCGTTCAGCAAGAAGTCCTGAGTTTGAGCTTGAACTAGAGATAGAAGACTTGCCAGAAGAATTCGACAAGTGCTAGTTCTTGGTACATCAGTTGAGCCAGAGTAGTGTATTGCTGATCCGCCAGATGATACTTTTGTTCCAGAGGAAGAGTTAGCCATGGGGGACAACCTTAACAACCAGGAGAGAAGGATGAATGATTACTCCCATCCAAACGTGAAGGAACTCACGTTGTCAATAGTGATCCCTGCACTACCGACGGGGGTAGAATGGCAGTTCAAGACGCATTACATCACGATGGTCTTGAATGCGCCATAATTCAGTGGGACGGTTATAGAAGATTCGAATGTTCATCTTACGTCCTTTCTGTGATTGGTTGGAGCAGGTTCAACCCCAACATCTTAGGAGGTAGCAAGGCTGAATATGTTTTTGTTTTCTTTGAGGGATTGAGCTGTAGAGTGGTTAAATTCACTGGGTCCTAACAGCATTACTTAGACTGAGCTCGCCAACACGTTCCTAGCAAAGTATTTCCCACCGTCTCTCATGCTTTCCATGAGAGGTGAGATCACCAATTTCAAACAATATAGTGGTGAGACTCTTTTTGAGGCTTGAGAGAGATTCAAGGGTATTGTTCGGAGAGTACCACATCATGGTCTGGCTGAGGAAGTTATGTTGCAATCCTTCTACAAGGCTCTAGATCCCCAGATCCACCTTTTAGTAGACACTTGTGCAGGAGGTAGTCTCATGGAGCTTCCAATTACTATAATGAAAGAGCTACTTGAGAACAACTAAGACCAGGGGAGGTGCTAGGGCTGCTTCCGAGGTCCTTCCAAAGAAGACTGCTGGAATCTATGAGGTGGATTTAAATACCCTCTTAGCTGCTTGGATGGATAGTATGTCTAAGCAGTTTGAGAAGATGTGTTCAATGATGAATCCACAAACCAGTGCAGCTGTTGTTTCTGATTCTATTCCTCAATGTGAGTATTGTAGTAGAAGTTCAAATATGTGTCAATGTACCTTTCAGTAGAATAAAGAGGTAAATTATCTGGGAAATAGGCAAGGGAACTTTTATAATAACCAAAATAATCGGGGATATAAGCAGCAGAGGTTTCAGGGGAATAACTACACTCAGAGTCCTCCACAGCAGAACAATCAGCATTTTCAGAGACCTCCTTAGAATCAGCAAGTGCCGAATCAGCAGATGAAGAATCAGCAAGCTGGTGTTAGTTCGAGTTTAGAGTATATGATGCAGGAGTTTATCATGATGACCACTAGAAAACTAGATCAACAAGAGAATATAAATCATGATCAGAAGGCATTCATGTAAGAGCAAAAATATTTCTACAAACACCTTGAGACTCAGATTGCCTAAATGAATGAAAGATTTTCTGATAGACCCATGGGGGCTTTACCTAGCCAGCCAAAGAAGAACCCTTACGAGTATGCTAAAGCAGTGACTCTGAGGAGTGGTAGGCAGCTTGATCATTCAAACCCTGAAGCTAAGGACACTCCAGTTGAACCTGAAAAAGGCAAGGTTGCTGATCAAGAGGTAGAGATTTTTGAGAGGCCGGTGTTCGAGAATCCACCGGCTAGAAAAGATACACAGAAAGAGAGTGAGCTGACAGGAAAAGCTACCCAGTCCTCTCAATCATCACCATGGGCAAACCCTGAGCTTTCATTGCCATTTCCAAATCGGTTGAAAAAGAGAGACCTTGACGAGCAATTTGGTAAGTTTCTAAGCATTTTTAAGAAACTAACAATCAATGTTCCTTTTTCAGATGCTTTGAAGAAGATGCCCATATATGCGAAGTTCTTGAAGGACTTCCTTTCAAATAGAAGGTCATTAGTTGAGAAGGAGACGGTGCAGTTGACAGAGAGAGTTTCTGAAGTGCTTAACAAGAATCTTACACCAAAGCTTGACGATCCCGATCTACCAATCATTCCATGCTCAATAGGTAATGTCGACTGTGGTAAGGGTTTATGTGATTTGGGTGCAAGCATTAATTTGATGCCTTTATCCATGTATCTTAACCTTGTTATAACTGAGTGTGAGCCCACTCGTATTACTCTTTAGTGGGTTGATAGATCCATCATTTTACTGAAGTTTGTGGTAATAGATTTAATTGTCTCTGTTGGTACTTCTGTTTTCCCTACTGATTTCATGATTTCTGATATGGAGGAAGACAAGGAAATTCCATTAATTCTTGGATGTCCTTTCATGCGAATAGCCAGAACCCTCATTAATGTGGAAGGTGGTAAGATTATTTTGAGAATGCATGATAAACAGCTGGTTTTTAATATGTCCAAGGTTACTAAGCATCCTTTTAAAGTGCATGCTTATTTCAGTTTGGACTCTATTGAGTCTTTGATGCAGGCATATATTTTTGGGTCAGCTGAATTGGATGAGTTAGAGAAGTGTTTAATAAGTTCTTTCGATGGAGCTCATGAGGATCCAGAAATTGCTAAGGTTGCGTTCCATCTTTCAGCAGGTAGGCCATTTTGTAAGGGTGCTAATGTGCAGAAAGAGAGACTAGAACGAGACCCTAAGGAGCTGATTCCTTTTATCAAAGCCCTGCCCACCTTAGAGGTGAAACCTCTTCCTAGTCATTTGAAATATGTCTTTTTAGTTGAACCTTCTAGTTTACATGTCACTGGTGGAACAGAAGCCTTAAATGATGGCTGATTATTCAAGGGTTAAACACAAACCATGAAAAATAAGAGGGCCGGAATTAATTAATTACGTTTTTAAAAATAACCGTAACCAATAATCGGTCATAGTTTGGCACGCGATTTTACAATGAACTTTAGGTCACGGTTATCAGTAAACCGTAATCTAAAGTCCCTGTCTACACTCGTGCTTTGACGGTCAACGGACTTTAGATTACGGTTTACTAATAACCGTGATCTAAAGTCCCCATCCACTGATGATCAATGACACCGTCTTAACTTGACTATCACATATTTCCTGCATTATTTAAATTTGTTGACGCCGCGCGTAATTGAAATGACAGTTAACAACGTTTGTTTACCAGCTTGTTTTAGCTTAAAAAAATTTTATTATAAATATGTTACATAATGTTGATCGATAAGACTCATGGCTCAGTGGCCGCGGGTAAATGAGTCAACACCACCGATCTTGAGTTTGAAACCTAGCATAGGCCAAATTTTTTGCACGCTCTATTTTTTATTTCGTTAGACTTTATATTACAGTTCTACAAAAACTATAATTTAAAGTCCGACTTTAGATTATGGTTTTCTTCTTCACCGTAATCTAAAGTCCTTTTAACTAGAAAATTTGCCTGTTTACTCTACACACTTACAATAACCTGTAACACGTCTCTCTCGGGCTACTTCCTTGTTGAAATCGCCTCCTCACTCCCGGCACCTTAGTAACGCCCATCGCAGTCGTCGCTCCCGCCACCTTTGTAACTCCCATCGCCGCCGATCACCACCCATCTACCACTGGTCGTCGTCGTCGACTCTCTAACTGGGTATGCGATTTCTAACGATTATTCCAAGTTCTAACTTTGTTCATATATATGTCGATTCCTAGTTCTAACGTCGTTTCTGTCGATTCCTAAGAGTGTAATGGCAAATGTTCTAACCTTGTTCATATATTTGTGCCCAAATTCATAGTTAATTGGAACATAGTTCGTGGGCTGATTTCTACACTAATTGCCAATTTCGCTGCTCACTAACTGTAATTTTGTAAACCAAACTGTCAACGGCTGTAGTTATATTTCTTTATTTATTGTTTTGAAGAGTAAATTTAATTTGGTTATTCTTAGCATTTAGTTTTACAATTAATACATAGTAGTGTAGTTTTAAAATATAAAATTAGTTTATAAGTAATTCTAATGGTGTGAATTTAATGTTGATAAAAATGATTTGGAAATGTTAGAAATATAGGGGAGATGCTGTCGAATTTTTGACGCGGTTTAGCTAGCATTTTAACCTTGATTTTTTGATGAATTCTAATGTTGTCGTTTTTTTTGTTTATGCATCAGGACTACGACATTATTTTGGCTTTCGACCTCAATTGTCTAAGCCTCGGCTAATCGTCTACTAGATTAGGTAAGATTTACATATATATATATATTATATAGTATTTGATAAACTACCAAACATATTTATCCACCCAAGATATACCTAATATGTAGTTTACTGATTATTTCAGCAGTATCTCTTTATTGTTCTTCGGGTGCATATATTATTGATTAATATCATAATATCGTGCATTTGAAGAACTGTAGGGAGATGCTTCCGAAATTTTCAAATAAATTGCATAATAAAAGCACGTTCACCGGTGGGATTTAATACTCATGGATGGATTTAGGCTAATAAGATACAAAAATGTAAAGGCTCCGCCACGGGTGACAGTATGAAATGGCTGCCTTAATATAAATAGCTTGAAGGAGATGAAACATTCATGGATTTACAGGGGCAAGTTGGATGACAAGTTTTTAGAAGGAGTCGATAAGTTATGCACAGTGTTAGTGAACAATTTGAAACCTTCAGACAAGGGATACATATTTTCTCTGTGTATCGACTGCCAAAACAATTTGAGATATCACGGCGCTGAAACAGTTAAGGAACATCTGATTCGCCATGGTTTTACAAAGGATTTCCAAGACATAATCCTATGGCATGGTCAGAGCATGTTCGATGTTATTAAGCCTGACAAAGGAGATAATAGTCAGACAAACACATAAACAGAACTCGGAGATGATATTGTTGCGGATGATCCGCAAGACACTACAGTTAACGTTGAGCCATATTTCTTTAACAATGACATTAAGACAATTCTTGAAGATGTGGAACGACATCACTCTAACACGACAGACAAGTATGAAATTTTTTTGGATTCGTCCAAAACATTGCTCTACCCCGGGTGTGACCCTACAAAGTTAAGCAAGTTGAGTGTCGTCTTAAAGCTATTCAACTTGAAAGCGAAATATGGCTGAAGCGACGTAAGTTTCACTGCCCTCTTGAAACTATTGAAAAATATTCATCCGGTGGACAACATTTTACCAACGACTACGTACTCAGCCAAAAAAATGATGTGCCGAATGGGTATGAAGTACCAAAAAATTCATGCTTGTCCAAATGGTTGCATCATGTTTTGGAAATTGGATGAATTTATTGAAAGTTGTTCAACATGTGGAGAGTCAAGGTATCTGAAGAAACAACAAACTAACATCAGCGGTAGTAGAAAGGTTTACCAGCAAAGGTACTGTGGTACCTGCCCATCATTCCAAGGTTCAGACGTTTGTTCTCTGTTGAGAAAGACATAGAGAATCTTAGGTGGCATTCAGTTCACAGGAAGAAGGAAGGCAGATTGAGACATCCTGATTCACCACAGTGGTGAAACGTAGACATAAAATTTCCTAATTTTTGTAACGAACTGAGAAACCTAAGGCTAGGCTTTTACACGGATGGTATGAACCCTTACGGTACTTTGAGTAGCATACACAATACCTAGCCTGTAACACCCCCGAATAAACATCCAGTAGTACAACAAGCTCCTAGCCTTAATACAAAACAACTATGCAGTGGAATCTCAACATTATCCGGGTGTCACAGACACCAAACACCCACGTGGTTGACAGACCACATTACCAACATCAAGTTACAGT
The DNA here is from genome assembly GCA_023374045.1 of Limonium bicolor. Taxonomy (NCBI): domain Eukaryota; kingdom Viridiplantae; phylum Streptophyta; class Magnoliopsida; order Caryophyllales; family Plumbaginaceae; genus Limonium; species Limonium bicolor. The sequence continues at coordinate 191,281,365 of CM041782.1, forward strand.
CTGCATGACTGGAAACAGCCCTCAATACAACTCATAAACAATACATAGTACAATTCCCAATTACCGAGTGTCTACAACAAAGTTACCCAATCTTAAACTAAGAATTACATCTCGGGTTTAGTATCAACCCATATATTACCCATACTACTACAAACTTAAAAGTCATGCCCTGATGGACTACCCCCATGGTAGCCATCCCTCCTACGCTCCGTTATCGTCCGACACAATACCTGAAAAAATTGGGTGTAAAGGACTCAGCAAACTACGCTGAGTATGAACGTGTGTAGCCCGTATGTTACCGGGCCACACGACTACTTGGTCGAATATTATTAAGTCAATTTACATGCTATAATAAAGCAGTAAAACACACTGCATTACAACATAGTATCATACACACTTAAGGTAGTAACACATTAGCAATAACAACCAAGCACAACAAGCTGCTAGTAACACAACAGCAATCATGTACATAATAAAACGTGTGCCTCGGTATGTAATACCCATGATCCTCACTATGGGATCGTACGAGTGTTGTGTGTTTTCATTTCTTTTCTCTTGTTCCCTTAAAGTGTATTTTCTTTCTCTTTCCTTGCACCAGGTCTGGGGATGTAATTTAGATCCCGTGACCATCTCATGTAGGTGCTAATCTTTCCTTGTTTCTTTAAGGGTTATTTGTGAATTCTCTTATCACCATAATTTGGAGTACATCTTGTCCATAGCTAATCCTCCATTCCCGGACAGCTCTTTCTCTCTCTGTTGTTTTTAAATGTTACTGGCCATTGCCCCGGATACCAAGGGTCCGTCTCCCTATTCCTTTTTCCACCTTACTAGCCTCTGCCCCGGATACAAAGGGTCCGTCTCCCTATGCCTCTTAATGCTCTGGTCTCTACCCCGGATACAAAGGGTCCGTCTCCCTCTTCCTTTTAATATCATTGGTCTCTACCCCGGATACCAAGGGTCCGTCTCGCTATTCCTCTTTATTTTATTGGTCTTTACCCCGGATACAAAGGGTCCGTCTCCCTATTCCTCTTTATTTTATTGGTCTTTACCCCGGATACAAAGGGTCCGTCTCCCTATTCCTCTTTATTTTATTGGTCTTTACCCCGGATACAAAGGGTCCGTCTCCCTATTCCTCTTTATTTTATTGGTCTTTACCCCGGATACAAAGGGTCTGTCTCCCTATTCATTTTTAACGGGTATTGGCTTATCATCATCATTGATAGTTCGACACCATAGTGGGTGTCATTAGGGGTCCTCTATAGTTAAGAGGAGTTTTCTCTTTATGTAGTTCCTTTGTTTATCCACGAAGTTCGTTGTGTTTCATCTCAAGGTTTCATCAACGAGAAGGGACTACACTACTGTGTGCGCGCAAGCAATATGCACAATCATAGCAAGCGGGTAAGCAAGGAAAATAAGCAATCCATTCACATGCTTACACAAGTTCACAACAGACAATTAAGCACGGTAAGACAACATTCATTTTCATGCATTAGTCTTGTGGTCATAGTCAAACAAGGCACACAACACACAAGCCGTGTAACACGGCAACATACGAACCACACATGTCCATACCTTAATACTGTAGAGGTTATCTCCCCTGTTCTAGATTTCTCCCGCACAACCGCTCGCTAAGTCCCTGAATTCGTAACGTGAGCGTATTAGCTTAATGTGGTCGTGCATTAACGATCACAAATTCCTTATTTCCTTTTGTTTACATAATCTTGAATATTCACACAAGTACTTACCCATAATTTTTTTTTTAGGTTTTACAACCCCACGCATTCACTCATTTAACTTGTTATAATTCACTACTAACCTCCCTAGAATTTATATCAACGTAGTCTAATACCTTAGCATCATTTGAGGTCTATTATTAAGCTATTATAATTCATCTGCTCATGCTATAATTTACTTTTACAGAACCTATATAACAACCGACAGCTCCCAATTTGTACCACTCTTCTCCTAGCCTTCCTTTTCAATTGTCGAGCTTATTGTTAACCTCTCCAAGATGTGTGGAAACTTAATTAGGTGTCTTAACAAGGTTTTAGGCTCATCCTTATACCACTACAACCTTTGCAAACCTCTTGAAACTTATTTATACAGAAACCAACATTACAGAAACCGAAAATACCAAACCTGTATATAACTCCATTCAACTCCATGTTTAGGTTGCTAAAACTGGTCTTTAACTTTCCCCTAGTGTTTTCCTCTCTACCTAAGTATGTTAGCAATGTTTTAAACCCATTGTCAAAACAATACAACCTTTTAAACACCTCTGAAACTGGTTTATACAGAGGCTGCAAGTTACAGAATCTGCACACAAATTCCTGTGTATACTTTTATCCAACGTCGCTTTATTGCACCAAGCTGATGTCTAACTCTCCAAGTGTTTTACCAACTTATCTAAATGTATTAGCTAGGTTCTAAGTTCATTTCCAGGCCAATTCAACACTCTTATTCCAACTGTGTTACTCTTATACAGAAATGTAAAAACTGCAGCAAACTAAAAACAGAATTCTATGTGTCTCCTTTTCAGTCCTTCTATTAGGTTATAAATCTGTCTCATGGTACTCACTTATTTAGTTGAGTATCCTATCACAAATTTAACTCACAACAACCCCCAAACAAAACCCAATCCAACTCGGTTAATGTTACTGGTAAATCCAAACACTGAAACTGGCAAAAACCGAAACACTGAAATCCAAAACTGATGGTTGTACATCACCCATCCTTTCCTGTTTCTTCATCTGATTTCCAGTTCCCCCCTCCAAGTTGTTTACCTATTAGTTGCATGATTTATCAAGAACTTTAAACCCAAAACAAATCCAATTCACCATGATAATCCCTGTGAAAATTCTTTTTACATAATCTGTAAACCTGAACAACTAAAACCTGAAACTAATACTTGTTCTCTGGTATTTGTCTTCTTTCTGCTCCCAAACCGGTTCCCTGTTTTTTTTTCTTTCTGTTCATTTACATGCAGGCCTATATGTTAGCAAGGTCCTAGGCTTATTTCCCAGCTAATACTACTTTGTATAACTTCTGAAAGTCGGTATACAGAAGAATGAAAATTGCAGAAACTGAAACAACCCTCTGCATTTTCACTTCATTGGACTTCAGTTTTGGTTCATTTAACTGACTGCTAGACTCTCAAGTAACTATACCAACTTAGGTGAGTGTATTAGTCATCATTTAAGTCCATTAGTAAACCTCCCCGACCTGTTAATCAGTTTTGTAACTCCATTGTACAGAACTAGAAACCTGAAAACACTAACACCAATCTGAACTCTCTATTCTATTTCTTTTCTTTTATCCATGGGTTAACTTATAATTCTTTTCCCAAAATGCTTACCCATTTAGTTAAGTGTGTAGTTGAGGTTTTAAACTCAAGACAGACCCCAACAACATTATTTCAAGCTACAACAACTTCATTATACTGTAATTGAACCGTAAACCAAAACTGAAAGAAAACAGGAATTCTTGAACTGATGCATTCCTTTTCTATTGCTTATTAATCTGGTTCCTCAGTTTCTCTTTTCTCAAATTACTTTGCTTCCTGGTTAGAAGTCTTAACATGATTCTCTCCCCAAGGTAAACACACAACATTGCTGTTAATGCCACTGGAAATCCATTACGCAGAAACCGTATTACTGCAGGAGAACATAAAATATGAAAAACTGATATAGCTTATTATTCTCTTTTCTTGTCCATGAGTTTGGCTCTAAATTTTCTCCCAGTTAACTCCCCCACGTAGTTAAGTGGTTTTGTCAAGACTTTATACTCCAACAACCCAAAGCAACTTGCTGATGTTACAGGCTTACCATCATACTGAAACTAGAAACTGCAGGAGCCCGAAAACCAGAACCTGTATACTCCTCTTCACTCCCTTTAAATGTGCTATCTGGTTTTCTCCATTATCCCCCAGCTTCTCTACACTTAACATAATGAGACAGCAAGGTTTCTTTTTTTTTTTTAAGTTCATTACCCAGCACTACAGCCTCTAAATTGTTTCTGAATTCGATTATACAAAGGAGGAAGGTTGAAAACTTTAAGCTTGTTTCTGCACTAGTTTTCATCAGTTGATTCATACAGACTTTACCCGAACATCTTAACCTGTTATTTACCCCCATCACCAACTGGTGCATTGGCTGCCTAGTGCTATAGAATTTGCTAGTTGTTATGCTCGATTACTACCATGCCATCTCGGCACTAGGAACACCAAGTTTCAACCTCACATTCAGAGATCTCCCTACTGTTACCAGAGTAGTTCACTACCAGTTTTTTTTATTACTAACTCATTGTCTTAGATTGGATTTTCCCTGGACTAATTCAACTTGTGGTTTGACTCCCATGTAGCTTACGCATTGTATCACGATTCACTAGTTCCCAGCTAGCTCTTTAATTAACACCCCCCCTTGTTACTCAAGACACTTCCACATTAACCTTTACGGACACAGCATGTTTTCAAACAAGTACAGATCATTCAGTTGGATTATCACCTTGAGGTTTTGTCCTTTAGAACTGGTTCTCTCTAGTAGATCCTTGGCACCATGTAAAACTTCAGGGACTTGACTCTTTGGGTCTCGACTTCTAGTTGAGTGGTGTTGGGCGGTTTCTACCCAGGAGATTTACGAACGAAGCCAGATGACTTTAACCGATGTTCCACCAGAATGATAATGTTCCTGAAACGGTTTTGCTACATTCGCCATAGGAGTTCTTGGAGGGGACTTTTTGTTCAGAGTCTTACAAAGATCCTCTCCGCAGACGGCATGCAATGTTCTCGCGTGAACAATGAAGAGGATTAGAGGAGCTTTCACAGAGTATGGAGCAGGTGGGAGAAGGTGAGGGGAGTGCGTGGGTTTGATAACCGTGACATGCAGCAAAAGAAAACAGGGCTCTGGTGCGAGTGAGTGTGGAAATGCTCATGTCAGTCAGGGTGTGACTAGCATGCGGGGGACATGGCATAAAAGTGAATGAAAATAGAATCTGTGGGGAATAATCCCTGATAGTTGGTGGCTTGATTAATACACGACCGAGCAAGGAATTAGAGGTAGGGATTTATTTTTTTGAGAATCTGGAGTATGCTGTTAGTCCACTGCCGATGTACAAGTAGTGTTGTAATTACTTTAATAGTCTCATTACTAGTTCAGTTAGGTTAGCATTTGCTATTGAATTCGAGCATAGCTCAACGGTTAAGGCATTCGGTTTAGATACTAGGGGTACTGGGTTTGAACCTCAGCGGGAGCGTATTTGCTCCCTTTTTTTTTCTTTCTTCTTCTTTTTTTGTATAAGCCATACACATGTCTATTTATATTTATATGTAAGACTATATATTATATCGTGTTATCATTACTTTATTTTTATTTTTTTTTGTTACGAAGTTACGCGACGTTATTATTACTTATTACAACGTTACAATATCGTAACGTTACGTACATGTATAAGTACGTGACTATATTATTATGTAACGTCGTCACGCTTCCGGACACGTATACACTAAATTTAATTGTTCACACGTTGTTTTATGTCTGACTCATATAATGTGTTATTTTTGGATAGTCCCGTCACGCTTTAGTTGTATGATCATAAAGGTTACTCATAATTAAATTTAACCTTCACGAATTTGGACTGTTAATTATTCGGGGTATTTCATAGCCTATGCTTTTGGTTATTTACAATCAACTGTCGTGGTTATGCATGAAACCAAGACACATCTTGTTGCCTCTGCTAATATCGGGTCCAAAGCAACCGAGCAATAAAATTGATGTATTTCTACAACCTTTGATAGAGGATCTACAACTCTTGTGGAATGAAGGGCGGTTTACTACTCATTTAGCAAAGAGAACTTCAATTTGCGTGCTATGTTGTACTGCACTATGACTTCCCCGCCTATGGTAATCTTTCAGGCTATTCAATCAAGGGGGCTTTGGCGTGTCCGATTTGTGGTGAGAACACTTATAGCATTCGGTTGAAACATAGTGGAAAAAACATGTACATGGGCCACCGAAAAATGCTTCCAAAAGGACATAAGTACCGAAAGATGGCAAAAGAGTTTGACGAGAAAACTGATCACAGCGTGGCGCGCCAGCCTTTGACAGGTACAAAGATTTACAAAAAGGTGGATAATATTGTCAACAACTTTGGGCCGCTAACCAAAATGGTGAAAAAAGTGTCTGGAAAAAGAAATCAATATTTTGGGAACTCAGTACTAGCAACATCTAAAGGTGAAACACTGTATTGATGGGATGCATGTCAAGAAGAACATGGGAGAAAGTCTCACTAGCACCCTTTTGAACATTAAAGGAAAGACAAATGATCATTTAAAATGGAGGAAATATTTAATTGAGTTGGGCATACGCACAAAGCTTGGCCCATAAGAACGTGGAAAACGCACATTCTTGTCATCTGCCTATCACACTTTGTCTAAAGAAGAGAAACATAGTCTATGCAGTACCCTTTACAACATCAATGTGCCTTTAGGATATTCCTCAAACATAAGAAGACTAGTTTCCATGACAGATTTGAAAATAGTAGGAATGAAATCTCATGATTATCATGTCCTAGTTCAAGAATTTTTGCCAATTGCATTGCGTGGGATCTTGCCTGAAGCTGTCAGACACACAATCACAAATGCCAGTGTGTTCCTCAAAACCATTTGGTCTAAGGTTCTTTATGTTAGCACTTTATCTAACCTACAAAAGGATCTTATTATGACAATGTGCCACCTGGAGATGTATTTTCCTCCATCGTTCTTCGTTATAATGATACATCTTCTTGTGCATGTTTGAAATACCCCAAACTTAGATATGGTGTTTAAGAGATAAGCTAAGATATAAGGAGGCTAAATAATTCCTTAGAAACATCAAGAAACATTTTTAATCAAAGAAAACATAAGGAAACACCAAAAGAGCAGTTTAAGCAAAAACGTGCTCTAAGCTTGGAGAGACTTGGGTGAGCACCCAAATATCATCCTAAGACCTTAGCAATATCCTAATGGTCATTCGAAATCAATTACTGAAGAAAACCAAGCTCAAAAACAAGTTAAAACACAAATTGTGCTTTAAGGACTCTTAAAGCACATTTTTGAAAAATTGTCTTGTAAATGGGTTTTGAGTGGCTAAATGTCCATCATTGCTATTTAATCAACATGTGTACTACTTAGTATCACATTAGGAAGTCTAAATCAATGGGAAATCAAAAATTTCACAATTATGTGCACTAGTTTGTGAATAGTAACGAAATAGTGCCTGGTTTAGTCTTTAGTCAATTACGTTTAGTTAGTTGGTCAAACAAGACCATGACTAGCTTAATTAAAGGGGGTGGCCGGTTTTTAAGGTGATGATTCACCACTTGATCAAATAACAAAAGAACAGAAGAGAAAAAGTAATTAAGGTTACTATTTGCTTTTAAAAAGAAAACTTACCTTTTAAGCCATATATCTCCTCCTTTCTTCATTCTTTCTTCTTTTTCATCGATTTCTCTTGCTCTCTCCCTTCTTCATTCACGTGGAAGACAACTCCATGCTAGCTCCATCTTCTTTTGCCCACATCTTGGTCATTTAAGCTCCAAAATCAAAACCAAGCACATATATCTCTTAGTTAGCTCAAGCTCTTTCTTTCTATCCTTTCAAATCTCTAAGAGCTTCATTTCGGTGCCAAGTGAAACCTCCATTGAAGGGGGAAAAATAAGCTTGAGGAGTTCATTAGCTTCTCCACTCTCTTAAGGTAAGGAATATGTAAGAAAATCTAGGTTTCCACCATTTTTCTTCATTACCGAAAATCTATAATCATGGGGCTTGATTGTTATGCCTTGTTCTAGCTTGTTTTCTATTCTCCAAGGGCTGGAGGAGGTCCTTCTTGCTTCATATCCAAGCCTATTCTAAGACTCCAAGGTAAAACAATCAATTTAATACCTTAAAGCACATTTTTAACCTAGGGTTTGTTCCTTAAGGTTAATATATTATCTAGCACTCATTAGAGTCATTGGATATTGGTTAGAACATTGGCAAGGAGAGTTTAAGTGGTGACCGAGATTGTTCAAGGAAAAAGGCTAAGGAGGAAAGATTGTGAGCTTGTAAAAGAACAAGGTAAATTAATTACCTTAAGGTGTTTTATTGTTTAAGGGGATGGGATTTAGATATGTGATGAGTTTAGTGTAGAGTTTACATTGGGAAAGAGTTATAAAGACCTAGGAGAAACAATGATTATACTTGTGAACTTATGACTAAGGAGCAAATAAGAAAAGGAGATAGTTCAAGAATGTCAAGGTGAATTATAAGAACATTTAAATTGCAATGGGAGCCTTGTTGTGTGTATTTGCAGGTCAAAGGCTATTTATATTGAGGAAATTCAGTGTTTAAGATTTATGCATTTAAGGGCCTAAGAGCCAAGTCATTTAAGCAATTTAAGTTTATGCACTATATTGTGATGTAGTGTAGTTTTGGTGTGTGATGTGTGTTAAGGAGGTTTAATGAGAATTTGAATGTTGATAGCCATTTGATGGTGCAAAACTAAATGTTTTGGTATAACAATATACTAGAGAACCCATGGCAAAATTTAGTGAAGAACCTAAGTGTTTAAGTTGTATTGAGGAGATTTCGTGACTAAGGAAGCATTAGGAAGCTTTAGGAGTTGTTTTGACAAAAAAGAGTGAGTTTAAGGTGTTCTTGTGAGTTAGAATGACTTAGCAATCATCATGGAGGATTTAGGAATCAAAAGAGTGTTTTGGTATACACCCAAGGCAGTTTGAGGATGTGTTTAGGATATATGCAAATCTTGTTAGGAGAAGAGGAAATGATGTGCTAAAGGAGAAGGAACAAACTTGTGTGGAGACTTCAAGTAGTTACATAAAGGAATTTTAGATGGTGAAAGATGCTTGGGAGATGATGTTATGGTGGTGAGGAAACATTTTGGCATAGTGGTTATGATAGGTATGAAACACCACTTAGAAAACCTAAGGAAAATATTACAAGTGTTAAGAGATTATGTAAGAAATTGGGTTATAAGGTTAGAGAAGGAGTTGGTCAAGTTTAGGATGTTATTTTGGTATTAGAATATGCCTAAGATCATGTGTGAAGTTTGGGTGATTTATGGATGAAGAGAACAAGTGTAACAAAACTTAGAACAATGCAAAACGAAGAAATCTGTAGCTGGTCCGGGACTTAAGTCCAGGGTGAAGTCCCGGACCAACCTAAAATTCAGGCCGAGAGTTGCTTCAACCATAGGGTCCGGGACTTAAGTCTTGTAAGAAGTCCCGGACCACCCCCTAATTTACCCCCGAGGATTTTAGCTTGAATTGGTCCAGAACTTAGGTTCCATACAAAGTTCCGGACCACCCCATTAAAACCCCCTGAGTGTTTCAGTTTGCATTGGTCCGGGACTTAAGTCCCATACAAAGTCCCGGACCACCACATTAAAACATCCGAGAGTTTGAACCAGGTATAGGTCCGGGACTTAGGTCGAGGACAAAGTCCCGGACCACTCTAAAAATCATGTTTAAGCTTGGAAAATGATAGGAAATGATGGGGATGATTAAGTATTGATGTTATAAAGTTATTAAGGGCATGTTTGGTGGGTGTAATGGCTACTAAGTGGGTGAACATGTGTAATAGATAATGAGGAAAAAGATGCACTTAGAAGATGAGTTAAAAACCATAATGGCTTAGTGAAAAACAATGGGTAAATGTTGTTGTCTAGGGAGATTAAGTAATTGTGTTAAGTTGAATTGAATAATAACCTAAAATTAAATGAATGTTTTAGGACTTGTGAATTGGGACTTGGAAGGAGATAAACCGAACAATCGCCGACGGTGAACGGTACAGTCTTTCTTGTGACCTGCTTGCTAACGAGGCGTCCCTCGGCTTGTGTGCTATCTGTTTATTTGCTATGACTAAGACAAGATAAAGCATGCAACCGGTTATACTTATTCTCGTTGTGAATGTGTTTTCTTTACACTAACCCACGAGACTTGAGATTGTTACTAACTAAGTTTAGTACTTATTGGGTTAAGAAAAGGAGTTAAGTATTGGTATCTGTTGGTTAATAGCCGTTAAGGTTTGACTAACACATGGTTTGTAAGATTTTCACTAAATGGAACTTAAGGGGGGAGTGAGGAACCCGAGACTGACTCCGGTAATGCATGCTAAGGAAAGGGGGTCGGTATCTGAATCAGATCCGTCCTCCGCTTAAGGACTTGTCTTCGGACTTGTTACCTAGGGTCAGTTGCCGGCTCAGCTACACTGGACTCCCGTCCAAGGTAGGTGGCATTAAGATGGTGCGGTAGGATCACCTAAATCCTAAGTTTAAGATAAGATACAACCATTTCCATTCTAGAAACGGTTTGTATACTGATATTAAGATAAGGATAAGACTGAGGTAAGTTAAAGTGAACTGAGGTTAAGTGGAATCAGGCCTAAGGAGGTGGTTACTAACCCGCTTGGTAAGGGAACGCTTGAGTCGTTCATTTGTGTATGAACTATGCATGTTCATCTGTGGATGGTTGTTTATTGCACTTCATATTATGATTGTGTATCTAATCAATTTCCATGCTATCGACAATTAGTCGTCGTAGCCCCGTTAGCTTGGGGGCCACGAGAGGGTCGTACAAGCATTCGTGCTGACCCCCTTTGGGGGCTGTTTTTACACTTGCAGGTAAGAGGCCCATGAAGTCATACCACGAGAGTAGGAGCGGTTCGACTTAGGACGGGTTACTTATTTTGAACACGGGTTGCGCATGTGCGCCTGTCTGTTTATATTTAAACTGATGTAAGTTTGTGTCTATGACTTAGATACTTAAACTCGGTTGGTTGGTGGTATCTTGGTCAGTTGTGTATTTTTGGATAAGTGTTGTAAATCGGTAAGGTTCGGTATGTTCTAATGATCAGACCGTGGCAAGGTCCCGGTGTTTGTTATTTCCGTTGCGACGTTTTTGATTAAGTGTTAAGTTTGCGATAACCACGATTGGCTTTGGACGGGGTGTTACAAAAAGTGGTATCAGAGCGTAGTTACGCTCTGATCAAGAGATACCAGACATAAATAACCACCGAGTTAGGTTGTGAGTTAAGATATAAGTAATGGGTTAAGGGTGTGAGAAGTTAGTGTGAGTAGAGTCAGATGACCACTATTAAGTGTGGATCGTCTTTACCGTCTACGGACGTTATACATTCGTTAACCGAAACAGTGGTGGATACGAATCTAATATGGGTTGTGATTGTTCAGATGTCAGGAAGGAGAGGCCGAGGCCGTGGTAGAGGCGACGATGCTTCAGAGATACCGGGAGGGCAGACGATCGCAGAGATCGTAGCTGCCGCATTAGGGCACATGGGCTATCAGCCCAGTGTGGGTGCACCACCTCCACCGCCACAGCCCCGGGAACCGAATTGGGTGAAAAGCCTTGCAGACCTTCGACCCGCACATTTTAAGGGGGAGACTGATCCCGCCAAGCTTGAGGCGTACATCTCCGAGCTGGAGATCGCCTTCGAGACCCTTGATGTCCCTGCTGGGATCAAGGTACGTCTAGCTGCGTTCTACCTGAAGGGGGCAGCAGGCGATTGGTGGAAGCTGGTGAGGGCCGAGCATGTGGCCAATCCAGACTTCGGCTGGGATACACAGCATTGCTACGAGCAAAGTACTATCCCGCCCATGTCCAGATGAAGAAGCGCTTGCAGTTGGATGCGCTTAAGCAGACGGACAAGATGACGGTAGACGAGTATTACTCAGAGTTTACCGCCTTGCTTCGTCTTCTACTGGGTCTTGGATATTCAGACCAGATACTGGTGGACCGCTTCTATGGCGGGCTTAGCCATCGACTCCACTACGGCATAGGGCCGACGAGCTACACTACCTTGCAGGTAATAAGAATGAGTAAGATATAATTAAGTGAATAAGATTTAGTTTGTGAGAAATAAGAGGAACTAATACTTTGGAAGCAGGAGTGCTATCATGCCGCTGCTAAGGTTGAGATAACCGTCCAGCTGAGGGACGAGGAATGCTAAGAGAAAGAACGCCGGGAAGAGCACCGAGCATCAAGGGCAAGGAGGGTACAAGAAACAGAAGTACCAGCCTCAAGCCCAGAAAGGTCAGAACCAAAAAGGGAAGGAGGAAAAGGAGAAGGCTCCAGAAGAGCCACTGAAGTTGACATATGCATATGCAGCTAAGCCCCTGCGCTCAAGGGCGCCAAAGGGTAAGGAAGTTAATATAGAATGAGTTAAGAGACAATTAGCAACCGTTTAAGATATGAGTACTAACTTTGTGAATGAATAGGATCTAAGACTGATAAGGGAGCCGATGGTGGCTACCAGCGACGCTACATCTGTCAGTGGTGTCACAAGGACCACCCCGGGCTCGATTGTAAGGGAAACAAGGTTGAGTGCAACTACTGTGGGGTGTACGGGCACCGAGCATACAAGTGCTTCTGGAACCCCGCTAGCAGAGCCTTTAGGCCCGAGATGAGGGGCAAGGGCAAGACTAATCAGGGAGCTGGATCTGACAGTCAGAAGAGAGTGCAACAAGCTGCAGACAAGAACCCACGGGTAGCCCAGAAGTCGGGACCCACACTACACATGGTGGACCGGGACGATGAGCCTGAACCCTCATCGAGACCAGGTACTGCTAAAACCGTTAAGTGATATAATTACCTGCTTACCGCATTATCAAGCATGTTTGGTGAATAATTGAGTTAAGTGAGAATAAGATAAGATTAGAACATAAGTGAGATATGACCTATTACCACCTTAGGAAACTTCAACATTTGCTATCCAATGCCTGCAACACCTAACCCGGAATATACCGACATCGAAACCCGAGACTTTCCAACCGGACAATGTCAGGTCATCCGCCCAGGTATGATATTATTAAGGGGATACCTGACACCCGAAGCACAGATAGCCAACATCAGGAGATGCAGTCAACTAGGAGTGGGACCGGGAGGTTTTTATACACCGGAGTACCCAGGAGGAGCAAGAATGAAGTTAAAGATGATGAGCTTAGGCAAGGATTGGAATCCATATGCCAAGACTTACCAAACCATAAGGACACAAGATGGAGTCTCACCACCGGGCATACCCGAAGAGTTCCATCCGGTAAATACACAAGTCAATGAAATCGCTCAGCAGTTGGAAGCTGAACCGATTCCAGACATACAAGCAGACATTTGCATTGTAAACTTCTATGAAAAAGATGGGCGACTCAGACAACACCAGGATAAGGACGAGACAACGGAGTCTCTCGAAAGAGGGATACCCGTAGTGTCTTGGTCCATTGGAGATGATGCAGAGTTTTTATACGGCGAGCAGAAGCGTGCGGACCGTGCAAATAAGTTAGTACTTAAGTCTGGAGATGTATTAATTATGGGAGGAGAATCGAGGATGTTGTATCATGGGATTAAGAGAATTAAGCTGAATACAGCACCGTCAGCAGTGATTAATGCAACGCATATGAAACCAGGACGGTTAAACCTAACCTTTAGACAATATTAGCCATGTAACGTTTTTAGTATGGGATAAGGAATGAGTTGTAAGAAAGAAGCACATGTTGTAAACTGGATGGTTATGAATAAAATAACAGTGTTGTTCATATTAATTATTACGACTCTTGTTATACCATCATTACTCATGAAGCTTATGAAATACAATTAGGTCATGGACTCGGTACGGAAGGTGCGCTAAGCATACTTACAGAGGCACAGGCCGACGCCAGCGGTACTATCCTCACCGGCACCTTTCCAATTAATGGGATTGAGGCATCAGTTCTCTTCGACTCAGGGGCCTCGCATACCTTTGTCTCGGCATCTTTCGCGAGAAGGTTGGGGCTAGACGCTGATGAGCTACCCGACTTCACGGTTACGCTCCTGTCTAAGGAGAAGGTTCGTTGCACTCGCTACTACCGAGGAGCCATTGTCAGTATTAAGGGGGAAGATTTTCCAGTTAGTTTCATCGAGTTCAAGGAGTTGGGATTTGATGTTATTTTTGGAATGAATTGGTTGGAGCGGCACAAGGGACGTATCCTCTGCGCCGAGCATCGACTGCTGCTCAGGAGTCCATCTGGGGTAACAATATCATACCGCCAGAGGCCCAGAGAGCCTTCGACTAAGATCATCACCGCCATGGCAATGTATAAGGAGTTGAGGAGAAAGGAAGAAGTGTACCTCTGCTATGTCCAGGACATGGAGAGAAACCCCGAGTTCGACCCCGACTTACAGGTAGTGTCGGAGTTCCCCGATCTCTTTCCACGGGAACTGCCCGGCATGCCACCCACTCAGGAGGTAGAGTTCACCATTGAGCTACTACCTGGTACCGGACCGATAGCCAAGGCACCATACCGCATGGCTCCGGCAGAAATGATTGAGTTAAAGGAACAATTGAAGGACTTGTTAGACAAAGGGTTCATTAGACCCAGTGTATCACCATGGGGAGCGCCAGTTCTCTTCGTGAAGAAGAAGGATGGTAGTCTCCGCCTCTGCATCGCCTATAGAGAGTTGAATGCAGTGACTGTGAAGAATAAGTATCCACTACCCCGCATTGACGATCTGTTCGATCAGTTGAAGGGAGCATCTGTGTTTTCCAAGATTGATCTCAGATCGGGGTATCATCAGATAGCCATTAAGGAGGGAGATATTGAGAAGACGACATTCCGGACACGATACGGCCACTATGAGTTTACAGTGATGCCGTTCGGTTTGTCGAATGCACCGGCGAAGTTTATGGACCTGATGAATCCCTTGTTCCGGGAGCAGCTGGACAAGTCGGTTGTGGTATTTATTGATGATATTTTGATATACTTGAAATCAAAGACTGAGCACGAGGAACACTTGAGGAGAGTATTGGAGATATTGAGGGAGAACCAGCTATATGCTAAGTTCTCCAAGTGTGAGTTTTGGCTTGACCAGGTCTCTTTCCTGGGTCATGTCATCTCAGATGCTGGGATCTCGGTGGATCCAGCAAAGATTGATCCCGTGCGTACCTGACCGAGACCGAAAACGGTTACCGACATTCGGAGTTTCCTTGGCTTGGCAGGTTACTATCGGCGGTTTGTTAAAGATTTCAGCAAGGTCACAAAGCCGATGACCAGTCTGATGAAGAAAGATGCACCATTCTTATGGACGGCTGACTGTGAGAGATCATTCCAGAGTTTGAAGGACTCACTGACCACTGCACCGAGGGCTGGGTTTACTATGATGCATCCGGCAGAGGGCTGGGTTGCGTGCTCATGCAACATGGCAAAGTGATGGCATATGCCTCACGCCAGTTGAAGAAACATGAGGAGAACTACCCCACACATGATTTAGAGCTGGGAGCTGTAGTCTTCGCTTTGAAGATATGGCGCCATTACTTATACGGGGTTAGTGTGACGATCTACACCGATCACAAGAGCTTGAAATATATATTCACTCAGAAGGAGTTGAATCTCAAACAAAGGAGATGGTTAGAATTTCTGAAAGACTATGACATTGACCTCCAATACAAAGAAGGGAAGGCCAATGTTGTAGCAAACGCCCTGAGCCGTCGAGCACACTCACTCCATTAGTTAGTCTCTTTCTCTAGCTTGGTTGATAAGGTGCGAGAGGCTTAGAGGGCAGATGAGTATATGAGAGAGGTCAGACAGAAGCTGACAGATGGTACCTTTGAGAGTCAGAAATATGACTTTAGACTTCACGACGATGATCTGATCAGACTTAAGGGCCGGTTATGCATACCACGGGGCAACACGGATCTGAAAGACCGTATACTTAGAGAATCACACTGTTCTTCAGTTTCCATCCATCCGGGAGAATCTAAGATGTATAAAGACATGAAGAGATACTTTTGGTGGTCGAGAATGAAGACAGATGTTGCCGAGTTCGTCTTGAGGTGTCTTACATGCTAGAAGGTGAAATTCGAGCACCGACGACCGGGTGGAATGGTACAGTCGATGCCAGTTCCGGAGTGGAAGTTCCATGATATCTCCATGGACTTTGTAGTTGGACTCCCACCTGCTAGGGGAGGTCTCAACATGATATGGGTGGTGGTGGATCGCCTTACCAAAGTAGCCGGATTCATACCGATGAAGGATACTTGGAAGGTGACCAAATTAGCTGAGTTGTTTGAGAAAGAAATCATGAGACATCACGGGATACCAAAGACCATAGTGTCGGATAGAGATACCAGATTCCTTTCGAGGTACTGGAGAGCTACTAGAGAAGCGTTGGGTACAGAACTGAAGCTGAGTACCGCGTTCCATCCTCAAACAGATGGTCAGACGGAGCGTACGATTCAGACACTCGGGACATGCTGAGGGCATGTGCCTTAGACTTCCAGGGTAGTTGGATCGACAAATTACATCTGATCGAGTTTTCATACAACAACAGCTATCACGCTTCGATCAAGATGACACCTTTTCAAGCGTTGTACGGTAGACCATGTCGTACACCGCTCTACTGGGATGAGTCGACTGAGACGGTCATTATAGGACCAGAATATTTAGAATAAGTTAGGCTGAAGTTAAGCAAATCAGGGAGAATATGAAAGCTGCTCAAGATAGACAGAAGTCGTATGCTGATGTTCGACGACGAGACCTGGAGTTCGTAGTGGGTGACCGGGTATTTCTGCGGGTATCACCGATGAAGGGTGTGTTTAGATTCGGGCAAAAGGGCAAGCTAAGCCCTAAATTTGTTGGTCCTTATGAGATTACGGAGCGGGTGGGCCCGGTTGCTTACATGTTGAATTTACCTGCTGAACTGGGTAAAGTGCATGATGTTTTTCATGTTTCACAGCTAAAGAAATACATACACCACCCCTCCCATGTGTTAGAACCTGAAACGTTGAAGTTGGAGCCAAATATGAGATCCGTGGAGACTCCTCAGAGAATCTTGGATAGTAAGACTAGGGACACTTGCCATAAGTCAGTGTGACTGGTGAAGGTTCTGTGGTCTAACCAGGATGTCGAAGAGGCCACGTGGGAATTAGAGGATAAGATGAAATCGAAGTACCCTTCATTGTTTACTGACTAGATCGTCTGTATAGGGTACGGGACGTACCCCTTTTTAAGGGGTTAGAGCTTCCTCGCTTTTGAGTTAGGAAACGAACATGTTTGTCGTTTGTTTGGTTGTGTTAGATGTGATTTTGTGTAAGTTGCTACACTTTGGTGATAAGTTTGAGATATGTATAATACTTATGTATTGTATTTGTGATTGACCTTTGAGTCTTGAGATGTGTGAATGAGAATATAAGATGTGGTATTAAGATTAAGAAATTGAGTACCGTGAATGATTTAGTACACGTGTGAACTTTGGGGACAAAGTTCTTTTACGGGGGGTAGATTGAAATACCCCAAACTTAGATATGGTGTTTAAGAGATAAGATAAGATATAAGGAGGCTAAATAATGCCTTAGAAACATCAAGAAACATTTTTAATCAAAGAAAACATAAGGAAACACCAAAAGAGCAATTTAAGCAAAAACATGCTCGAAGCTTGGAGAGACTTGGGTGAGCACCCAAATATCATCCTAAGACATTAGCAATATCCTAATGGTCATTCTAAATAAATTACCGAAGAAAACCAAGCTCAAAAACAAGTTAAAACACAAATTGTGCTTTAAGGACTCTTAAAGGACATTTTTGAAAAATTGTCTTGTAAATGGGTTTTGAGTGGCTAAATGTCCATCATTACTCTTTAATCAACATGTGTACTACTTAGTATCACATTAGGAAGTCTAAATCAATGGGAAATCAAAAATTTCACAATTATGTGCACTAGTTTGTGAATAGTAACCAAATAGTGCCTAGTTTAGTCTTTAGTCAATTAAGTTTAGTTAGTTGGTCAAACAAGACCATGACTAGCTTAATTAAAGGGGGTGGCCGGTTTTTAAGGTGATGATTCACCACTTGATCAAATAACAAAATAACAGAAGAGAAAAAGTAATTAAGGTTACTATTTGCTTTTAAAAAGAAAACTTACCTTTTAAGCCGTCTCTCTCCTCCTTTCTTCATTCTTTCTTCTTCTTCACCAATTTCTCTTGCTCTCTCCCTTCTTCATTCACGTGGAAGACAACTCCATGCTAGCTCCATCTTCTTTTGCCCACATCTTGCTCATTTAAGCTCCAAAATCAAAACCAAGCACATATATCTCTTAGTTAGCTCAAGCTCTTTCTTTCTAACCTTTCAAATCTCTAAGAGCTTCATTTCGGTGCCAAGTGAAACCTCCATTGAAGAGGGAAAAATAAGCTTGAGGAGTTCGTTAGCTTCTCCACTCTCTTAAGGTAAGGAATATGTAAGAAAATCTAGGTTTCCACCATTTTTCTTCATTACCGAAAATCTATAATCATGGGGCTTGATTGTTATGCCTTGTTCTAGCTTGTTTTCTATTCTCCAAGGGCTGGAGGAGGTCCTTCTTGCTTCATATCCAAGCCTATTCTTAGACTCCAAGGTAAAACAATCAATTTAATACCTTAAAGCACATTTTTAACCTAGGGTTTGTTCCTTAAGGTTAATATATTATCTAGCACTCATTAGAGTCATTGGATATTGGTTAGAACATTGGAAAGGAGAGTTTAAGTGGTGACCGAGATTGTTCAAGGAAAAAGGCTAAGGAGGAAAGTTTGTGAGCTTGTAAAAGAACAAGGTAAATTACTTACCTTAAGGTGTTTTATTGTTTAAGGGGATGGGATTTAGATATGTGATGAGTTTAGTGTAGAGTTTACATTGGGAAAGAGTTATAAAGACCTAGGAGAAACAATGATTATACTTGTGAACTTGTGACTAAGGAGCAAATGAGAAAAGGAGATAGTTCAAGAATGTCAAGGTGAATTATAAGAACATTTAAATTGCAATGGGAGCCTTGTTGTGTGTATTTGCAGGTCAAAGGCTATTTATATTAAGGAAATTCATTGTTTAAGATTTATGCATTTAAGGGCCTAAGAGCCAATTCATTTAAGGGCCTAAGTGCCAAGCAATTTAAGTTTATGCACTATATTATGATGTAGTGTAGTTTTGGTGTATGATGTGTGTTAAGGAGGTTTAATGAGAATTTGAATGTTGATAGCCATTTGATGGTGCAAAACTAAATGTTTTGGTGTAACAATATACTAGAGAACCCATGGCAAAATTTAGTGAAGAACCTAAGTGTTTAAGTTGTATTGAGGAGATTTCATGACTAAGGAAGCATTAGGAAACTTTAGGAGTTGTTTTGACAAAAAAGAGTGAGTTTAAGGTGTTCTTGTGAGTTAGAATGACTTAGGCATCATCATGGAGGATTTAGGAATCAAAAGAGTGTTTTGGTATACACCAAAGGCAGTTTGAGGATGTGTTTAGGATATATGCAAATCTTGTTAGGAGAAGAGGAAATGATGTGTTAAAGGAGAAGTAACAAACTTGTGTGGAGACTTCAAGTAGTTACATAAAGGAATTTTAGATGGTGAAAGATGCTTGGGAGATGATGTTATGGTGGTGAGGAAACATTTTGGCATAGTGGTTATGATAGGTATGAAACACCACTTAGAAAACCTAAGGAAAATATTACAAGTGTTAAGAGATTATGTTAGAAATTGGGTTATAAGGTTAGAGAAGGAGTTGGGCAAGTTTAGGATGTTATTTTGGTATTAGAATATGCCTAAGATCATGTGTGAAGTTTGGGATATTTATGGATGAAGAGAACAAGTGTAACAAAACTTAGAACAATACAAAAGGAAGAAATCTGTAGCTGGTCCGGGACTTAAGTCCAGGGTGAAGTCCCGGACCAACCTAAAATTCAGGCCGAAAGTTGCTTCAACCATAGGGTCCGGGACTTAAGTCTTGTAAGAAGTCCCGGACCACCCCCTAATTTACCCCCGAGGATTTTAGCTTGAATTGGTCCAGAACTTAGGTTCCATACAAAGTTCCGGACCACCCCATTAAAACACCCTGAGTGTTTCAGCTTGCATTGGTTCGGGACTTAAGTCCCATACAAAGTCCCGGACCACCACATTAAAACAGCCGAGAGTTTGGACCAGGTATAGGTCCGGGACTTAGGTTGAGGACAAAGCACTAGTAGAAAAAACATTATATACCACGGTTATTTCGCTTATATACCACGGTTTTCAACCGTGGTATTTGCTCCCGTCGCAAATGCCAAAATATTATATACCACAGTTCAAAACCGTGGTTTTAAATGAAGATAAAAACCACGGTTCTATAAACCGTCATTTTAAAGTATTTCTCGCGCAGAACTTATTAACTATAAACCACGGTTTATGCCAATAACCGTCATTTATAGTGAGTAATAAATGACGGTTATTCTAAAAACCGTGGTATATAATGTAAAAAAATCACGGTTATAAACCATGGTTTGTAGGGCAACCGTCATTTATAGTACATGCCGGAGAGAATAAACCACGGTTTTGGGAGAACCGTGGTATATAACCGTCACACTGGAGAGAATAAACCACGGTTTTTGGAGAACCGTGGTATATAACCTCACGGTTTGTAATAAATGACGGTTATTCTAAAAACCGTGGTATATAAGGTGAAAAAAACAACGAATAAACCACGATTATACATGAAACCGTGGTTTATAGTCCATGAATTTTTCAAATCTTCGCCTTCAATCTTGAAATCTCAACAGAGCACATATACAAGACAATGAAGATGCCAGATTATGTATGTTCCTTATTTGTGAATTAAGGTTGCAAAATCGTGAGTGAAGAATGGAAGCGCAGTATGCTCCTTGTTCGCCGGTGGGTTCCAAAATTACCATGAGGTTGAAGAGAATGGATGTGGCGTAGAGCATGTTCGTTGTTCACCAGCTGGGGTTGCAAAAATTACAATGAGTGGAGATGAGGATGAGACGCAGAGCACGTACCTTGTTCGCCAGTGTGGGTTGCAAAAATTACCATGAAAACAAGATAATGAGAAAGGTAGGAGCATGTTCCTTGTTCGCCAGTATGGGTAGCAAATTTACAGTGCGGTTGATATGGCATAGAGCATGTTCCTTATTCACTAGTATGGGTTGCGAAATCACCGGGAGGTTGAAGAGATGGCGTAGAGCATGTTCCATGTTCGCCGGCGTGGGTTGTAAAAGTTACCGGGAGGTGAAGAGAATGAGGAAGAGGAGCGTTCAATCCTTGTTCGCCAGTGTGGGTTGCAATTACAGTGAGAGAAATATATAAGAGAACAAAGAGAGCCGCGTTAATTTGGGCCGAAAATTAAAATTCCCGCTCAGACTATACCACGGTTCTCCAAAAACCGTGGTTTATTCTCTCGGTGATAGTTATATACCACGGTTCTTTAAAAACCGTGGTTTATTCTCTCCGGCGTGACGGTTATATACCACGGTTCTCAAAAAACCGTGGTTTATTCTCTCCGGCGTGACGGTTATATACCACGGTTCTCCAAAAACCGTGGTATATAGTCTGAGCGGGAATTTTAATTTTCGGCCCAAATTAGCGCGGCTCTCTTTGTTTACTTATAAACCACGGTTTGTAGGGCAACCGTCATTTATAGTACATGCTGGAGAGAAGAGAGCCGCATTAATTTGGGCCGAAAATTAAAATTCCCGCTCAGACTATATACCACGGTTCTCCAAAAACCGTGGTTTATTCTCTCCGGCGTGACGGTATATACCACGGTTCTTTAAAACCGTGGTTTATTCTCTCCGGCATGACGGTTATATACCACGGTTCTCCAAAAACCGTGGTTTATTCTCTCTGGCATGTACTATAAATGACGGTTGCCCTACAAACCGTGGTTTATAAGTACACTATATACCACGGTTCTCCAAAAACCGTGGTTTATTCTCTCCGGCGTGTACTATAAATGACGGTTTCCCTAGAAACCATGGTTTATAAACTTTAAACCACGGTTTTTCATTTAACCGTGGTTTAAGTGTCGTCATTTAAAATGTTTTTTCTACTAGTGAAGTCCCAGACCACTCTAAAAATCATGTTTAAGCTTGGAAAATGTTAGGAAATGATGGGGATCATTAAGTATTGATGTTATAAAGTTATTAAGGGCATGTTTGGTGGGTGTAATGGCTACTAAGTGGGTGAACAGGTGTAATAGATAATGAGGAAAAAGATGAACTTAGAAGATGAGTTAAAAACCATAAGGGCTTAGTGAAAAACAATGGGTAAATGTTGTTGTCTAGGGAGGTTAAGTAATTGTGTTAAGTTGAATTGAATAATAACCTAAAACTGAATGAATGTTTTAGGATTTGTGAATTGGGACATGGAAGGAGATAAACCGAACAATCGCCGACGGTGAACGGTATAGTCTTGTTGTGACCTGCTTGCTAACGAGGTGTCCCTCGGCTAGTGTGCTATCTATTTATTTGCTATGACTAAGACAAGATAAAGCATGCAACCGGTTATACTTGTTTTCGTTGTGAATGTGTTTTTCTTTACACTAACCCACGAGACTTGAGATTATTACTAACTAAGTTTAGTACTTATTGGGTTAAGAAAAGGAGTTAAGTATTGGTATCTGTTGGTTAATACCCGTTAAGGTTTAACTAACACATGGTTTGTAAGATTTTCACTAACTGCAACTTAAGGGGGGAGTGAGGAACCCGAGACTGACTCCGGTCATGCATGCTAAGGAAAGGGGGTCGGTATCTGAATCAGATCCGTCCACCGCTTAAGGACTTGTCTTCGGGCTTGTTGCCTAGGGTCGGTTGCCGGCTCAGCTACACTGGACTCCCGTCCAAGGTAGGTGGCATTAAGATGGTGCGGTAGGATCACCTAAATCCTAAGTTTAAGATAAGATACAACCATTTCCATTCTAGAAACGGTTTGTATACTGAGATTAAGATAAGGATAAGACTGAGGTATGTTAAGGTGAACTGAGGTTAAGTGGAATCTGGCCTAAGGAGGTGGTTAATAACCCGCTTGGTAAGGGAACGCTTGAGTCGTTCATTTGTGTGTGAACTATGCATGTTCATCTGTGGATGGTTGTTTATTGCACTTCATACTATGATTGTGTATCTAATCAATTTCCATGCTATCGACAATTAGTCGTCGTAGCCAACGTTAGCTTGGGGGACATGAGAGGGTCGTACCAGCATTCGTGCTGACCCCTTTTGGGGACTGTTTTTACACTTGCAGGTAAGAGGCCCATGAAGTCACACCACGAGAGTAGGAGCGGTTAGACTTAGGACGGGTTACTTATTTTGAACACGGGTTGCGCATGTGCGGCTGTCTGTTTATATTTAAACTGATGTAAGTTTGTGTCTATGACTTAGATACTTAAACTCAGTTGGTTGGTGGTATCTTGGTCGGTTGTGTATTTTTGGATAAGTGTTGTAAATCGGTAAGGTTCAGTATGTTCTAATGACCAGACCGTGGCAAGGTCCCGGTGTTTATTATTTCCGCTACGACGTTTTTGATTAAGTGTTAAGTTTGCGATAACCACGATTGGCTTTGGACGTGGTGTTACAATGTTGTAAGAGAGATTATGATGTGCGGTCCCTTGTACCTTCCCTGCATGTATCTGTTCGAAATGTACGTGGGTGTCCTGAAGAAGAAAATGAAGAATCGTCGCCACCTAGAGGGCAGTATTATAGAGGGCACTGTGACAGAGGAAGTTGTAGATTTTTGCACTATTTACCTTGAAGGAGTCGATGCCATTGGAATTCCACATTCTAGACATGAGGGCAGATTGAAGGGAGTTGGTACGATTGGATGAAAACTAAAAAGAATTGATATAAACACTCTTAACAAAGCTCATTTAGTTGTGATGAGTCGTCTTAAAGATACCGAACCGTACTTTGATGAACACTTGTGCACTTTAAAAGCAAAATATCCATACATGAGTGTCGCTAGACTACAAAATGAGCAGAACAGGACATTTGTCAGATGGTTCAGAGACAGAGTGTTGTTCGATCAGTCCATGAATGTGCCTGAACTGGGTAAAGTAATTGCATTTGGACCAAATCTGGATATAGTTTCTTATGAGGGGTACGATGTCCATGGATTCACCTTTTTCACAGAACACCAGGATTGCAAGTCAACGAATGAAAGCAGTGGCGTAGAGCTTGAAGCTTATCAAGACTTATATGACATCAGCGGTGTGGGTCGCAGTCTAGTCTTAGTAAAACAATCATATTTTGGTGTTATACAGAACATCTAGGTATTGGACTACAACAACTATGAAATGTGCATTTTCAGGTGTAACTGGGTTGACAACAAACATGGCTACCGTGAGGAGGAGCATGGTATGAAACTGATTGAACTGTCTAGAGCTAATCTCACGGTTGAGCCATTCGTTGTTGGGACGAAGGTTAAGCAGATATTTTATGTACCTGATCCATGCAATCCTAGATGGTCTGTGGTCCTTAAAGGGAGAAGAGGAATAGTTGGTGTGGATGGTGTGGTTGATGAGGATGCGTATGATGCAGAAGATGAGCCTCTAACTGTTCCTATTTCATTGGAAGAGGCTGAGGTCACTGGTCATCAAGATTATATGCGATCAGGCCATAACGAGGGAATGTGGATTAAGAGATATAGGTGTATATAAGTTATTACCGTTAAAATTTATAAGTAATTAACAATATTTTATTTGTTGCTTGTATATGAACATTGTTAACCTCCGTGTATTTTTTTGTGTCATTATCTAATGCTTAATTTTATTTCAGTTCTTGCAGGGATGGATGAAGAGTTCAATTTTTTTTTGCGACGAGTTAGAAAATGATCAGCAAATAGTACTGGTTCCTTCTACTATGCCCCTTCTACCACAGGGCCTTCTACCGTTGACCCTTCTGCTGCTGGCCCTTCTACAGCTGGCCCTACTACTGCTGCCCCTTCCATGCGTGCACCTTCTACGAGTGCTACTTAGAGACCCAGAGGTAGAGGCCCGACCCGTGGGATGAAGCTATAGAAACCGGATGAGATCAATCTTGTCTGGGACCGATATGAGAGGTATTGTGGGGGCAGCAGGTCAGAGTTCGCTAGTATGCTAGGGACTCTATCCAGGTCACATTGCTTCATCAACCATAAGTGGCTAGAAGTCCTGAAAGAAGTTAAGGAGACCATCTTGAAGAAGGTGCAAGAATGGTACAAGATCCCAGAAGAAGTGAAGAAGACCATTCTTTCCGCGGTGGGCGACAAAGCTAAATCATTTTGCCACTACTTGGTAGAGAAATGGATCACTAGGGTGCCCCCACATGAGCCTCCGCCATATGTGATGTACAATGGCATGATCACCGAAGAGGAGTGGAGGGTCTTCGTAGAGCACCACTCCACCCCCGAGTTTAGGGCATGTTTGTGTGTACTCTTTTCTGAATTAATGCTCATAATGTGTTATCCCTGATATTCTAATTAATTTTCTATTGTAATGTCTTAACAACAATGACAAGAACAAGCACGGTAAAACCGTGAAGTGAATCTCTACCCCCATACCACGGGACGAAGGGGATATGTAGGCAGCCTCAATCAGTTGAAAGAAGCTGGTTTACTGATGCAGAGGAATGAATGCCCGATCGAGGATGTCTCTTAGGCGAGTAGGGTGCAGATGTACCTACTGGGACACTAGAGAACGACTAGAGAAGGTCAGAGGATATTTCCTCACGCTGCGACGACACAAGTAGCTAACCAAATTGTAAGTGTTTGGAAGTAGCTATTAAATAATTTAATTATAGACTCAAGCATTTGTAGATATTAAATAATTGTAAGTGTTTGGATAGTATGAAGTGGCATAGAGAGGAGAAATAGACTTACATGCTCCTCCTTCTAAAGACGACCCTCTCAATCAAGCGCTCGGGATGAAGGATCACCCGGGGCGTGTTAGAGGATTTGGAGGGAAATGCGTCAGAAACACATATTCCCACTATCTGCTAAGAAGGGTTAGATGAATGTTTCTGACATCGAGGTGATGGTAGAGCGTAAATTTGCTATTGAGCGCCAAGCTAATGAGGAGAAATTGGCTGCTGAGCGCCAAGCTAATGAGGAGAGATTGGCTGTTGAGCGCCGAGCTTACCAGAAGAGGCTACAGCAAGCGTTGGATGCGGTCACACATGCGACTACTCAGCAGTAGCATGATCCTCCTCGACCGTCTTTCTTGTCCAGTTGTGCTCGGGCCGCTGACCCGTACTCGTTTGCCAACATCCACGTTAGCTTTGTTTCACTATTTTTCTCCTTAAATAAAGTCCTTTAAATAGTATTAGATTGGACACACTTATTTATTTCACGCAATATCTATGTTTATTAAAGAAGCAAAAAAAAAACCATCTCCAAGTACCATTGGACGGGCACCCTATAGATGTGGCCTATGGGGCAGTGTTACCATCAGGTCCACTCGCGCTCATTTTGTATTTGAAATTGTAGCCACCACTAGGCTTTGTTTATCTTCTGCACCGCCAATGCTTCTCTGCTCGTTCTAGATCCACTAGGGGAGTGGACAAAATTCAACACTAAAGACTTAATAAAAAGGTAAGTTTGTATTACTGCTTAGTTATTTTTAGGTTTTTTGAACCAAAATTAATTTACTCGTTCATTGTGCTTAACGCTTTTGTTAATATGTGACAGTTGTTACAAAAAAACCCCTCAGTGAGAGTTTGCTTTACATGACAGTCACATACATCAAGGTTTGGGTAATTCATTTATTTCATTCGTGCTGCTTATCATTTTACAATTGTTTTATACTTATGAATTTTGGGGATTTAGTGCCCTACCCAAAAGGATTCCAGGAGTTGCAGGTACTACATGATCCGGTACATGCATGAGTTTTGTGGGTACTTCCCAACATTTGAGAACTCTGAATACAAGGTCATACGATAGACAACGCTGTCTTGTATTAAATTCTTTGTGCATATTTTTTGTGTCTTAACTTAATCTCATTATGTGTTTCATTCCTTTTCTTGTTCCAGATTAAAGAGCACTTTGGCAAATCCTCGACTTACAGTGTAAAAGACTTGAATCATGTCAGAGAGAGCATGGCAGCTTTATTTTTGAAAATGGAGTGGTAGACTAGCTAGCTTTTGTATATATTGTAGTGGCATGAAACTGAGAATGTAAGGTTTTCTGAATTGCTAGCTGTTATAATAGATTTGTATGTATTGCAGAGAATGTCTTTTGTTGCTATTTTGTTTGAGTTTTAACATATACTGTTATTTGTTAGCAAATGCTGTGTAAATGAAAGTTGTTGTACGATTCCGGTGTAATGAAAAATGTAATATATCTGGTTGAACTGTAACAGATGTTGTTATCTGCTGCAATTGTGCGCAAAGAATGTGTTTTGTTGCTATTTGATTCAAGTGTGTTGCAATTGTGTAGTTTCTGCATATCTGTAGTAATTCTGTAGTTCTGTAATCTATGGCAATTGTGTAGTTTCTGCATATCTGTAGTAATTCTGTAGTTCTGTAATCTATGGCAATTGTGTAGTTGTGTAATAAAAAAATGTAAAAAATAATAATAAAAAAACACTTTACATTACAGTTCCAAGGAAAACCATAATAAAAAGTGCTTTGGTGCACGCGCCATTGGACTTTAAATTACGGTTCTATCGGAAACTGTAATCTAAAGTCTACACTTTAGATTACGGTTCCTGATAGAACTGTTGTTATAACCCGAACTTCTACTTCATTTTGCTTTAGTCAATGTCACATTTTATTTAGTTGGATTATTCTTTCTTATGTCAGTGGGACATGCGTGGAATTTCTCAAGAAGCTGAGGGCAAGGAAGTCCTTTCACTCCTATTAATTAAGGTAAATGATTATTTAAAATAAGGAAGTCTCCTTATTCCCCTTCCATGAACTTTTATCCTGTCATTGCTTTTGCTAGTTGGAGCATCGTTAGTTTCTTCAGAGTTGACCAATAGTTTCCCTGCTGATCGATTGTGGAATTCAACCGTTGCTACTCTGAATTGTGTAACTGTGCTGCGGTATAGTCCCGCTTCTATTCTCAGGTTTGGATTCAGATTTGTGGGTTCAGTGTATTAGTTCTCCTCCTCGGCGGTTTCTGAGATTGATTATACAATTGTTAGATTTCAGTGCCTGTGGTTCTACACTGGGTTTTGTGGATCGCGTGAGGCGGCTTCACTTCTAATCGTTGAGGGTTTGGCGCATCGATTTCAGGTTAGGTTTGCAGATTTTTGGATTACATATTTGGGGGCTGCGAAGTATATTCCCTCCCCTTCTCTGTTTTCTAAATTGAGACTTCGATTTGATAAATTTAGAGGTTGCTAGTTGCGTTGCCTAGGAGATTGTGCGGGAGTGTCGAGTGCTTCGAATCATTAGAGTTTTTGCGTTGTTAATCGAGGTAGGTGGCGATTATGATTCGGTGTGGAAGTTCACCCTTGGGGTATTAGCAAGGATTTGAATTCTAGATTGTGTGTGAGTATTGACTATGTTTGTTACGTTTTATAAATAGTTAAACCCTCTATGCTCTTCTGCATTTCAATCTGATTTGGAGCGTGTGTTTAATTGACAAATTATGGTGGTTTTTGCGCACTGTTCTTCTCTGTTCGACGCTTCTGTTTCTGAAATCTGCGCGTGTCCGAACATCTATCCGGACATTGTTGTTTAGACAGTACGTTTGGGCGCTTCTAATTTTCAAGTTTCTGGGTGTGTCCGTATTTGGACTACAAGTCTCAGCATGTGTCTGAACTTGTATGTCCGGACACATGTTCGGACACTCCCTTGGGTTTTCCTCTGATTTTATTTCAACTTACATCCAAACATTGACGTTCGTAAACAAGTTCGGACGCCACCACGTATCTGACTTTTGAAAATTGTTCAAACTTTGATGTTCGGACACATGTTCGGACAGTTTTGGTTTTGAGTCTCGACTTGTGTCCAAACATTGACGTTCGGACACATGTTCGGACATTTGCTTGATTTTGAGTCTCGACATGTGTCCGAACATTGATGTTCAGACACATGTCCGGACATTTAACTATCTTTGATTCTGAGTCTCGACTTGTGTCCGAACATTGACATTCGGACACATGTTTGGACACCTCTCTGATTTTGGCATAACTTCTTCGTCTGAACTCCGTTTTGAGTGCAGTTGGTGGCTTTTGACTCCTCTAAGTCCGTACTACTATTTCCTAAGTGTTTGAACACGTTTGAATGCAAGTTTGCATCTGTTTTGCAAACTAATTGTTTTGGGACCCTATACTTTGTTTTTGAGTCGTGAATGACTGGGTTGAGCTATTCCGTTGTATACCATGTAGACTTCATTCTGAGTGTTAGGTCATTCCCATTCTATTTCATGGAGTTGACGAACCCTTTGGCCTTTTGGTCATTTCTGCTTTGTCGGGGGATCTGTTAGATCCATGGGTCTCCGACCCTTTCTAAGTGTTATGCTTTGTGCTGTTGTCCCCTTTTGATTGAAACTCTGAAAGTTTCTGGACTGAGAACCCATGTGTTCCATTTTGTTATTGAATCTGCTATATCTGTGTCTGATTTGGGAACCACAATTATATTGTTTTCTCTTTTGCTTCCGCTTCTGTTTTCAACTGTTTTGAGCGACTTCATTGATGACGGTCACTGCTTACTGAGTTGCGGTTGCTCACCCCTTTCCACAAGATATTAATATTTGAATATGATCGTTTGCTAGAGATCATGAGCGTCAAAATTTTAGACATTACTTTTTATTTATGCTTTATGACATGAGACCTTTGACTTTGTTATTTGTCGTTGTATTAGATGTTAGACTTCAGTGTTTGTAGCCTTCACGCGTTATTCTTTATCATTACATTTTGAGTACATTTTGTAAACGTTGGGTATTTGTACAAGTATTTCCCTTAGGTTATGATCGTGAGTTCGGAATAGAGCCTTGCTGATAAGCCGCAGATTTATCACATTTTATGCATTAGATTTAGTATTATATCTATCTAAATAAAGTTAAATATATGTTATTTATGTTATATTATGTGTTAAAGTATATTATTTGTATAGAATTATGTTTTATGTGTTTAATATACAAGGAACATCTCTAGGTAGAAATTCCATTGATGCCGGACTCGGTGCCGGGTTGGTTCTACACGGCATGAGCATAAAACAAAAAAGAGGCCTTGCCGGATGCGATGCCGGGTAAATGCTATCCGACATGAGTATAGAGTCACTTTGGTTGACCATACGACAGCACATGTGTTCCACGTGATTTCCAACCGCTGCCGGGTGTGATGCCGGGTATATCCTACCCGGCATATGTATTGTTTCACGTGGAATTGACGGTTTCGACCTTTTATAGTTAAACACATTTCCCACGTGTGCCGGCTATTGATGATCCGGCACGACGCCCGGAAAACGACATTTTGAACCCCTATAAATTGGCCGAGAGTCTACATCAATTGTGGGCATTCCAACATCATATTACACTGCATTCCATACTTCATTTCCGCCTCATTCCAAGTGTTGGTGTCCAAGGCATTTCTACGGATCCATCCACAAGAAGAAGAGAAGATTTCATTTTCGGGTTAAGGCTATAACCAATCTCCTTCTCCCTCATGTATTCCTTCTTTATTTGAGTGGATGGTGAAGTAGGAATCCTTGTTAGTATGGGTTAGGGATGAATTCCTTCTATGTAAACACTATGATTATGTCAATACAAATTCAAGCGTTCATTAAGATTCTGGTTCTTATGGCAAGGGAATTAGTTGATCACTCATTCTCTTTGTGCAAATTGTACTTAAGGGAAAAAAGCCCAAGAGTAGATAGGTTAGACAAATCTTAGTGGTCTTTAAACATTGTCTTCTGCGCCTCAGCGGGAGCAAGACTTGAGATTGCGAGTTAACTCATCTTCCCCCAATTCCTTGTTCATTTCGTGGCATGATATATGCTCGATTTGTTAATGGGTTTTGAGTTTCTTTTTTGAAGCAAGAGAGTGGTTTTTACCATATGAACATGCCGGATGCACTACCGGGTGCTTCCTGTCCGGCATATTCAAGAATTTGAATATGCCGTGCATCTGATGTCCGGCAGGACATCCGGCGCAATCATGTTGGTCGGTTAAGTTCGTGTCTTGAAGTTGCATTGCGTGATCATATTGATACATGGGGTGGTTTAATCCTAAACCTCGCATTTAGATAGGTTTTAGTTAATTATTATGTCATTAACTTTTACCCCCTTTGTTATTATAAGATAGGCTTTTACCCGGATTAGGACTAGTTTTCTATAAGTCCCTTGGGTACGATACTCTCGGTCGTAATATATTTACACTATACCCCGACCGGGTTTTATTTTGCTACCCGTAGTAGAGTTGTAGGTTTAGTTTTTATTTATTTATTTTATTCTTTTGTATATTCTTTTATCCCTACAATTTTTCAGTTAGCAAATTGGCGCCGTTGCCGGGGAGTTGGAATTAGTCCAAGTCCTAAATTCGGTAAAACGCCCTATTCATTTTTCTTTATTCTTTATTCTTTGATTTAATTTGTTCATTTTGTTTTTCTATTGAATAGGCCAGGTGCAAGGCCGGATGTCGTGTATCCGACACATTCAACATATTTCGATTCTTCAATTTCTTTATTCCTTGATTTAAAATTCGCCTTAGTTTTGCAGATTTGAATGTGTCGTGCGGAGTGCCGGGCATCTGTCACCCGGCATACTCGGAGAAAGTCTGATGCTGGACAGGTTTTACCCGGCATTATGTCCGGCATGCTCAAAATGTTTCAAAATTTCGTACAATGTTAAGTTTTAACAAATTTGAATGTATTCTTGTCTACTCCTTTCGTTATTTCTCTCTTATATTAGTCCCTATACTATGATTCTTTATTTTGAATTTCGAGTTTGAACTTGCCGTGTATTGTGCCGGGTTTCCCACAATAGGCATCTCGGAGGAAGTTTGACGCCGGACAGGGTGTTGCCGGCATGTCCCCCGGCATGTTCAAATTGTCTCAATATTTTTTGTCGTAAATAGTAGGGACAGTTAGGAATGATCTCCTACAATCTCCTATTTACTCTTACATTTTTTTACTTTGATTATCTCTTACATTCCATGTCTTTTATTTAAGATTATTTTTTTGATTTTTTGGTCACGCCGGGCAATATGCCGGGTGGTATACACCCGACATTAGTGGAGGAAGTCCACTACCGGGTAAGGGTCGCCCGGCACTCAGTCCGGGAGAACCAAAAATTTATTTCCTCTTGTATTTTCGTAAGTCTAATTACGTCATTTTATTATTACGAAGTATTATAACGTTATGTCTTACTCCTCATGAATATTTAAAAGGTGAATGCTTCTTCGGTCAACGAGTACTCCTGGAAATTTAGTCAACCTTGATCCGGAGATCGAGAGAACCCTACTTCAAACTTTAAGGCAACAACAAACCCTACAAGAAGTAGATCCTACACCAATGGCAGCACCTACCATCCGTAACATAAACCGGCCTTCTAACCAAGGCCAAAAACCTGCAATCGACCTCCCTCTCCTTCAACAAAACGAATATGATGAATGGCAAAAAATTAACCCTTATCATCAAATCCGATGCATCAAGGAATTGGGTATGTTCGATGGTACAAACCTGGACAATGCTTTGCTCCACATCACCAAATTCTTGCAACACAGAAACAACCTAACCTCCACAAACAATGTTCTCCAATACGCCAGACTTTCCCTCTTTCCCCATAGCCTTACGGGGAATGCCAGCAAGTGGTACCACAGTCTTACCCCTAGTACCATCACCACATGGGAGGACATGGCAGCCAAGTTTTATGATAAGTTCATGCCTCCAAGTCGCACCCTGGAGATGATCGCCGAGATATACAATTTTAGACAACCCAGCTCAAAGAACATCTGTGAGACTTAGGACAGATTTAAGGGGTTGCTGCGCACATGTCCACACCACGGCCTCACCAAGGAACAACTATCTCAGTTGTTTTACAAAGGATTGGTCAACCAATGCAAGACGATGATCTTATCCTCCCTTGGTGCAGACATATTGAAGAAACCTGGAGATCAATTCCTTAATGAAATTGAATCTCTTTGTGAAGAGATAAGAGATTGGGCCACAGGTGGAACAAGGGGTGGTACCGCTGGTTTATATCAGGTGGATGAGGGCGACTCCAAATTTGCCAGATTAATGCAAAGTCATGAGCAGTTATTGGAGAGTAATGCCCAGACGTCAACAAAGGTTAGCGCTCTACAGAAAGTTGTGGAGCAAATAGCAATGAACAAACTTCCTCAATAGGCGAACGTGGTTAGTGCACGACCATACGCCCCGAGCCCTGATATGCTAGACTTTCAAAATGTTGAGGAAGTCAATTATGTGAGTAACCAAGGGTATCAGCAACCATGGCAACAGGGGAACCAATCCCCTAAACACTTCCAGAGTCAAGCCAGCTACCAGGGAGGTCCAAGGTAATACAGACCATTTCATCCTACATCATCATCAGAGGCTGAAATGGCTGAACTTGGTGACATGATGTCAGCCCTGATGAACAAGACCCAGGACACTTACAACGAGATCTCGACCATTCGCAAGGAGCACAAATCATTGCAGTTGCAATTACAGCAACTTCTGACACAACCACGACTACAAGGTCAGCTCCCGTCCCAGACACAAACCAATCCACGGGAGCATGCGAATTCGGTCACTATCCTGCCCAGGATCTCAGATAATGCCAAATAGCCTAAAAGGCTATGTGTAGGGCGGTTCCTCCTCACGCCTTCACTATCAAACAGGGGAGTCCATCGTATCAATTAATTTTTCTCTTTTAATTTTATGTTATTTAATTGCTTTCATTATAGTTGTTTTTAAGTTTCTTAAAAAAAACTTTCAATTTTATTATTTCTTTTGAACACTGGGGACAGTGTTCCTGCCAAGTGTAGGGCAGGGACCCCCCTTAAAAAAAGTTTTATTTATAATATGCATAAGTTGTGAGTTTTATCGATGTTTTACTAAACTTTTTGCATGTTTTTGATTGAGATAAGATTAGGAATGACTAAAAGCTTGTTCTCTCAAGAGGTAAGCTCTCTAATGACTTGTAGATTCCTGTTTTTAACTTCTTGATTCTTTTTATTTAACATGAGTACATGATCTTGCTCCTAATTCATTTCTTATTGTACTTCTGGGTACTTGTTTCTTTTCTTTTCAAATTGTGAAAAATCTTTTGGGTGAAAATCTTAAAAAGGGTTTTTATGCAAAAGAAAGAAGAAGTAGAAGAAAAAAAAGAAAGAAAAAAATCTTCTTCCAAGGAAAAGCATTATGTTCTTTGAGGTTGCAATAAAGTGCCTCTGAATAAAAGCAAGAAACGAGAGTTTTTTTCCTTTTATTTTTCTCCTAAATTCCCCATTCTTCAATGCAGAAAAATCATGGTTGATTCAGAAACCCTTGCAAAATAGGGCTGAACAATAAAACCATCGATGAGTTCTTGGCCACATTTAGAAACTCTTGAAAAATAGAGCTGGATGATGGAAACCAGAAAAGGAGAGTTTACAAAAATCCCTTATGCAAAATATCCCAAACATTTTTGATCGGTTTTGAAATTCTTTACTTTATACCCATTAGTATGTTTCGGATGGAATAAGGATAGTTAAGTGATACTTGTGAAATAGAGTCAAATAGTTGAGAGTATTTATCTAATTGTCATTCTAGAATTTATCTGTTTTGTGCATAAGTAATTACTCCTTTATAATCTTGTTTTGCTCGAGGACTAGCAAAAGGTAAGTGTAGGGCCTTGATAAGCCGCAGACTTATCATATTTTATGCATTAGATTTAGTATTATATCTATCTAAATAAAGTTAAATATGTTATTTATGTTATATTATGTGTTAAAGTATATTATTTGTACAGTCTTATGTTTATGTGTTTTTATACAAGGAACGCATCTCTAGGAAAAAATTCCATTCATGCCGGACTCAGTGCCGGGTTGGTTCTACACGGCATGAGCACAGAACAGAAAAGAGGCCTTGCCGGATGCGATGCCGGTAAATGCTATCCGGCATGAGTATAGAGTCGCTTCGGTTGACCATACAACAGCACATGTGTTCCACATGATTTCCAACCGCTGCCGGGTGTGATGCCGGGTATATCCTACCCGGCATATGTACTGTTTCGCGTGGAATTGACGGCTTCGACCGTTAACAGTTAAGCACATTTCCCATGTGTGCCGGCTATTGATGATCCGGCACGACGCCTGGCATACGACATTTTGAAGCCCTATAAATAGGCCGAGAGTCTACATCAATTGTGGGCATTCCAACATCATATTACACTCCATTCCATACTTCATTTCCGCCTCATTCCAAGTGTTGGTGTCCAAGGCATTTCTACGGATCCATCCACAAGAAGAAGAGAAGATTTCATTTTCGGGTTAAGGCTATAACCAATCTCCTTCTCCCTCATGTATTCCTTCTTTATTTGAGTGGATGATGAAGTAGGAATCCTTGTTAGTATTGGTTAGGGATGAATTCCTTCTATGTAAACACTATGATTATCTCAATACAAATTCAAGCGTTCATTAAGATTCTGGTTCTTATGGCAAGGGAATTAGTTGATCACTCATTCTCTTTGTGCAAATTGTACTTAAGGGAAAAAAGCCCAAGAGTAGATAGGTTAGACAAATCTTAGTGGTCTTTAAACATTGTCTTCTGCGCCTCAGCGGGAGCAAGACTTGAGATTGCGAGTTAACCCATCTTCCCCCATTTCCTTGTTCATTTCGTGGCATGATATATGCTCGATTTGTTAATGGGTTTTGAGATTCTTGTTCGAAGCAAGAGAGTGGTTTTTACCATATGAACATGCCGGATGCACTGCCGGGTGCTTCCTGTCTGGCATATTCAAGAATTTGAATATGCCGTGCATCTGATGTCCGGCAGGACATCCGGCGCAATCATGTTGGTTGGCTAAGTTCGTGTCTTGAAGTTGCATTGCGTGATCATATTGATACTTGGGGTGGTTTAATCCTAAACCTCGCATTTAGATAGGTTTTAGTTAATTATTATGTCATTTACTTTTACCCCCTTTGTTATTATAAGATAGGCTTTTGCCCGGATTAGGACTAGTTTTCTATAAGTCCCTTGGGTACGATACTCTCGGTTGTAATATATTTACACTATACCTAGACCGGGTTTTATTTTGCTACCCGTAGTAGAGTCGTAGGTTTAGTTTTTATTTATTTATTTTATTCTTTTGTATATTCCCTTTATCCCTACAATTTTTCAGTTAGCAAATTGGCGCCGTTGCCGGGGACTTGGAATTAGTCCAAGTCCTAAATTCGGTAAAACGCCCTATTCTTTTTTCTTTGATTTAATTTGTTCATTTTGTTTTTCTATTGAATAGGCCGGGTGCAAGGCCGGATGTTGTGTGTCCGGCACATTCAACATATTTCGATTCTTTAATTTCTTTATTCCTTGATTTAAAATTCTCCTTTGTTTTGTAGATTTGAATGTGTCGTGCGGAGTTCCGGGCATCTGTCACCCGGCATACTCGGAGGAAGTTCGATGCCGGACAGGTTTTACCCGGTATTATGTCCGGCATGCTCAAAAATTTTCAAAATTTCGTACAGTGTTAAGTTTTAACAAATTTGAATGTATTCTTGTCTACTCCTTTCGTTATTTCTCTCTTATATTAGTCCCTATACTATGATTCTTTATTTTGAATTTCGAGTTTGAACTTGCCGTGTATTGTGTCGGGTTTCCCACAACAGGCATCTCGGAGGAAGTTTGACGCCGGACAGGGTGTAGCCGGCATGTCACCCGACATGTTCAAATTGTCTCAATATTTTTTGTCGTAAATAGTAGGGACAGTGAGGAATGATCTCCTACAATCTCCTATTTACTCTTACATTTTTTTACTTTGATTATCTCTTACATTCCATGTCTTTTATTTAAGATTATTTTTTTGATTTTTTGGTCACGCCGGGCAATATGCCGGGTGGTATACACCCGGCATAAGTGGAGGAAGTCCACTGCCGGGTAAGAGTCGGCCGGCACTCTGTCCGCAGAACCAAAAATTTATTTCCTCTTGTATTTTCGTATGTCTAATTACGTCATTTTATTATTACGAAGTATTATAACGTTATGTCTTACTCCTCATGAATATTTAAAAGGTGAATGCTTCTTCGGTCAACGAGTACTCCTGGAAATTTAGTCAACCTTGATCCGGAGATCGAGAGAACCCTGCTTCAAACTTTAAGGAAACAACAAACCCTTCAAGAAGCAGATCCTACACCAATGGCAGCACCTACCATCCGTAACATAAACTGGCCTTCTAACCAAGGCCAAAAACCTGCAATCAACCTCCTTCTCCTTCAACAAAACAAATACGATGAATGACAAAAACTTAAGCCTTATCATCAAATCCGATGCATCAAGGAATTGAGTATGTTCGATGTTACAAACCTGGACGATGCTTTGCTCCACATCACCAAATTCTTGCAACACACAAACAGCCTAACCTCCACAAACAATGTTCTCCAATACGCCAGACTTTCCCTCTTTCCCCATAGCCTTACGGGGAATGCCAGCAAGTGGTACCACAGTCTTACCCCTAGTACCATCACCACATGGGAGGACATGGCAACCAAGTTTTATGATAAGTTCTTGCCTCCAAGTTGCACCCTGGAGATGATCGCCGAGATATACAACTTTAGACAACCCAGCTCAAAGAACATCTGTGAGACTTAGGACAGATTTATGGGGTTGCTGCGCACATGTCCACACCACGGCCTCACCAAGGAACAACTATCTCAGTTGTTTTACAAAGGATTGGTCAACCAATGCAAGACGATGATCATATCCTCCCTTGGTGCAGACATATTGAAGAAACCTGGAGATCAATTCCTTAATGAAATTGAATCTCTTTGTGAAAAGATAAGAGATTGGGCCACAGGTGGAACAAGGGGTGGTACCGCTGGTTTATATCAGGTGGATGAGGGCGACTCCAAATTTGCCAGATTAATGCAAAGTCATGAGCAGTTATTGGAGAGTAATGCCCAAACATCAACAAAGGTTAGCGCTCTACAGAAAGTTGTGGAGCAAATAGCAATGAACAAACTTCCTCAACAGGCGAACGTGGTTAGTGCACGACCACACGCCCCGAGCCCTGATATGCCAGACTTTCAAAATGTTGAGGAAGTCAATTATGTGAGTAACCAAGGATATCGGCAACCATGGCAACAGGGGAACCAATCCCCTCAACACTTCTAGAGTCAATCCGGCTACCAGGGAGGTCCAAGGCAATACAGACCATCCCATCCTACATCATCATCAGAGGATGAAATGGCTGAACTTCATGACATGATGTCAGCCCTGATGAACAAGACCCATGACACTTACAACGAGATCTCGACCATTCGCAAGGAGCACAAATCATTGCAGTTGCAATTACAGCAACTTCTGACGCAACCGCGACAACAAGGTCAGCTCCCGTCCCAAACACAAACCAATCCACGGGAGCATGCGAATTCGGTCACTATCCTGCCCAGGATCTCAGATAATGCCAAATAGCCTAAAAGGCTAAGTGTAGGGCGGTTCCTCCTCACGCCTTCACTATCAAACAGGGGAGTCCATCGTATCAATTAATTTTTCTCTTTTAATTTTATGTTATTTAATTGCTTTCATTATAGTTGTTTTTAAGTTTCTTAAAAAAAAACTTTCAATTTTATTATTTCTTTTGAACACTGGGGACAGTGTTCCTGCCAAGTGTAGGGCAGGGACCCCCCTTAAAAAAAGTTTTATTTATCATATGCATAAGTTGTGAGTTTTATCGATGTTTTACTAACCTTTTTGCATGTTTTTGATTGAGATAAGATTAGGAATGACTAAAAGCTTGTTCTCTCAAGAGATAAGCTCTCTAATGACTTGTAGATTCCTGTTTTTAACTTCTTGATTCTTTTTATTTAACATGAGTACATGATCTTGCTCCTAATTCATTTCTTATTGTACTTCTGGGTACTTGTTTCTTTTCTTTTCAAATTGTGAAAAATCTTTTGGGTGAAAATCTTAAAAAGGGTATTTGTGCAAAAGAAAGAAGAAGAAGAAAAAAAGAAAGAAAAAAAATCTTCTTCCAAGGAAAAGCATTATGTTCTTTGAGGTTGCAATAAATTTCCTCTGAATAAAAGCAAGAAACGAGTTTTTTTCCTTTTATTTTTCTTCTAAATTCCCCATTCTTCAATGCAGAAAAATCATGGTTGATTCAGAAACCCTTGCAAAATAGGGCTGAGCAATAAAACCATCGATGTGTGTCTTGGCCACATTCAGAAACTCTTGAAAAATAGAGCTGAATGATGGAAACCGGAAAAGGAGAGTTTACAAAAATCCCTTATACAAAATATCCCAAACGTTTTTGATCGGTTTTGATATTCTTTACTTTATACCCATTAGTATGTTTCGGATGGAATAAGGATAGTTAAGTGATACTTGTGAAATAGAGTCAAATAGTTGAGAGTATTTATCTAATTGTCATTCTAGAATTTATCTGTTTTGTGCATAAGTAATTACTCCTTTATAATCTTGTTTTGCTCGAGGACTAGCAAAAGGTAAGTGTAGGGCCTTGATAAGCCGCAGACTTATCATATTTTATGCATTAGATTTAGTATTATATCTATCTAAATAAAGTTAAATATATGTCATTTATGTTATATTATGTGTTAAAGTATATTATTTGTACAGTCTTATGTTTATGTGTTTTATATACAAGGAACGCATCTCTAGGCAGAAATTCCATTCATGCCGGACTCGGTGCCGGGTTGGTTCTACACGGCATGAGCACAGAACAGAAAAGAGGCCTTGCCGGATGCGATGCCGGTAAATGCTATCCGGCATGAGTATAGAGTCACTTCGGTTGACCATACGACAGCATATGTGTTCCACGTGATTTCCAACCGCTGCCGGGTGTGATGTCGGGTATATCCTACCCGGCATATGTACTGTTTCACGTGGAATTGACGGTTTCGATCGTTAACAGTTAAGCACATTTCCCATGTGTGCCGGCTATTGATGATCCGGCACGACGCCCGACAAACGACATTTTGAAGCCCTATAAATAGGCCGAGAATTTACATCAATTGGGGGCATTCCAACATCATATTACACTCCATTCCATACTTCATTTCCGCCTCATTCCAAGTGTTGGTGTCCAAGGCATTTCTACGGATCCATCCACAAGAAGAAGAGAAGATTTCATTTTCGGGTTAAGGCTATAACCAATCTCCTTCTCCCTCATGTATTCCTTCTTTATTTGAGTGGATGGTGAAGTAGGAATCCTTGTTAGGATTGGTTAGGGATGAATTCCTTCTATGTAAACACTATGATTATCTCAATACAAATTCAAGCGTTCATTAAGATTCTGGTTCTTATGGCAAGGGAATTAGTTGATCACTCATTCTCTTTGTGCAAATTGTACTTAAGGGAAAAAAGCCCAAGAGTAGATAGGTTTGACAAATCTTAGTGGTCTTTAAACATTGTCTTCTGCGCCTCAACGGGAGCAAGACCTGATATTGCGAGTTAACCCATCTTCCCCCATTTCCTTGTTCATTTCGTGGCATGATATATGCTCGATTTGTTAATGGGTTTTGAGTTTCTTGTTCGAAGCAAAAGAGTGGTTTTTACCATATGAACATGTCGGGTGCTTCCTGTCCGGCATATTCAAGAATTTGAATATGTCGTGCATCTGATGTCCGGCAGGACATCCAGCGCAATCATGTTGGTTGGTTAAGTTCGTGTCTTGAAGTTGCATTGCGTGATCATATTGATACTTGGGGTGGTTTAATCTTAAACCTCGCATTTAGATAGGTTTTAGTTAATTATTGTGTCATTTACTTTTTCCCCCTTTGTTATTATAAGATAGGCTTTTGCCTAGATTAGGACTAGTTTTCTATAAGTCCCTTGGGTACGATACTCTCGGTCGTAATATATTTACACTATACCCCGACCGGGTTTTATTTTGCTATCCGTAGTAGAGTTGTAGGTTTAGTCTTTATTTATTTATTTTATTCTTTTGTATATTCCTTTTATCCCTACAATTTTTCAGTTCGCACTTGCGTGGCTTAGGTAGTATAGCACGCGGTGTGTAACGGCCCTAAATTTTGGACCGTGTTTGGGGTCATTATATTTAGTGGAATCAGAGCTAGGTTTATCTTTCTTTGGTGTTTTTGGGTGTGTTTGTTTGTGTGAAGTTCAGCTTTGGTCAATAGCTTGGAGTCTGGATTGGTTCTGATAAGTTTTGGATATTATTTGTTAGTATGCTACCACGAAGAGCACTAGTTGCCCCACAGGGAGATGCTGCTGATGTGATCCAACAGTTGGTAGTGCAGCTTATGCATACGGTAGCAGCTGGAAGGGCTGGGGGAGGAGCTGGTGGTGCTGTAGGCCCAGCTCTCCAGGAGTTCATGAAGCTTAAGCCTCATACGTTCGATGGCTGTGGTGACCCTCAGGAGGCCAGCCATTGGATATTTTAGATGGAGGACTTGCTGAGAGTGATGGGTTCAGAGGAGAACCAGAAGGTGAATTTCGCCACATTCCTCTTCAAGAGGGAGGTGAAGGAGTGGTAGAAGATGGTGATGAGTAAGCAGTCTCAGCCATGGACATGGGACCAGTTCGGCACTAAATTCAATAAGCAGTTCTATTCGGATGTGTACAAGGACCAGAAAATCAATTAGTACAACTGCTTGGGCCAAGGGAGTGATATAAAAGTTGAGGAGTACGTAAGGAAGTTTGTGACCCTCTCGAAGTACACTCCTAAGCGTGATGAGCATGGGAAGGCTAGGAAGTTCGAGAGTGGGCAGAGGCTGGACATCAGGTCTACTGTGACTCCTCTACGTCATAGGACCTTCTGAGATGTGGCAGATGTGGCACTGTTGGTGGAGGATGATATTAGGGACCGGCAGTCTAGCAGAAACCTGAAGAGGAAGAGGCAAGCGGATGAGTCACAAAAGAAGGAGTCTGCTCCCCCTCAGAAGAAGTAGTCTTATGAAGACCGTCGAGGAGCTTTATCGTCTGAAGCGAAGTGTGGGTCTTATGGTCACTCTCATCCTGGTAGGGAGTGCTATAAGAAGATGAGGGCCTGCTTTAAGTGCTGGTTGATGGAGCATAGGATTGCTCAGTGCCCCTAAGCGTTTAGTAAAGGTTCGGGAGGCAGAGGCACCGGCTCAAATTTAGGGGCAAGGTCCGATCAGAAGAAGCCGTAGACTCATGCCCGCATATATGCTATGGCAAAGAGCATGATCGTGCTGGTGGTCGGTCGTCTCAAGTATCCTCCAGATCCATTCTCAGGTTGTGTTTTGTTTATTTGATTCTAGGGCGACACATTCGTTTATATGCTCTGACTTAGTGAGTAGTTTCGGATTGTCTGTTGTGCCTAATGATGTTGATCTGTGTGTGAGTAGTCCTTTGAGCAGAGTTGTGCCTTGTATTCTTGATTCTGTGTGTAAAGCTTGTCCCGTAGTAGTTCGGGACAAGACATTGTATGCTGACCTCATCCCGATGCGGATGGCCTATTTTGATGTGATCCTGGGTATGGATTAGCTAGCAGAGCACCATGCCCATATAGATTGCACAGCGAGGAGAGTTGTATTTGAGCTACCGGGAGAGCCACGTTTCATTTTCTCTATGAATTTAGTCCCTTGCTCGCCTGTGTTGGTGTCAGTGATGTAGGCAGCCAACTTCCTGAGGAAGGGCTGCCAGAGATTTTTGTGTTATCTGCTCGAGTTTTGTAAGGGATCGAGCTTGGAGAGCATTCCAGTTGTTAGGGAGTTTCCTGAAGTCTTCCAGGACGACGTGCCAGGACTTCCACCTGATCGTGAGGTGGAATTCACTATTGACTTAGCACCAAGGACTCAACCCATCTCTAGGGCCCCTATTGTGTGACTCCGGTGGAGCTGAAGGAGCTGAAAGTTCAGCTGCAAGAGT
This sequence comes from Limonium bicolor, assembly GCA_023374045.1. Lineage (NCBI taxonomy): Eukaryota > Viridiplantae > Streptophyta > Magnoliopsida > Caryophyllales > Plumbaginaceae > Limonium > Limonium bicolor. Next base: position 191,324,099 of record CM041782.1, read on the forward strand.
TGCTAGATAAGGGCTTCATTTGCCCTTGCATTTCGCCTTGGGGAGCGCCGGTGTTGTTCGTGAAGAAGAAGGATGGTACATTCAGGCTTTGTATCGATTATAGGGAGTTGAACAAGGTGAACACCAAGAATCGTTACTCACTTCCGCGCATTAATGATCTGTTTCACCAGTTGTCGGGCGCCACAGTATTTTCTAAGATAAATCTTTGTTCAGGCTGTTATTAGTTGAGGATTAAGGATGAGGATGTGCCTAAGTCCGCCTTTAGGACTCATTATGGTCACTATGAGTTCCTAGTCATGCCATTTGGGCTGACTAATGCTCCATCGGTATTTATAAAGATGATGAACCAGGTTTTCAAGCCCTACTTGGACCAGTTCGTGGTTATTTTCATAGACGACATCTTGGTGCACTCCAAGAGTGTAGAGGAGCACGAGGAGCACTTGAGGATCGTTCTGCAGACGCTTAGGGAGCAAGAGGTATATGCTAAATTGAAGAAGTGCAAATTCTGGTTAGATCGAGTAATCTTTTTGGGGCATGTGGTCTCCAATGACGGCATCTCAATGGATCTTGAGAAGATTAGAGTTGTGAAGGAGTTGGCGAGGCCCACGAATGTTGCTAAGATCCGTAGTTTTCTGGGGTTGGCTGGTTACTACAGGAAGTTCGTTGAGGGCTTTTCGAAGATAGTCACCCCCTTGACTCGTCTGCTAAGGAAGGAGGTAATGTACGAGTGGAGCAAGGCTTGCGAGCATAGTTTTCAGGAGATTAAGAAGAGACTGACTACCGCCCATATTCTATCATTCCTAACAAGGACTGGGGGATTTGAGGTGTTCTATGATGCGTCCCATAAGGGACTTTGATGTGTCTTGATGCAGCAGGGTAAGGTAGTAGCTTATGGTTCTCGTCAACTGAAGCCATACGAGAAGAACTACCCTACCCATAATCTCGAGTTGGCAACAGTTGTGTTTGCACTGAAGATCTGGAGACACTATTTTTATGGGGCTTCGTGTGAGGTCTACACAGACCACAAGAGTCTCAAGTACCTATGCACTCAGAAGGAGCTAAACTTGAGACAAAGGAGGTGGTTGGAGCTACTTCACAACTACAACTTGGAGATCTTCCACCACCCCGATAGAGCGAATGTGGTTGCCGATGTGCTGAGTCGGAGAGGTGCTCCGGGGGTTGCTTGCGCCTTGACAGGAGTTCAGAGATTAACTATAAAGTTACAGTGTATGGGCATCTGGGTGCTCAGGTCAGATAATGCTAGTATGATAGCGGCTCTTCAAGTTTAGTCTTCGTTGGTGGACAGGATCAGGGCTGTTCAGGAGTCAAATTCAGCGTTGTGCCGGATCTGAGAGGGGTTGTCTGTTGATCACAGTTTAGATTTCAGTATATCTAGTGACGGCTATCTGTGCTTCAGAGACAAAGTGTGTGCCCCTGCTGATGTAGCTCTGCGTAGGGAGATTTTGCAGGAGGCTCATGGAGCTCCGTACTCGATACACCCAGGAGGTATGAAGATGTACCGGGATCTCAAGGAGTTTTTCTGGCGGCCTGGAATGAAGTGAGATATTTCAAAGTTTGTTTTAGATGTCAGACCTGCCAGCAGGTGAAGGGTGAGCATCAGAGACCGACTGGTCTTCTTCAGCCCCTTCCCATTCCTGAGTGGAAGTGGGAGGGTGTGGGGATGGACTTTGTGATGAGATTGCCTAGGACTCCTTCAGGTTTTGATGTTGTGATAGTCAATCGACTGACGAAGTATGCTCATTTTCTGCCAGTTAGGAATACTTTCAGTTTGAAGTGTTTGGCTCGTTTGTACCTAGGTCAGATAGTTAGACTTCAGAGTGTTCCTACTTCTATTATGTCAGATCGAGATCCATGTTTTGTGTTAAGAATCTAGCGTAGCTTGCATAAGGCCTTGGGTACGAGTCTATCGTTCAGCTCAGCTTACCATCCTTAGTCGAATGGCCACATGGAGAGGACGAACCAGGTCTTGGAGGACATGCTGCGCGCATGTGTACTAGATTTTGGAGCTAGCTGGGATCAGCATGTGACTCTGATTGAATTCACCTTCAATAACAGCTTTCAGGCGAGCATTGGCATGGCTCCGTTTGAGGTGTTGTATGGTAGGAGGTGCAGGTCTCCTATTTGTTGGGATGACCTGAAGGAGAGAGTCCTCGTTGGACTTAAGCTAGTTCAAGGTGTAGTAGAGAAGATCTGGATGATCCGAGAGCGTCTACTAGTTGCTCAGAGTAGGCAGAAGTGCTATGCAGATCAGAGGTGGCGACCGCTTGAGTTTGATGTTGGGGATCATGTCTACCTGAGAGTACTCCAGTCAGTGGCGTTGTTTGGTTTAGGAAGCATGAGAAGCTCAGCCCGAGGTGTATGGGACCGTTTGAGATCTTAGAAAAGGTTGGCCCTGTGGCATATCGTCTAGTCTTGCCTCCATCTTTAGTAGCAGTCCACAATGTCTTTCACGTGTCGATGTTGAGGAAGTACCTCCACGATCCGTCCCATGTGATCGACTATAGTCAGCTCCAGCTTCATGAGGACTTCAGCTACGAGGTGGTGCCTACCCGTATTTTGGCTAGAGATGTTCGTCGACTCCGCAGTAAGACCCTGCCTATGGTTAACGTCCAGTGGTCTGATCAATTAGAGCGTGAGGTGACTTGGGAGCTCAAGGATGAGTTGTGTGCCAAGTTCCCCTTCCTCTTCAAGCGATAATGTATGTTGGGGAGGTGATGTTATAACCAGACTTCTACTTTGTTTTGCGTTTGATCAATGTCACATTTTATTTAGTTGGATTATTCTGCCTTATGCCAGTGGGACGTGCGTGTAATTTCTGAAGAAGCCAAGGGCAAGGAAGTCCTTTAACTCCTATTTAATTAAGCTAAATGATTTTATTTAAAATAAGGAAGTATCCTTATTCCCTTTCCTTGATCTTTAATCCCATCATTTCTTTTGCTAGTTGGAGCGTCGTTAGTTTCTTCAGAGTTGAGCGATAGTTTCTCCTTCTCTTTTCCCTAGTTCCTCTACTGATCGATTGTGGAATTCAACCGTTGCTACTCCGAATTGTGTAATTGCACTGCTATATAGTCCCGCATCTATTCTCAAGTTTGGATTCAGATTTGTAGGTTCACTGTATTAGTTCTCCTCCTTGGCGGTTTCTGAGATTGATTATACAATTGTTGGATTTCAGCACCTGTGGCTCTACATTCGGTTTTGCGGATCGTGTGAGGCGGCTTCACTTCTGATCATTGAGGGTTTGGCGCATCGATTTCAGGTTTGGTTTGCAGATTTTTGGTTTGTAGATTTCGGGGCTACGAATTATATTTCCTCTCCTTCTCTATTTTCTAATTTGAGACTTCAACTTGCTAAATTCTAGGGTTGCTAGTTGAGTTGCTTGGGAGATTGTGCGGGGCTGTCGAGTGCTTCGAATCGTTAGAGTTTCTGCGCAGTTAATCAAGGTAGGTGGTGATTCTGAGTCGGTGTGGAAGTTTACCCATGGGATATTTGCTAGGATCTAAATTCTGGATTATGTGTGAGCTTTGATTATGTTTGTTGTGTTTTCTAACTGGTTAAACCCCCATGGTCTTTTGCATTTCAATCTGATTTGGTGGGTGTGTTTAATTGACAAATTGTGGTGGTTTTGTGGATTGTTCTCCTCTGTTCGACGCTTCTGTTTTCTGAATGCTGCGTGCGTCCGAATGTCTGTCTAGACATTGATGTTCGGACTGTTCGTTTGGGTGCTTCTGATTTTCAAGTGTCTGGGTGTGTTCGAACATATGTGCGAAGATTGATTTTCGAACAGAGTGCAAGGACAATTCTGGACTACAAGTCTCAGCATGTGTCAGAACTTGTATATCCGGACACATGTTCGAACACTCCCTTGGGTTTTCCTCTGATTTCAGTTCGACTAGCATCCAAACATTGATGTATGGACACAAGTTCAGATGCCACCACATATCTGACTTTCAAAAATTGTCCAAACTTTGATGTCCGGACACATGTCTAGACAGTTTTGGTTTTGAGTCTCGACTTCTGCCCGAACATTGATGTTCGGACACATGTTCGAATATTTGCTTGATTTTGAGTTTCGACTTGTGTCCGAATATTGATGTATGGACACATGTTTGGACATTTGACTATCTTTGATTCTGAGTCTTGACTTGTGTCCGAACACAAACGTTCGGACACCTCTCTGATTTGGCATAACTTCTTCGTCTGAACTCCATTTTGAGTGCCGTTTACGGCGTTGGACACCTCTAAGTCCGTACTCTGTTTCCTAAGTGTTTGAACATGATTGAATGCAAGTTTGCTTCTGTTTCACAAACTAATTGTTTTGGGACATTGTACTTTGCTTCTGAGCCGTGAATGGCTGGGTCGAGCTATTCTGTGGTATACCATGTTGACGTCATTCTGAGTGTTGGGTCTTTCCCATCTTGTTCTAGGGTGTTGTCGAACCCTTTGGCCTTTTGGTCATTTCTGCATTGCTGAGGGATATGTTAGATCCACGGGTCTCCAACCGTTTCTAAGAGTTATGCTTTATGCTGTTGTCCCCTTCTGATTGTAAACTCTGAAAGTTTCTAAACAGGGAACCCATGTTCCATTTTGTTATTGAATTTGCTATCTCTCTGTCTGATTTGGGAACTACTATATTATTTTTTTTCTTTTGCTTCTGTTTATGTTTTCAATTGTTTTGAGCGATCTCATTGATGACGGTCGCTGCGTACTGAGCTGTGGTTGCTCACTCCTTTCCACAACATATTAATATTTGTAGATTGATCGTTTGCTGGAGATCATGAGCGTCGAAGTTTTAGACATTACCTTTGACTTTGTTATTTGTCGTTGCATTTGATGTTAGACTTCAGTGTTTGTAGCCTTCGGGTGTTATGCTTTATGATTACACTTTCAGTACGTTTTGTAAACGTTGGGTATTTAAACAAGTATTTCCCTTTGGTTATGATCGTGAGTTTAGAATAGAGCCTTCCATGGCTTAGGTAGCATAGCATGCGGCGTGTAACGGTCCTGACTTTTCACCCGTGTTTGGGGTCCTTACAACCGTAATCTAAAGTCCAACAGCACGCGCGTGCCAAAGCACTTTAGATTACGGTTTTCTATGGAACCGTAATGTAAAGACCCTAACACGCGGGGACCGGAAAAAGGCCTTTAATTACGGTTTTAAACCGTATTTAAAGACGTCTCGTCTTACGTGACGCCCGCGTTAACTACGGTCCAGAACCATCATTAAACACGGTTTTGGACCATAATTTAAGGCCTTTGTTCCACCTGTGTGTTATTATCTCTGTGAATCTAATAGATGTACAGGAGGTGCAACTTTTAAAGGTACTCAGGAAGAACAAGGAAGCGATTGGATGTTGAAATACCCCAAACATTAATTACCCAAATTAACAAGGGATTAATTAATGAGAATAGAATGGGTCCATGATTAACCAACACAGAATAATGATCAAGGGGCAATACTCATCAATGAATACTACAACATCTAAATATACATAGACTAATATGTATAGTCCAAGATGGACATCAAACCATATATGAAGTTATGAATAAAAGAAGATCACACAAACAAGGAGAAAACTACTCCTAGGATTAACACAACATGTAACACATTAATACATGTACTAATATCATAAATAATGTGATCAATTATATAAATTACTTTATATAGTCAAACCAAATTGTAAGTGCAATAACCACTTATATATACACACTAGAACAAGGAAATAACATATGTCACAACCTAACACATAAACTAAGTCATAAGTGTACAAATTTAATGTCATAATATTAAGTCATGTAATTTAAAAAAAATCCCATCAAAGGCTGGTACAGCCGGATGCAAGGTAGAAAAAGGGGGAACCAAAAAGTAGAAGAAATAAAATAAGAGGAACAAGTACAACTAGCCTTACACCTAAACACCTAACCAAAGAATTTTCCTTTCTAATACCTATCTCTCCCACTCCATTCTCTATGCCCATGCTCTTAGCCGAATCAGCCATTCATCTTCTCCCTCTCAGCCGTCCACCTCATCCTTCCTCATCATCTTCATCTTCTTCCTTGAGCTTCAAGCTCCATTAATGGTGATCTAACTCATTTCACCTCCTTTTGCCTCAAAACTCCATTTTCTTGCACCAAATCACCACCCATCACTTTCCTCTCATTCTAGCTCAAAATTACTGGAGCATGGATCTTGCAAGTTAAGGTAAGAAAAATGACTCTAACTCTTTCCCCCTTCCATTTTAAGAGCTATAACTTCAACCACTCATTCCTCCATTTCTATGTTCGAAAATGTAGAGATTTGGAGCTCAACAACAGCAACAAAAATCATGGAAACAAGAGCTAGACAAGTTCAACAAAGTCAAGCTAAAAATGTGCTCAAAATCCCATCATTTCCCTTGGTTAAGTTATGTCCCAAACATACCCTCACTCATACCCATTTTTCTTCATCTTTACACACACAAATGAAGCTCCTTGTACAACTTGGTGAACCGCAAGTGGTGAAGCAAAAACCCCTCTTGAAACAAGGTAAATCTAGCTCATTAAAAGCTATGTTGGTACTCTAAACTTTTGATCTATTAAGAGCCTAGCTATATCTCTTATTTCTGGTTCAAACATGTCTGAATGGTTCATTAAAAACCCAAGGAGAAACCATGATCCAAAGGGAAGAAAGAGACCTAAAAGTCAACTTTGAAAGGTAAGTCACTTAATTAAGTCGTAAGACTTTTAAACTAAGGTTTGAACTTGTGTTTAGTGTAAAAATATGACCTAGATCTATTACTAATGTAGTGCTGAAAATACAAGAGGATTCCAAGGAGTTTTGGAGCCTTAAAACAAGTAAGCTTTCTTAAAACACATTTTTAAGCCTTAAGGCATTTTACCTTGCACAAACAATTAAGGCCGAGGATGTAGTGTACTATATGGGTAATTTTGACGGAAAAATGTAATTAGAACCTATGGTAATTTGTTAGGCTAAGTTACTTTGATAAGTAACAACTTATAATGTCATAAAAGTAATAAAAAGGGGGTAAAATGCAAATTTTCAAAGGTTGCTGTATAAAACAGTAAAAAGCTGAGAGAGGACCTGATATATTAAGTATTTGTATGTCATTAAATGTTACATTTGAAGTTTGTAATAAGGCCAAGTGTTTAGGCCATTTTTAAAAGTCATTTAATGTTTTTTTATGCTTTAAAAGTTATGTAATTGGGTAGTATAAAATGTGGTGAGAGAATCTGATTATTATGGGCTATTTGGTGAGTTTACAACCACATAAAAACATCAAGGAAAAATACCTATGCATTTGAGTGGAAATTGGTTTAATTATGAGGTTCAAATTAAGCTCTAAAGTGACTATAAACTTAGATATTGTTCTAATGTACAAAAGGATAAATTATAGGTGGTTAAGTATAAATAAACTGAAATTAGGGTGTTAAAATGTCACATGGTCGAAAACTAGCACTTGGTTAGAATTTAGATGAAAAATATAAGCTTTTGTAAAGTTAAGGGCCTAAATGGTAATTCTAGGAAAAATTAGGGTCAAATTCATAATTATGGAAAAGTTATGGTCATGGCAGTAGGTTGGTGGTCAACCTTGACCATAGTTGGGGTATTGACCTAATTGGATAAGAGAAATAATCAAATTCTTACCTTAAAGAAGTTTAGGGGATAAAATGTAAGATTTATAAAACTTGTGAGGTAAAAGTATAAATCTGGAAAATGTGGGCTGAAATTTGGAATTAAATATGAACTAGGGTCTTTTAGGATTAAGGAAGAAATGTTGGGTGAAAGTTGGGATTAAATTAAGAAGGTTATGAAGCATAAGTGTTAAAAGGGTAAAAATGTTAATTTTGTGAGTTAAGAAAGAGGATTATGAAACTAGTGGGGTTAAAATGTAATTTCTGGAAAATTGGGCAGAAAACAACAATAAAAACAGCCTAGGGTCTGTTAGTAATTTATTAGAGTTTTTGGGTTTGGTTTTAAAATTACAATGATGGAATTGTCTAACATATAGTTTAAGGATGTTATTATAAGATTTGGAAAGTAATGGGGGTCAAAGAGTAAAAAAAGAAAAGTTGGAGATAGGAGGGAAATGAAATCTGTACAGAATGGGTCTTGTATCACTTTTATAATATATGGTTGAAAATCATAGGTTAAAACTAGTTAAGGATATACATATTATAACATAAGGTCTAAGGTGTATAATTGAAACATTTCAAAATTAGTGTGGAAGATTTGCAATTAAAGAGAAAGTAAGGGTTGTTGCACAAAAATCAGAAGGTTAGGAGGTAAGATTTAACATATGATTGAGAGTATTATAAGTGTCACACTTATACAAGTCCAAACAACATTAAATGTAAAGATGAATATAATAAAGGAATTATATAATTCGCTAAACTAATGTGTGTATTTAAGGACTCGTGGAATTGTAAAATAACATGGGAATTAAATGAATGTTATGTTTTGAAATAATATTCCATATAAACCACATGACATTAGATCCTAATCTAAATATTGAGAGGTGAAAGGTAACACAAAGTAAGGGATTTAAGTGCTACACATGATACGATACAAAATATTATTATACCATAAGTTGTATAAGTCATATAAACTTATATGAATATGTGAGGTGTAAAAGATTATATGATATGGTGTAAAAAGTCATATAAAGAAGTTAGAGAATGATTTAAGGTGGAGGATTTAATCATACAACATTAGACATAATAACTAATGTTAAGTTGTAAAAAGTAGTACAAACAAATAAATTGTATAAACCAAGATTTATAGTAAGAATTATATAGATTTGTTGACTTAACTAAATTAACCAAGTCAACCCAAATTGACCCAAGTCAACGTAATTGACCAAAGAGAGTCAAGATGGCCAACTCACAATCCAAAGGGGGAGATCAAAGTCTAATAAACTATAAGGTCAATTATAACATATAGTAATGGACAATATAGTTACAAATACATGCATATATGTTTATGAGAATGAACACGTTAGATTAAATGATATGTTATATAAGTTAAACATCATGGGTATTAAACTAATACCACACGTTAACTATGTCATAAGCTAATATAGTTTAACTAATCTCGAATAACAACGACAACTGGTTAAGGGGTTAATCACGGGGCAAAACCGAGGAGATTAGTATATGGTGGGTTGCCCAATTGGTTTGAAATACGACCATTAATATTAAGCTGTATATTCCAGATATACGAGCTAGACGATATGAGCTGCGAGCTAGACGAACGTAGGGGATAAGTGTGATACGTCACTCTAGCATTGTTCAATGCTGAGCGGTATGTTATTGCGTGTTCTAATTGTACCTGAGGATTTCCTCGGGTTGAGATGTGTGAATTATTTGTCAAAAGGATATGTATGCTTGCATGTAAATGTGTTATGTTATTTATCTGTCGAGTCTATGCGCTATGTATATGATAGTTATACGAACCGGGACTAATACCAAACACACATGAGTATATATATACATATGCATAAATATGTCTTGAATTGAGATATGAGTAGTGATAGAGAAACATCACTCATGGAAGGATAATAACATAAACAAATTATCCTGAGATAACCGAAGGAGAGACGGGCACACCGCTCTCAAGTATAATAAACTCGAATATGAACATACACTAGATGACTTCTAGGTATACGTCAAAGACCAAAAGGTCTACTTACATTCGAGGAAGTAATTACTGGATAGCCTAAGATTGAATCTCAAGGATTTAAGTTAAGAGAACTTAATCCATTCAGTGAGAGGTTGGTTATGACAAGAGATATGGAATGTGGTGAGAAATCCAGGGCCGACTTGTTACGCATTGTGATCACGAGGGGATGACTGACAACAGGTCCGCTCAAGGAAATTCCAAGTACCGTATGACTACTTGGTCAGAGACACCGTTGTTGGTGGAATGGGCAATTGGGCCCTAGTATCATCTTATCCTACAACTTCAAGTTGTGTATTTCCAAAAAACGCAAACTTTGTTGGACAGAGGCACTGTCGCTGGTGTAAGAGCTCTTGGGCCCAGGATTGGTAAATTGAGTAAAGGCAATTGGGCCCAGGAAGAGTAAACCAAGTGAGAGTGTGATGACAAGTGGAAAGCTAGTAAGTCAATTAAGAAGTATAAAAGGTTGAGAATTCAATTACGTATAAGAAATGAATAACGGCCCTGCGGCCCTAATACCATAATCACTAACTCTAACTCTCATTGCGATGTTTTACCTGCTTATGCGTTGAACGGTTGTATGCTTACGATTGTATGGTGTGAGTTGTGTGAATGTTGGATGAACTGGTACTTGATTTAATATTGCACTTTTACAGTTTGTACATTGTAAAACGGAGTAGCATGAAACCAGAAATGCATGTTAAAAATTGGGCTAATTAACCTGAGTAGTCTAAAGGTCCAAGAGGATCATGTAGTAGCATGCTCAGCGTTTTGCAGCCTTTATGGCCACCAATTACAGGATTGTAGCTGATGAAGACTGACGTGCGAGAGTGGGACTTTTTGGGAGTAATTAGCAACATACCTATTGTAATACCATAGTAATTTGTTAAACTGTTTATGGTATTAGTTAGGTAGAGTGCTCCATGTCCTTTTTGGATTCGGTATTGTAAACTAATTTGTATTATGTCTCTGTCATCACTACGGAATTGTGAATTGTATTTTGTTGGTAAACGCTTCATAACTTACAAGGGTGAGTAATGGCAGGTAACACCCGGGTTGTGGTTTAGGACCGACTTTACTTTCTGTTGTGAATCGTTAATCATTTTTGTTAGGCACGCTAGACTATCAGGATTTTCGAATAGGGGTGTTACAGATTGTCGATTGCTGATATCGAAGGGATATTGGGTATCTTCTGCACCCATCGCATTCACTTAGAGGAAAATTGCAAGCCGCTGGTTCAACCTCAGTGTCGTTTGAATCCAAACATGAAGGAAGTTGTGAAGAAGGAGGTAATCAAGCTTCTAAATGTAGGTATTATCTATGCTATTTCTGATAGTGAATGGGTAAGTCCTACACAGGTAGTGCCCAAGAAAGGGGGATTTACTGTAGTTCCAAATGATAAAGGTGAATTAGTTCCTCAAAGAACTATTATAGGGCATAGAGTGTGAATTGACTATAGGAAGTTGAATGCTGCCACTAGAAAAGATCATTTTCCTCTTCCATTCATTGACCGAATTCTAGAGAGACTTTCAGGGCATAAGTACTATTATTTCTTGGATGGATATTCTGGTTATTTCCAGATTCCTATTGCTATAGACGACCAGGAGAAGCCACGTTTATGTGCCCTTATGGAACATATGCTTACCGATAGATGCCTTTTAGATTAAGCAATGCTTCAGCTACCTTCCAGCGATGCATGACTGCTATATTTTCTAATTATCTTGAGAAATGCGTCGAAGTATTTATGGATGATTTTTCTGTTTTTGGACTAACGTTTGATTCTTGTTTGGAAAATTTAGATCATATTCTAGCCCGGTGCAGAGAAACTCATCTAGTACTGAACTGGGAGAAGTGTCACTTCATGGTGTAAGAGGACGTTGTCTTGGGACATAAGGTATCAAGTAGGGGCATTGAGGTGGATAAAGCTAAAGTTGAAGTGATTGAGAAGTTGCCACTACCAGCCTGTGTGAAGGATCTCAGAAGTTTCCTTGGTCATGCAGGTTTTTACAGACGGTTCATCAAAGAATTTTCAAAGATCTCTAAGCCGTTGTGTGATCTGTTAGTGAAGGATGCAAAGTTTGAGTTTTCAAAATAATGTCTTGATGCATTCAATACGATCAAGGAAAATTTGGTGAGTGCCCCCATTGACGTTGCTCCTGATTGGTCTTTACCCTTTGAAATCATGTGTAATGCGAGCGACTTTGCTTATGGGAGCAGTTCTGGGTCAAAGGCATGAGAAGGTGCTGCGAGTTATCTACTACGTTGGCAAGACGCTTAATAAGGCCCAGAGAAACTATACCACCCTTGAGAAGGAGTTGTTGGTCATTGTCTATGCTTGTGACAAGTTCAGATCATACATCATTGGGAGCAAAGTCATTATGCATACTGATAAGTGTGAAACATATAGGCTTGTAAGGGCTTAATTACCTTATAATCTGCTACAATTTAAGCAATGTTTCTCACTTATTCTGCGTTTTCCCTAAGATTGATTTTTGATACGAATTGATGCATTTTATATGCTAAATATAGGAAAAACCCAGATAAATGAAGAGTTTTACATCATAAGGATTGCAACACAACAAACGGGGAACAAATCCGGAAAAAGAGGCGAAGATTGGTCACGTCCGGGTCAGGATAGCCGGACGCAAATCCGGACGTCTAATGTCCGGATCCAGACACGAGCCGGACGTGACCTAAAAATCCAGATCCGAGAGTTCTCTGTCTTGTCCGGATCCGGACAGCGATCCGGACATATTTCGAGTTTCAGATCTAGAGGTTCTGTGTCACGTCCGGATCCGGAAACAGATCCGGACGTCACACAGAGATGAAAAATAAAAATGCAATCGCGCTGATAATCGGGCTTTCGGCGCGATTATCAGCCAAAAGGAAGTCTAACCCATATCTCAATGATTATTGATACAGAGCCATGCTCAATTAATCACTCACTCACCAAACTTGCACTAACCTTTGTTTCATTTCTGAGCCTGTATAAACCCAGCTTCAGCCTTCACTTCAATTCGTCCCAGACTTGCGAGTCTAACCCCTTCTCTTCCTCTCTACATATCCTTTCCTCCACAACAATCCATTCATCTCCATTCATAAAACTTCCTCCGTAACTCTTCACCCTCACCCACAGACAAGAAAACTGCTCACGGGCTTCATTTACCCGCGTCCGGATTGACGTCCGGATCCGGACAGGACCAGGATAAGGCGTCCGGATCTACGTCCGACCCAATATAGCCGGACGAGACTCAGACGAGTGTGGAAATTGTAGAATCGACCACGGCTTCTAAAATTAGTTTTTCTGCTAAATCCCTCTATCCTTATGCTATTTATATTGAGCATTGTTATTTTGTCCATGGCTGAGTAGTCGCTTTTAATTTCGGTTTACTATATATCTCTAGAATAATTATTTCTGAACCTTTGTGATTTTCTGCAGTACAATAGAATAAAGTTCTTCTCCCTTAGGAATCCCTAGACTTGTTAATCTGATCAATTAAATAATTTTATCAGTTTGTTAGCTTACAAGTGAGAACTGCGGCAATCAATTGACTACAGGGAAAGAACCAGTTAGTATAGAGATGGTAATTCCTCTAAAACACTAGCTGACCATTAATCTAGACTACTCTTAAAGAAATTAGTAAACAGTGGATTCATAACGAGAGTTAGGATTCGGTCTTTGCTAATTAGAATTCGTGGAGCGGGAGACCGAATACGAGTTATCCTTATTCTAGGGTTTTATTCAGAATACTGCAGAAATCACTTAGGGGAAGAAATTGCAATCTAGAGAGAAGTAGTAAACCGGAATTTCCTTTATCAAACAAAATCAAAACAATTATTTACCTGTTGTTTATTGCTTTTTGAACTCTTTTACAACATTCACCATCACATACAAAAACCCCCCAATTTCCTGTTATTTGTTTTGTGTGTAAGTAGAAATTAAACTAGCCATTGCCTCCTTGGATTTGATACTCAGGGAATACTCCGAGATTTAATACTTGCTATAATCGACCGGTACACTTGCCGTTAGGTTAAACCCCCAGCACAATTTACCGTTAGGTTTTACCCCAGCAAGTTTTTGGCGTCGTTGCCGGGGAGGCACGGTTGCTTAGTTTAATTTTTCTTATATTGGTATTATCTCATTTAATTTTGTTTTGTTTTTGTTTTTTTAGTTTAGTCTATTTTTTGTTTTATTTTATTTTATTTTATTTTCCTTTGTTTATTTTCTTAGCTTGGTGCAATTTATTTCTTATTTTTGGTTCTAGTATTATTTTGGTTCTACCCAATTAAGTTTACTTTTACAACTAAATTACTGTCAGTTATCTGATTTTGGTTTATGGTTAAAACTCGTTCTGAAGGAAATCCAGAATTTGATCTGGAACCTGAGATAGAACGACTCACAAGAAGAAGTCGTCAGGGATTGGTACTGGAGTCTGCAGTTGAACCAGAGGTGTTTCTCAAAGACTCACCAGGTGATACCTCTGTTCAAGAAGAAGAGTATCTTATGGATGGTATCAGCGGTGAAAGAAGGATGAATGACTACACTCGTCCGAATGTGGAGGGACTCACATCACCAATAATAATCACTGCACTGCCAGAAGGGGTAGGATGGCAATTCAAGACCCATTATGTCATGATGGTCCTGAATGCTCCACAGTTCAGTGGAGTAGTCACTGAAGACCCAAATGTTCACCTTACATCCTTCCTGCGATTGGTTGGAGCATGTTCAACACCAGCGTCTCAGGAGGTAGCCAGACTAACCTTGTTTCCTTTTTCACTCAGGGACAGAGCTGCAGAGTGGCTGAACTCCCTATCTCTAAACAGTATCACTTCCTGGACGGAGTTAGCAAATGCATTCTTGGCGAAGTATTTCCCTCCTTCTCGAATGCTGACTATGAGAGGAGAGATTACCAACTTTAAGCAGTTCACCGGTGAGACATTATCTGAGGCTTGGGAGTGTTTCAAAGGGATTGTGCGCAGAGTACCACACCATGGCTTGGGAGAGGAGGAAATTTTGCAGTCATTTTACAAAGATTTGGATCATTCAAGCCGTTTGTTGGTAGACACTTGTGCAGGAGGAAGCCTCATGGAGTTACCAATAGCTAGAATCAAGGAGTTGTTGGAAACTCTTTCCAACTCAGCTAACCAATGGGGAGGTGCGAGAACCGAAGAAGCAACACCAAAGAAAACTGCTGGAGTTTATGGAGTGGATTCGAATACTTTTCTGGCTGCCAAGATAGAAGTAATGTCGAAGCAGTTTGAGCATATGTGTGCAGTGATGAACCCGCAGTAAAATGCAGCAGCTGCTCCTGAGGTTTATCCACCTTGTGAATATTGTGGTAGAGGCTCTAACATGTGCCAGTGTGTTCCACCGCAAGAAGAAGCGGTAAACTATGTTGGTAACAGACCAGGTAATTATTTCGGGAATCAAGGCAACCCTGGTTATCATTCTCAGCAACAGAATCGTTATCAAGCTGGTGGTAGCAACAACTTCAATCAGAGACCGCCACAACAGTATAATCAAACATACCAGAAACCAATCCAAAACCAGCAGGCACAGAGTTCCGGTGCTGGAACATCCTCGAAAATGGAAGAAGTACTGGCCAGAATGAATGATTTCATCACGGTTAACACCAAGAAATTTAATGAGCTGGAAGCTTTCAATCAGGAGCAGAGGATTTTCAACAATGATCAAAGGATATTTAATAAGAACGTCGAGACTCAGCTGTCTCAAATATCGCAACAGTTGGCTTAGCGTCCTTTGGGTTCTTTGCCTAGTCAGTCAGAGCAGAATCCAAGAGAGTATGCTAAAGCTGTTTTTGCTGTGGAAGAAGATACTCCACTTGTCGCTGCAGTTTTACCTGTTCAACAAGAGGTTAAGGACTCCATTAAAGTTATTGAAAACCCCAAGGGGAAGGAGTCTCCTGAAACTCAACCTTCTTACTCTTCTGTTTCCAATCGCAAATTAGAAGAACCTATTCCTTTCCCTGACAGGTTAAAGAAAAGGGATCTCGATGAACAGCTTGGAAAATTTCTTAAAATTTTTAAGAAATCAACTAAAGATATTCCTTTTTCTGATATGCTTAAGTTAATGCCCAATTATGCCACACTGGTGGATGATATCTTGGCTAACAAATGTCTACAGCAGGAAAAGGAAACAGCGAAGAAGGTAACTACTAGGAGTAGTAAAGGTAAGGCTACTGAGCCTCAGGTGGTGAGCATAGAGCAACCGGTGCTAGAGAATGAGCGGAATTGTGAAGTTACCAAATCTCCTACACTTACACCACCTACAGTTGAAGTTGCTCCTCCAGCTCCATTTCCAAACAGAACCAAGCGTTCCAAGGAGGATAGTGAGTTTGATAAGTTTCTTACTTTACTTCGTCAACTATCTGTTGATATCCCTTTTGTGGATTTAGTTGCGAAGGTGCCTTACTATACCAAGTATTTAAGAAAGCTTTTATCTAATAAGGCAAAGTTAGTTGAGACAGGAACTATTCAGTTCACAGAGACTTGTACAGCGATCATACAGAAGTGCTTACCAGAAAAATGCAAAGATCCTGTAAGCTTCACAATTCCATGTAGAATAGGAGACATTGACTTCGACCACTGTCTTGCTGATTTAGGAGCGTCAATTAGTATCATGCCATACACTTTATTTGAAAAGCTTGGAATTGGAGACTTACAGCCTACACGAATGACGCTTCAGCTAGCAGATCGCTCAATGGTTTACCCTTGTGGAATTGCAAAAGATGTGATGGTAAAGGTGAAGCATCTGTATTTCCCCTGCGACTTTGTCGTACTCGACATGGCTGCAAATCCAACGGTCCCTATTATCCTTGGAAGACCCTTCCTAGCAACAACCAACGCTTGGATCGAAGTTGCTCATGGTATGATCACTTTAAATGCAGAAGGTGAGCAGCTACTGTTTTATGGTGGCAGGTCTTCTAAAAACGTTTTGGAAGCTTCTCGGAGTTCATGTCACCAGGTTTCAACGACGGCTCAATCTTCTGGAATCTCCTGAGAAAACAAAAACAAGGTCTAGCCAAAGACCGAAAAGACGGGCAGCTTGGTGGGAGGCAACCCACCAGTATAAAATCTCCTCCCCACTTTCTTTTTACACTTTCCTATTACTTGATTTAATTTTCTTTTAATTTATTGAGAATTTTTACTATTTTACTGCCAGAGATCCGACTCCCCTATTTCAATAACTAACTCTGCCTGGATCCACTTGAGTTCTTCTGGTTTTGCATATTTAATCTTTCAGGTACTTCATTCTAATGCTAAACGGAACTCAAGTGTGGGGAAATATCATGGCATTGTTCACCACTGATCAGGGAGTCCTTTAACACTCTGGCTATTTCATTTCTACATTCCTTGTGTTTGTTTTATTTTTGTTTAATTATTTATGGAAATGTTTTTATTTTAAATGAGTTGTTTTTAGATTAATGGTTTTAATTTAATTTAATCTATATAAAAAAAAGACGTTTCAACGCGTCCGGCTAAACTTAGCCGGACGCAAAAGCGGACGCGTACAAAACCTAATACGTCCGGATACGGACGCCTCATCCGGACGTAACTAAAACTCGCGCCGCGATTTTAATTTCTTTCTTCTATTCTCTCTTTCTTCCTCGTTCCTTTCTTCTTCCTTCGCCCGACAAAATCGAACCCAGAAAACACCCCTCTGCTTCACCATTTTCGCCGCCTCCAAACATCACCACCACCACCGCTCCCACCGGCGACACCATGAAACCACCCAACCACAACAGTATCACCCAGTCGCCTGCATTTTCTTCCATTTCCCCAACTTTTGAAACCCCAAAATTGAATCAGGTTTTTAATTTTCGTTTTATGCAATTTCGATTCTATTTTTTATCAAATTGTAGTAGATAGGTTATAGTTTTGTGCTTAATGATGTTAATTTGTCGCCGAACTTCGAAAACGAGAAGTCTTCTGTGCAATTTGTGAGATTCTGTGTGAAATTTTGGTAGTTTTGAAACTGTGAGTTCGCTGCGCAAATTTTTTTTAGGGTTCATGTCGCGTCCGGATCTGCGTCCGGCTAAGTTGACCCGGACGTGGATCCGGACATGTTAAAATTTTCCGAATTTTCTGAAATTATTGTCTAGGGTTATGTTGTACTGTTTATTGCTATTGTTTGTTATGTTTAGATGTTTTAATACATTGGTAATTGTAGAATAACTATGTGCCAGAATATGTTCAAATAGAACTTACTGCTCGATCGGTTTCGGATTTTGGTTGTCTTTCGCTTCTCTTTTCTTGCTGTTTAGGTTTCTTACTGCATTTGTTTATCGTTTAGATGGCTCGCACTAGAGGAGGATTTACACGCACGGGTTCTTCTTCGAGGAACCCACGCCCCGACGACCAGTTTGAGCCAGCCGCTGCCCCACTATGCGCTGACGGATTCAGATCTGCTAGAGCCCGGGCTTGGTACGATCAGGGCGGGGCCTTCGTCATTGAGAGGCGCATCAGCGATGAGGCATTAGCTGCCGCCGGGCTTACAGACCTATTTGAGGGGATTGGCGCCACCAGCATCTTGCGCATGGGCGTGGGTGTCTTCTCTCCGGAGCTGGTACGAGAGTTATACGCCAATGCTGTGGCATCAGATACGACACACAGCATCACATCATACGTACGCCAGTTCCAGGTGGAGGTAACCCCTAAGACTTTTGCTGCTCTTTTATTCCTCCCGGACAATGATGCTACACATTTAGAGTTTACGGAGGAGTCACTTAGGGAGAGTAAGTCTAGGTGGTTACAAAAGGTCGGGAGTACTACTCACCGACGGGGTGAGGAAAATAAGACTGTGCTCCCCTATGCTATCCTCCCCTCCCTTCCACAGAGGACCCTAGCAGAGATCCTCAGTCATCAGATCCGACCTCATGCTGGGAATGATGCTTCTGACGAGGATTGTGTCGTCCTCGACTACCTCCTGGCCTCACCTCATCCACCAGCCCAGCAGCTCTCGCTACCTTTCATGATGTTTAGGCAGCTGCATAAGGTGGTGATCTATCTATGGACAAAGAAGAAGAAGATCACCTCTATCTTTCCTATTTTCATCCAGCATCTTCTTGCCTCTACCCTCCCCGAGGAGATCTTCACTGATATGGCGGTGAGGGAGGGTGAGACACCCATCTCCCTTGGGACCTTCAGGAGATGGGGTTTCTTACGCCTCGATGACGGCAGTTGGGTGAGGGGCAGCTCGGGTCTAGGATCGACCGGCACCTCTACGAGTTCCAGCTCTACTCCAGCAGCCACTGCTACCATGGCACCCCCCATATCCCCAGTGATGAGCATCCCGTCAGAGATGTAGACCCTGATGGACTCCCTCCTCCAGCAGCAGCAGAGGATGGAGCAGCGCTTCGGGAGTATGGAGCAGCAGTTTGGGGATGTCCAGCAGCGTCAGACACGCATGGAGGGGCACATAGATGACATCCACCAGACGCAGGAGCACCTCCAGGCAGAGCAGACTTCTATCCGCGACACACAGACTACGCTCGCAGAGCGCTTGGAGCGCAGTGATGCATTGCAGAGAGAGACAACCACTCATCAGACCCAGACTACCTAGATCTTACAGATGCTCATGGCTCAGATGAGACCTCCGCCACCACCACCCCCTCAGTGACCGCCATCCTATCTTTACTGCTTTCTTTTATTTTTCTGTACTTTTCTTTTTTCTTTGACTTATTTTACTTTTGTTTGTTATTACTAACAGTTAAACACGGAACTAACAGGTGAAGTGATGGTGTTATATTTGGCAGTACTTAAGTTCTGAATTGCTAAGGTTCTTTTTTCTTTGAGCAGTACAACATTCGTCACTGATTTATTTACATGTCCTATCTACTGCGAAACAAATGGCTTGAGAAACTCGCAACTTTTACTCTGCACAACACGCATACGGTCTGTGACTCATGAGGAATATCTCAACCCCTGCAAAATTCCAAGTGTGAGGAAGAACATCTTCGTCCATCTATAACACCAGGGGAGTCTCAGTTCCTAATTTAACTTATTGATGTTCCACCTTTCTCGCGTTGAGGATTAATTATTGCATATGCATCTATTATGAGTATAGCATGTTTTGAAAGCTATTTTACCTGCATTTCTTTTATGATCAATGAGGACATTGCTCCTCTTAAGTGTGAGGAAGGAAAGATCTTTCCCTGAAAACATTCTAGATGTTCTTTAATGCCACACTTGCTTTTTGCTGCTCTAATGCCTGTGCACACCGAGTGAAATTAAACCAAGTGAAAACCGTAGGAATCGTTTTGCTTGATGAGGTTTGATAAATAATTTTTCAAAAATACTCTATTTTCACTGAAACCAGGTGGATTAGCTAGTTGTGGAAACCAAATTATTTTAGCTTGGGATTTTGGAAATGAAGAGAATGTTTGGAATGAAAAGGATAAGGAAAGGTACTCCACTGATCAAAATTTTTTTCCTAACAATAGCAGGCCTCGTCTATCCGGTTATTAAGTCTTAAGGGTGCCTTAACACCTATCTACCTAGGGTCTCGGGATCTGGGATAGTTGGCCCAACACCGTTACAAGGATAGAAAGAAAAGTCTGGGTTATGGAATAACTCTACAATTCACAATTATTCGTTTGTTTTGCATATAGTTCTTGGAAGAAGAATGTTTTTGCATATGAAAGAAAAATTAATTGCAGTTTAATTTTTGTTTTTGATCACGAGTACGTGGTGTTGAAAGGTATTGCGGAATAGGGCATTACTTCACACCCCTTGTCATCCAAAGGTTAGAGGAATGAAAATTGGTGGAAAGTCCCAAGCTAAGTTAACTTGTTTTCTATAATCTAGTTTCTCTATGCTTTTACAAAATTCTTCTTACTCCACTGTTTGTGAAAACCTACCTCTAAAGAGCAAGATTAATTCTTTCATTTATCACTTTGTTTGATTTCGCCCTGCACTTGTTTAAATTTGGAGATTATTTGACTGTTTTAGAGATATTCTTATTCTTTATTTGCTTGAGGACAAGCAAAAGCTTAAGTGTGAGGAAGTTGATAAGTGTGAAACATATAGGCTTTTAAGGGCTTAATTACCTTATAATCTGCTACAATTTAAGCAATGTTTCTCACTTATTCTGCGTTTTCCCTAAGATTGATGTTTGATATGAACTGATGCATTTTATATGCTAAATATAGGAAAAACCCAGATAAATGAAGAGTTTTACATCATAAGGATTGCAACACAACAAACGGGGAACAAATCCGGAAAAAGAGGCGAAGATTGGTCACGTCCGGGTCAGGATAGCCGGATGCAAATCCGGACGTCTAATGTCCGGATCCGGACACGAGCCGGACGTGACCTAAAAATCCAGATCCGAGAGTTCTCTGTCTTGTCCGGATCCGGACAGCGATCCGGACATATTTCGAGTTTCAGATCTAGAGGTTCTGTGTCACGTCCGGATCCGGACACAGATCCGGACGTCACACAGAGATGAAAAATAAAAATGCAATCGCGCTGATAATCGGGCTTTCGGCGCGATTATCAGCCGAAAGGAAGTCTAACCCATACCTCAACGATTATTGATACATAGCCATGCTCAATTAATCACTCACTCACCAAACTTCCACTAACCTTTGTTTCATTTCTGAGCCTATATAAACCCAGCTTCAGCCTTCACTTCAATTCGTCCCTGACTTGCGAGTCTAACCCCTTCTCTTCCTCTGTACATATCCTTTCCTCCACAACAATCCATTCATCTCCATTCATAAAACTTCCTCCGTAACTCTTCACCCTCACCCACAGACTAGAAAACTGCTCACGGGCTTCATTTACCCGCGTCCGGATTGACGTCCGGATTCGGACAGGACCAGGATAAGGCGTCCGGATCTACGTCCAACCCAATACAGCCGGACGAGACTCAGACGAGTGTGGAAATTGCAGAATCGACCACGGCTTCTAAAATCAGTTTTTTCTGCTAAATCCCTCTATCCTTATGCTATTTATATTGAGCATTGTTATTTTGTCCATGGCTGAGTAGTCGCTTTTAATTTCGGTTTACTATGTATCTCTAGAATAATTATTTCTGAACCTTTGTGATTTTCTGCAGTACAATAGAATAAAGTTCTTCTCCCTTATGAATCCCTAGACTTGTTAATATGATCAATTAAATAAGTTTATCAATTTGTTAGCCTACAAGTGAGAACTGCGGCTATCAATTGACTACAGAGAAAGAACCAGTTAGTATAGAGATGGTAATTCCTCTAAAACACTAGCTGACCATTAATCTAGACTACTCTTAAAGCAATTAGTAAACAGTGGATTCATAACGAGAGTTAGGATTCGGTCTTTGCTAATTAGAATTCGTGGAGCGGGAGACCGAATACGAGTTATCCTTATTCTAGGGTTTTATTCAGAATACTGTAGAAATCACTTAGGGGAAGAAATTGTAATCTTGAGAGAAGTAGTAAACCGGAATTTCCTTTATCAAACAAAATCAAAACAATTATTTACCTGTTGTTTATTGCTTTTTGAACTCTTTTACAACATTCACCATCACATTCAAAAACCCCCAATTTCCTGTTATTTGTTTTGTGTGTAAGTAGAAATTAAACTAGCCACCACCTCCTTGGATTTGATACTCAGGGAATACTCCGAGATTTAAAACTTGCTATAATCGACCGGTACACTTGCCGTTAGGTTAACCCCCAGCACAATTTACCGTTAGGTTTTACCCCAACACATACCGACCACTCTGCCTTGAGATATATGTTCCAAAAAACTGATCCTAAGCCCCAGTTAATCAGATGGATATTACTCCTTTAGGAGTTTGATATTGAGGTGAAGGATAAACCCGGAGTGCAGAACGGAGTTGATGATCATTTATCACGGATGCAGTGTCCTGATAATGGTATACCAATCAATGAATATTTCCCACATGAGCTGGTGTATGCAGTTGGTTTTAAGGAGGATCCTTGGTATGGTGATAATGCGAATTTCCTTGCTAAGCAGATTTTGCCACCTGAGATGACTTATCAGTAGCGCAAGAAATTCTTTTCTACTATTAAGCATTACCAGTGGGATGATCCGTTTTTGTTCAAGGTTTGTGGGGATGGGATTATTCATCAGTGTGTCCCGGAGACTGAAACACATGAAATCCTTGTCCATTGCCATTCAAGAGAAGCTGGAGGACATTTCAGGCCAGCTAACACAGCAGCTAAGGTTTGGAGGCTGGTTTCTTTTGGAAGACGCTGCATAAAGATTGCCATACATTTGTCTCTACATGTGACAGTTGATAGCGCCAAGGCAACCTTTCGCGTAAGCATGAGATTCCTTTGAATTTTATCTTGGAGGTTGAGCCCTTTGATCTACAGGGAACAGATTTCATGGGGTCATTTCCTACTTCACATCCGAATCTTTACATCTTGGTAGCTGTGGATTTTGTGACTAAGTGGTCTGAAGCAGTGGCTACACCTACCAATGACGCAAAGGTTGTGCTCCGGTTTTTGAACAGTGTTGAGACATAAAAGTGTTGCAGAGATAGTCAATCACCTCGACGGAGTCACTCGTCCTCGACAAAACACAAAGAAGAAGATTCGCGTCAAACAACAAAAGGAGTCTGCACAACTGATGATGAAGCACCACAGACCCTTTCATGCCGTTACGGATATTAAGGAACGAACTCGTCAACACTCCAATGCTCCAATAGTCATATCACTACCCCAGTCGTATATGAAGTTCACGGCCCAAGTCAAACTACCACTAACCCAGTCGTATCCAAAGTTCACGGCTCAAGTCAGACTAGAAATACCTGAAGACGTTTTCCACTAAGTTAGTTCCAACAATTTTGGAACTGACTCCTTCGAGCCGTTGCTCTTACAACCAGTATAAATAGTCATGTAATAGCTAGTTTTCAGACATGCTTTCAGAGAGAAATATTCCAGAGATTAGAGAGAGAATAGCCATTGTAATTTAGGGAGAGAATTCATACCAAATTAGTTAGTGCATCTAGATAGACTCTTTCTAGGAAGATCCCAGTTTTACTACACTTACCATTGACCTGATCAGAAAGTGTAATGGGTGAGTGAGTGAAAACCACGAAGTAGATCTTTTCTACTGAGTGGGCATTGTAAGTTATTTTGTTTTGGCCAGAAAATAAAATAGCTTATTTTGTGTATCTTGCTGAGTTCCACAAAGTCTTTCTACCTATCTAGTGTTAATCCATTTTGCTTCACTAAGTCTTCCGTGCAGTTAGTTTGGTCAATTCGACTAAGTGCCTCTGTGTTTCAAGTGTTCTCACATACAAAGTTCAATTGAGTCAAACCACCTTATAGACTAACACCTTGAGTTAGTTTAAGTCAGCCGTCCAATCCTACACCTGGTATCAGAGCCTTGTTTAGGCTGACATTCAATCAACTAGCAATGGCAGACCTCTTCACGAATCAAAACAACAAAATGCACTTTGAGCATCCTAGACTCACCTTCACAAACTATGATCATTGGAAAAATGAGATCGAGCAACACATTGAGTTAGTCAACTCTGAACTTTGGGAGATAGTCACTGGAGGAGATCTTGTAGTCAATCCAGATCGATCCACATGGACTGCTACAGATCGCAAAAGGTATAAGCTAAATCGACAAGCATCCCACGCAATCTACACTTGCTTGTCCATTCCAGAACAAAGAAGAGTCAATCACTATAAGTCTACAAACGAGATATGGACCCTCCTTCAAGCTACCCATGAAGGAGTCACTGAACTCAAGAAATGCAAAGCTCAATAACTTCGAATGGACTATGAGAATTTTCTGCAAAAATCCGGTGAGTCTCTCAAAGAAGTGCTTGATCATTTTTATTTACTAACAACTACTATGCAGGAAGTAAACATTTTACTGGATAGAGAGAGTGTCTTGTACAAGCTGCTTGATAGTCTCAGAGAAGATTGGGCAGAGACAGTAATCTCCACCAAAGCATGCAAGGACTTATCCAAATGGAGCTGCCAAGACTTGGGTTCCTATCTACAATATGTAGATAAGTACACGAAGAATGTTCGAAAGAAGTGTGGTAATACATCTTCTTCTTCTTCCAATAAAATTACTACTTTGAGTGACCAAGCCTTGCAGGTTAATTCAACTCAGTACACTCAAGAAGGAGCCTATGTCGCTGATACTCAAATCAGACAAGCTAAGGCCGAGTTGGTGGACATTATTGTTGAATAAAGTGAGGCTGAGACTATGGAAACCTTTGTCGTCATAGTAAAGAACTTCTAAAAATTCATGCGTAACCAACCAAATCAACAGAGTCGGTCATTCTCAAATACCTCCAAATAAGTCTTCAACTCTGTCACCTATTTTAACTACAACAAACCTGGTCATTTGAAGAAGGACTACCCATTACTCAAAAACCAGTATGGAAAATCCCAAGGGAGGCCACTAATTGCAGCCGTCGGTTGGGGTGACTCAGACTCCGATGATCAAGACATAGAGTCAAGCGGTCTAGTATGCCTCATGGCACATGATCCAACTGAGTCCATGATCCCCGACAATGAGGTAACCCGCTCTCATCTTGAGACAGATCTTTATCGTATATCTCCTATGGGCTTTATGACTTTATTTGCTAAAATCGACTCTGAAACTAACTCCCTTAAAGCTAATCTCACCAGTAAAATTTCTGAATTAACTGAGGAACTCGAGATCTTAAAGGGTCTCATGTAAGCTTTGAGAGATGAAGCTGAGGAACACAAAACTATATCTTGCTCACTAAGGTTGGACTTACTGGACTCACGGCGCCGTGTTGATTCCCTTCAAAAGGAACTCAACGACCCCAAGAGTCTTAGTCAATCCAACCAAAGCAAGCAAGAAGAGTCACTCACTCTGATTGACTCTCTCATGCGTGATCTCACTATCTCGACCGACAAATGTTGTTCCCTTTAAAATGAGTTAAACACTTCAGAATCCAAAGTTATATCTTTAAACTCCTCTATCAAACATCTTACTCAAAAGATGAAAGAAAAAGAGTATGCACTCTCTCTCAAACCAGTCAATTTCATCAAACAAGTCACTTCCACTGAATTACCTGAGTGGGCTAACTCAAAAATCAAGGAAGTTAGTTGAAATCGTGATGATCTTTGCAAAAAGGTAGAACAAGTCTCTGAAGAGATCATCAATCTACGATCTGGAGTTGGATTCACTCAATCCAAGCCCAAGTGGCATAAGGGTAAATTCGACATCCCAAAAAATATTTCCAAATCCAACAACATGGCCAAGCGACAACAACAAAAAGAAAATTTTGATTCTTGGTGGAAAGGATAGCAAAAATAAGTTAATCTCCCCCTACTTAGATTTGTTGTTATTACGGGAGCCTTGGACATAGAGATAGTGCTTGTGATAAATTGAATAGAGATCTTTAGTTTAATCTCAAACGAGTCAGACTAATTCTTGAAGCTAGAGAAGAGTTAAAAAAAACACAAGTACATCTGGGTTCCCAAGACTAACAAATAATCTTATGTTTGTAGGTGAAGGCGAATGAAGACTGCTGGTACTTGGATAGTGGATGCTCTCATCATATGACAGGAAATCCAAATCAATTCAATTCGCTTTCATCCTACAAAGGAGGTAAGGTTACTTTTGGAAACAACAACCAAGGTGAAATCATGGGAGTTGGCTCTGTAGGTAACCCCTCTAGATTTAAAATTGATGAAGTCCATCTGGTCACTGGACTTCAACACAGTCTATTAAGAATTTCTCAAATTTGTGATAGATTCAATTTGGTACTTTTCTCATCTTCAGATTGTAAGGTTTTTGATGAGCGTACAGGTTCTCTAAAAGATATTGGACGCAGAGAAGGTAATCTCTACAAAATGTGCCTAAACTCAATCAATCTAGATGATCAAGTCTGTCTAAATGTGCATTCCAAAAATATATTGTTGTGGCACTCCAGACTTGGTCACGCAAATCATCGGCTACTGAATAAGCTCAAGAGTAAGGATTTGGTGATTGGTTTATCCGATACAAACTTTGACACATACTCCGTCTGTAAAGCGTGCATAAAAGGTAAACACACCTGGTCCTCCTTCAAATGTAAGTCAACTCTCTCCACTAGCTCTCCGTTAGAATTGCTCCATATGGATCTTGTTGGCCTCATGCGTACTCAAAGTAGAAATGGTAAGAGGTATATTCTGGTCATAGTTGATGATTATTCTAGATGGACTTGGGTAATCTTTATGTCTGCTAAGGATGAAACTTTTATGGAGTTTCTCAGACTCCATAAAGTACTCAACAACAAATTCTCATTTACTCTAAAAACCCTGAGAACAGACCAGGGCACTGATTTTTGCAACAAGTCGTTTGATGAGTTTTGCAGGGATAACGGAGTTGATCATCAAGTTTCATCCGCAAGAACTCCAAAGCAGAATGGAGTCGTTGAATGAAAAAATAGGACCTTGGTCGAGATGGCGTGTACCATGCTTATTGATAGTCAACTAGCTCCATCATACTGGGCAGAGGCTGTTAATACATCTTGCTATGTGCTAAATCGCGCCTTGATCCACCATTTTATTCACAAGACTCCTTACGAACTCCTCCGTTAACGCAAACCAAATCTTATTCATCTCAGGCGTTTCGGGTGTAAGTGTTATATACATAATAATGGTAAGGACAACTTGGGTAAGTTCTCTCCCAAGAGTGTTGAAGGCATATTCCTTGGTTATTCTTCTACAAGCAAAGTCTATCGGGTTATCAATGGAGAACTCAATGTTTAGAAGAAAGCCCCAATGTCAAGTTCGATGAGTCTAACAATGTTGGCTCATCTTCTGATCCACTTGACTTTGCTCCAGATGACTTTCTTACTGATCCACACTTCATCACCGTACCCATAAACAGAATACAAGATTCCTAGTCTACTCCACTTGACGACTCCCCAGGAAAGAAAAGCCATTCCTCATATTCTAAAGACATTGACAATAACTCTGACACACTCCATCCTGAAAATTTGGACTTTGACTCCACCGACAAAGAAACTCCACCTCCTGCTTCACATTGACAGTTCCAACAAAAATCATCTCACCCTCCTGAAAACATTATTTCAGACCCTCATTCAGGTGTTCAAACACGTTTTCAAGCTATGCAAAACCTATGTGCCTTTGGTGCTTTTCTTTCAAGCACTGAACAGCAAAACGTCAAAGAGGCACTTCTGGATAGTGATTGGGTCACTGCTATGCAGGAGGAACTAAATTCCCTCCAAAGACATGCTATCTGGGAATTAGTCCCTCTACCCTTACATCAACAAACCATTGCTACACGTTGGGTCTTTCGTAATAAACTTGAAGATGCGGGACAAGTTTTCAGGAATAAAGCTCATTTGGTTGTTCAAGGCTATAATCAAGAAGAAGGGATTGATTATGATGAAACCTTTGCACCTGTAGCTCGTCTTGAAGCAATTCACATGTTAATTACGTTTACTGCATTCAAAGGTTTTACATTATATCAAATGGACGTCAAGACGGCCTTCCTTCATGGCTATATTGATAGAGAAGTCTATGTCGAGCAACCCCCAGGGTTCATAGACTCCGTCCATCCCGACTACGTCTAAAAATTTTGTAAGGCCCTTTATGGACTCAAACAGGCTCCGCGAGCATGGTATGAAAGACTCTCTACATATATCTTGTAAAATGGTTTCTCTAGAGGTAACATAGATAAAACATTATTCATTCTTCATTCATCACATGACTTACTTCTAGTACAGATCTATGTTGATGATATTATTTATGGTTCTACCAGTAACACCCTCTGTGAACATTTTGCTAATCTTATGAAGAAAGAGTTTTCCATGAATGAGTTAGGTGAGCTAAAGTTCTTCTTAGGACTACAAGTTCAACAGGAAAAGGAAGGGATCAAAATCCACCAACAAAAGTACATCAAGGAACTCCTTGACCAGTACAATCTTACAAATGTCAAGAGCATGTCAACTCCCAGCTGCACATCTGCTAAACTTCATCTTGATGACGACGAATTCGGTGTCAATACCATAGAGTATAGAGGAATGATAGGGTCCCTCCTATATTTGACCGCTAGTGGCCCTGATATTCTCCACGCAGTCTGTCTTTGTGCCCGCTTTCAGGCAGCACCAAAGCAATCTCACCTTAAAGCAGTCAAATGTATCATTCGATACATCAAAGGTACAAGTACACTCTATCTATGGTATCCTCAATCTCCTACTTTTACCTTATCTAGTTATAGTGACTCCGATTGGGCTGGTTCCCTCCAAGATCGCAAGAGTACTTCAGGTAATGCACAGTTCTTGGGTCTTTGTCTCGTTTCATGGTCCTCCAAAAAGTAAAACTCTGTAGCACTTTCCACAGCTGAGGCGGAGTATGTCTCTGTTGCTGCCTGTTGCTCCCAACTTCTTTGGATGAAACAACAACTCCAAGACTATCATGTTACCCAAGAACAGATCCCAATCTTTTGTGATAACAAAAGCATAATCAAAATATCCGAAAACCCATTCCAACACTCAAGAAACAAACACATTGAAATCCGCTTTCATTTCTTGAAGAACAGTGTCAAGAAAAAGCTAATTCAACTTGACTTTGTCCCCACAGAAGATCAACTTGCAGATATCTTCACTAAACCCCTGTCCACAACACAATTTGAAGCACTCCGATCAGCAATTGGATTGACTCCGTCTACCTAGACGGTCGCATCTCCTTGCACCTACCGCAATCGTCAACAGGTATGTCCTTATGTCTCACCGAGTCTGTCCTTGTTTGTGAATGAATCTTTGAACTGTGTTATGCTTGAATGACTCTATGTATCTATCGCTACATGCACATGTCACCAATCCGCACCCATTCCGCTAAATCCATGCCTTTGAACTCACGCACCTGATTTTTCTCGCCTGACACACGCAATAGAAACCTCTGCATCTTCCGTCAACCCTTTAAACCTTTATCTCGCCTACATCACTTCTAAGCCTCTCTCACCCACAATCTCTTTTCACTCCACACTAAAGCCTCCTAACAATGGCGGGAATTAATGTCAACGACATCAACATCCCCGCTGAAATTTTTTAAGATTCACTTCACCTCCAAGTCTACCTTCAGTCTATGGCAACCCCCAATCCACCCTCCGACACCGTCACCACACATTCACCCACAAAAACCACCGCCACTCCCTCTCCAGCAAACTACGCTACACCACCACATTCCCCTCACAACAACTCCCCATAATTCACACCTCCGTCAACTGCCAGGATAGAAATTCTTGAAACAGATGTCGAAGAGATCACCCCACTCCAAACAAAACCGCCATCCCCACCATCTCAACAACCAAACCCTAAATCCAAAGAACCTGCCCATCAACCACCACAACCCCAATCTAAAAAATAACCAACACCTACTCCTCAACCATCTCATGAAAAGTCTGCAACCCCAACCCCTCCACCATCTCCAAAACCTAACCCTACAAAAGAGAGGCGACAACAACCCGACCCACAGCCAAACGTGCCCTACACTTCTCTGTAAAGGTTCAACCAGCCTCCTCAGCTTCTAGTGAGTCTTCCCCGGTCCAAGAACTCCCTGTAAATAGTCACGACACCTCTACCGGTGCCACTTCAACAAGAACACAAAAGCCATCCAAGCCGCGGCGTCGCATTGCAAAGATAGATCCCTTCACGCAATGTTATATGCTTTCTGATCCTGCTGCGGATCGAAACATTGTTGAGGGTAAATTTCTTGACTTTTCTTGGGCTCTGTCTACTAATCTGGGAGAGTTGGTCAAAATGTTAAAGATTCAGGGTTGGACACATTTATTTTCTGAAGTCTATGAGGCGAATCCGTAAGAGTCTCTCGACTTTTACCTAAACCTTGTCATTCGAAATGGTGCGACACAGTCCTTTGTCAACTCCACTACCATCTTTTTTGATCTTGCAAAATTTTCTGAAGTTTTAGGAGTCCCTCATATGGGTTTACAATTCTATGAACAAGGAGTTCTTCTTGAAATTCCCGGGGTCCCACACAACAAGATCTACCACTTTTTCTCTTCCAAAAGAAAAGTTGGCTCCCCAATCCCCAGAGGTGATCTTTCGATACCCCACCAACTTCTCCACATCCTTGTCATCAAAAAAATTGTTCCAAGAAAGGAGGGAAATCAAATGGTCAACTATTAAGACCAAACCATTATGCACTGCAGTCTCAACCATCACCCTCTCAATTTGGCCCACTTAATTCTACATCATTTGGCCCAATCTGTCAATACTCCAAAGCACTCCCTAGGTTATGTGTTCTGGCTCCCTCGAATATTCAAATTCTTTCAGGTACCTTTGAAGAAATCCACGCCAGAGTCCATCGAGGAAGCGGACACCATCAACCTCTAATATTTGAACCGGCTCACTTCAATCAACAAATCTAAGCTGCTGCCTCCACCGTCCACTCCGATAAAGGCTGGTCCTTCAACTTCCCAAGACACGGTCCCTCAAGACACTCTTCTTCAAATTCTGGAGAAGGTGGAGCGACTTCTCTCAGAAGCGGCAGAGCTAACTCAGAGCAACTCGAGGATGCTGGAGAGACTCACTGGAATTGAGAAGGCTGTGTCGGCCATGCAGGACAACCTCCTTGATATTTAAGCATCGATTAACCCCATCCCCGAACCCTAGCCTATGGTGTGTGTGTGTGGTGTTCGAACTTAGGTTGTTTTAAAGTTCTAAACATTGTTTTTGGTTTGTTCGTGAATATTGTGACTAACTCCCTATGACTAATAGGGCTTCCTTCTAATGAAAGAAAAAGGGGGAAGTGGTGAATCCCGTCTGGTGTACGGGCAATTCTGTTGCTGTTTTTGGACTATTTTTTGAATTCTTGCTGCTGGACTGTGTGGATTAGTGATTAACTATCTCCTCTATTATGCCCGTTAAAATGCCTACTTATTATCTACAATGTTATTATCTGCCTTGAGCCTCACAGCGATTAAGGGGGAACCACAATGGGGTCTCTAGACTCTAATCTTTTAATGCTGCTATTAAGGGGGAACTTTGACAAGGTTGGTTCCCCTAGTTCTTTGTGTTTCTGTCTTTTTCAGGATTGACTCAATCGGGATTCACGGAGGTTTACTATCATCAACAACAAGGGGGAAATTATTGAGACATAAAAGTGTTGTAGAGATAGTCAATCACCTCGACGAAGTCACTCATCCTTGATAAAACACAAAGAACAAGCTTCGCATCAAACTACAAAAGGAGTTTGCGCAACTGACGAAGTACCACGGACCCTTTCATGTCATTACGGATATTAAAGAACGAACTCGTCAACACTCCAATGCTCCAACGGTCATATCACTACCCCAGTTGTATTCAAAGTACGTGGCCCAAGTCAGACTACCACTACCCCAGTCGTACCCGAAGTTCGCGGCCCAAGTCAGACTAGAAATACCTGAAGACGTTTTCCACTAAGTTAGTTCTAACAATTTCGGAACTGATTCCTTCGAGCCATTGCTCTTAGAACCTGTATAAATAGCCATGTAATAGCTAGTTTTTAGACATGCTTTTAGAGAGATATATTCTAGAGATTAGAGAGAGAATAGCCATTGTAATTCAGAGAGAGAATTCATACCAAATTAGTTAGTGCATTTAGATAGACTCTTTCTAAGAAGATCCTAGTTTTGCTACACTTACCATTGAGCTGATCAGAAGGTGTATTGGATGAGTGAGTGAAAACCATGAAGTAGATCTTTTCTACTGAGTGGGCATTGTAAGTTATTTTGTTTTGGCCAGAAAATAAAATAGCTTATTTTGTGTATCTTGCTGAGTTCCACAGAGTCTTTCTACCTTTCGAGTGTTAATCCGTTTCTGCTTCACTAAGTCTTCCACGCAGTTAGATCGATCAATTCGACTAAGTGCTTCTGTGTTTCAAGTGTTCTCACATACAAAGTTCAATTGAGTCAAACCACCTTATAGACTAACACCTTGAGTTGGTTTGAGTCATTCGTCCGATCCTACAAAGAGGAACATCTTTTCCAGATTTGGCATACCCCGATAATCATAAGTGATGGAGGGTCTCACTTCAGTAACAAACAATTTGAGACTTTATTGCAGAAGTACGGAGTGAGACATAAAGTATCTCTACCTTATCATCCACTGACCAACAGATAAGCTGAAGTTACTAACAAAGAGATTAAGTGGATTCTACAGAAACCTGTTACTTCATCCCGTAAGGATTGGTCAATGAAGTTGGATGATGCCTTGTGGGCATACCGGACAGCTTATAAGACACCTTTGGGATTATCTACATACAAGTTGATTTTTGGAAAGGCTTGTGATCTCCCGGTAGAGATGGAACATAAATCTTTTTGGGAACTTAAGGTATTGAATTGTGCTCTTCAGAAGGCCGGTGAGGAAAGAAATTTGCAGCTCTGTGAGCTAGATGAATTTAGAGAAGAGGCCTATGAAAAAGCAAAGATTTACAAGGAATGGACTAAGAGATGGCATGACAAATAGCTTGTGAAACGCAAGTTTCAGATTGGTGACCGAGTGCTGATGTTCAATTCCAGGCTGAAATTATTTCCAGGAAAGCTGAAGTCTTGTTGGTTAGGCCCATTCACAATTATGAATGTTTCACCTTATGGAGTTATTGGTGTAGTCAACGAGAAAGGGGAACCACCAAGATTAATGGATCTCAGCTGAAGTTGTATCAAGGGAGTGATGTTGATATGGTTCAATCAACACTCTGGCTCCGGGATCCCGATTCTTCAAACTGACAAACCAAGTCTAGCGAAAGACCGTAAAATGGGTAGCTGACTGGGAGGCAACCCAGTTTTGTAAGATTTTCGGTTTCAGTTTCGTTTTCTTATAAGTTTTAGCATTTTTTGTTTTTCATTATTGGACTAATGTTTTTGGTACACATGTTTTCTTTAATGTTTCATTGTTTTGAAGGTGGATTCAGGGTTTAGAGGGACATCAGTTAAAATTTTATGTTTCTGGCAACTTTTAAGGGTGGTCCAGGTTTGTGTACTTGTTTACAAACCCGGACTAAGAGTCTAGCGAAGCTACTTCCAAGTTTTGGATGTGGTTCGGGTTTATGTACTAGATTACAAACCTTGACCATCGCAAAACAAAGCTTCTGCCATATTTTAGGGGTGGTCCGGGTTTGTGTACTTGTTTACAAACCCAGACCATATGATCGAGCACCTTACTGCCTATTTTAAGAGGTGGTCCAGGTTTGCGTACTTGTTTGCAAACCCGGACCAAATTGTGAAGACCCTACCGACTAATTTTTGATGTGGTCCGGGTTTGTGTACTTGTTTGCAAACCCGAACCGATACTTTTACAGCAGATAGAGTCACGCTTTAATCCGTAATTTCTAAAATTTGCTATCTTCACCCGCGCCCTGACTTCCCTGTATGTTCAACCTCCAACCGCGCCTCTTTCACGCCTATACCTTTAACCACTACCTTATCCCGTTCGTTAGCTCCACCCAAACCCAACCGCAACACCCAACTACTCCCGTTCGTTCCCTCCGGGTACCATTATAGCCCCACACATCCTTCCCAACCACCACGTTAACCCTGTTCACGTCGCACTCCAGTACACCACCACTGTCTTTACCTTTTCCTATGTAACACCTCTACCAATAAACACCCAATTATCTCCTAACCCGTCTCCATCACCAATACACAAGCAGCGGAATTTTCAATACAACCGGGGGTGATACAATGCCGTTAGACACCCACGTGACTAACAAGGCCAATCCAAACTCAAAAACAACAGTCAAATTATAGTATCGGTCTGATGGGTCATTATATACCGAGTACTACAAACCAAACTATACAATCCATTCCTTGATTCAAACTCAAAGTAAGTACAACTTCAACTCTTTTATACACAGATACAATATACATTCCATACTATGCTATACCGAGTATCTACAATCCTCAAGTCTATCCTTGACCTTTCGGTCTTACAAATCCATAATACATATTTACAATTCCTTGAACAGCTACCCATATCAATAACAACCCTGTCCTACTCTCGATCGGTTGACGGCTTCGTTGTACCTGGAAAATAAAAACATCGCCCCAAGGGGCTCAGCAAAATTGCTGCATATGACTTCTGTATACCCCGCGTACTAGCAAGGGTACGCCGACTATTTGGTCGAGAGCATGCGGTTCATTTTAGTTCAAACAACATGCATTACAACAATACATCATACATGTACATTCACACCACACTCCACATTCAATCCAGGAATACAATCCACACAAATATCACATCCAGCTCGGTATATTCAACTATCTTATTCTTAGACCTTGAGAGGTCGTATCTCAAGTGAGTTTCATTCTCGTTACTCATCAATTTTTCCACCCCAACCGGGTAGTTTACTTGACTCCTAGATCATTAGACACTCTCGGTCTCGATCTAGTTTCTTAATTATCCTATTCTTGAATAAATTTAAGTAAAGCCTCAAAGGCCTCCGGGCAGAGACATATATAGGTCTCACCCCCGGGCTTTTATAATCTCAATACGGGATTAGAAACATTCTCTCATGTTCTCTCTCCCTATCCTATAATACCCAGCTTACCTCTTTAGACGGGTAAGCTCTGCCGGTCTTACTCCAGTCGGGCACCACTATGTGGCACACGGCCCCGCAGGGCACCACTATGTGGCACACGGCCCGGTAACAAGGGAGTTCGACCACGGATTCAGAAACATATGCTCTGTTGCTTCCTCTTCCTTGCACGCGTGACTCACATTCCCCTAACCCAGCTCTCGGGTTAGTAACAATAGGTACTCATGTATAATTACATATGTAAATATCAGTCCGCCGCATCTCTCTCGATGCTATCATACAACTTAGGAGATTTTCCTATCTCGTTGTACCTGCCGATTTACGGGTTGCCCCTACTCTTCAATTACTTAGGAACTGTGTTCGTTTTCTAACATTGAGTCTCATCCTTGCATAGGAGGTCGACTGTTGATATTAAGGACGCTCTCTAGCCTTATGTGTCGCTTGTTCACTTTTCGAGTAAATTCTTAAGTTTGATTTATCGTTGTTCATTGATCGATGGTTTTCGTGTGTTATCTCGTTTTTATTATCTCACGACATGACTCGTTCTTCGAGTCACTAATCAATCAAGACTCAACTATGAGGCGCACTACCATACACAATCAACATTCAAGCAATTCATTCACAATTCACATTTCATGAATTATGCAAACTTTAGTTGAAAGAATGCAATCCTACAAACGACAATACATACAAGCACTATTAGGTGCACACACTCCGATTCGTCCATTTATCTTGTTAGGTGATCACAAAATCAAACAAGCACACAAATCGGGGTAACCAAGTTAGGATACAGAGCATGAGGAAATTATACCTTTCACCGGGGTTAACTTTACCGGGTGTTCTCATGTTCCTCGGTTCACACTCGTTCCTCGAGTCTTACTCTTGATTCACTGATAATATTTCAAACATATCCATTAATTTAAAGTACTACGGTATGTAGGCTAGTACTCCCGTAATTAACCCCGTTAACCCATTATTCTTTGGTTTTATTTATGTGCTCTTAAACTCACAACTACCTCAATCACTTCTCCATCTTGTTTACACTTCTTAGGACCGTTAAAGGTCACCAAACAAGTCCTTAACAACTTCTAAAACCATTACAAATCAATTCCCCATCATTAGGACACCTTAAAACACATTCTAGTACATTTTTAGCCAGGTCCGGGTTTGTGTCCGGCGTTACAAACCCGGACCAACCCCGGAAATACAAATCTGCCTTAAAAATACATTGGTCCGGGTATGTGTACTTAGATGAAAACCCGGACCACATGTGAAAATGGGTTTCGGGGACGTTTTTGAGGTGGTCCGGGTTTGTGTACTTGTTTACAAACTCGGACCATGTCTGTAGGTGTTTAAATTGACAGTTTTTGACCTCTTTTCAACCCCTAATTCACCTCCAATCATTTCCTAAACGTTCCACATGTTTCCTACATGTTTAAACACCCTAAAACATGGTTTGAACCACTTCTAATCATTGGTTCAACCCTTGCTGTTACACTTGCACACTTGTGAATTTCCTAACTTCCTCTTTGTGGTTTATTCCTTCTACCAACCTTACCAAAACATTTATTGACTATCACCACCCGTCCTAGACATTTGCGTTATCTATACCCAAGTCCAACTCTTATTTCTACTATTATAACACTAACTCTTTTTCTTGCAATTTCCAAGCTACCAAGCATCATTATGCTAAAGATTTTCACCTCCCTCTTCCTAGTTCTCCAAATATCATACCAAGGTTATTACCCCACTCTAAACAACCCAACTGAACACCTAAGTGTTCCCACTTACCAAGTCACCTACAAGCACTCATTTTCTACACAAATTTTGCCATAACCTCCCCATAAACCTTACATGTCCACATTCACATATTTTTTCACCATTTTCAATCCTAAACTAGCCACACCCTTACAAGGGTCCTACCAGCACTCAACATCAATCCAAAATTCACCAAATCACAATATAGCTCCAAAGTCTTAATAAACCACAATATAACAACAACTAAGAATCACTTGGCATCAAAGCCCTTAATTCACACAAAATTTCACAAAATTCCTCCTTTCACATTCAAACACATTTTCCTCACAAATTTGGGTTCATTCATTAAATTACCCTTCCCATATTCTACAGCAGTTAAAATAGGCATTAAGGTGAGTTTCTTACCTTAAGCTCACAATTCCTTCTTTTGATTCTCCTCTTGTTCCTCTCTTCCCAAATTCGGTTAAGTGGGAATGGAGTTGCCAAACTCCATCCCAACACCCAAGGAACACAAAATTAGTTCAATTAAAATTCTAAACCCTTAGAATCACTCAAATTCATTGGAGGGGCTTAAAGCTCAAAGTTAGGGTTTTTACCTTTGGAGGCTTAGGAGGAGTTTTCACCCATGAATCAAAAGGAGGGCTCCATCACCATTGGAGGGTTGAAATGAAGCTCAAAAACAAGAGGAAAAACAAGGTATCAAAATGGGGAAAAATCGGCTACATCAAGAGTTGGAGGGAGAATGACTTTTTCTTGGAAATTTTCACCTTAGGAGGAAGAGAAGACTCCAAGCTACCCAGTGATGCCATTTTCTCTTCAAATGGAGTAAACCCATGGAGATGTACTTCATTATTTTCGGATTTTGAAAATAGGAAAGTGTAGAGCTTGGTGAGAGGAGCAAGAATATATATAATTTGTTTTGCATTTGGAGCTTGGATGAAGCTTGGGCAAGCAAGAGAAGAAGGAGAAGCCATGGGAGGCTGCTCAAAATCGCTTCAGCAGAGGGAGGAAGAAGAAGGCACGGCTGAGAGGGGAGAAATGTGAGAGTGGGAGGAGAGAGAGAGAGAGCAAAGAGGTAATACGTACCTTTTTAATTTTTGCCTTTTATTTTCTTTTCTTTTATTGCTAGTTTGAGTGTGTGTGTGAGCTGATTTTATTTTAAAACCGGCCCCACATATATGTACAAGCTGGAGCGTTTTTCGTCTTTTACAGAAAACGCTCGTTTAATTACCCGGTTTTAGCACTATTCACTAACCAAGCCCGTTTCCCGGAAATTTCTCGTCCCTTTAATTTTATTGGTTCTTAAGCTTCAATTAATGCTTAATTATATTTATTTGATGAACTATAATTTTTACGGGTTCGTTTGACCACTTAAAGTCACGTTTTCAGGCTTTCTTGAAAAACATGCACTAAAGCTTTATTAGTATTTTAATACATTATTTGGATCCGTTTTCTTCGGGAATAGTTCCCATATATTATTTAGGCCTTATTAAGCCTTTAAAATCCATCCAATTCCCTTCTCAATGTTATATTCCTCCTAGGGTCACTTAACGCTCAATTTAGCGTTTCTCGCTTTTTAAGCGTTTTTCTTGTTTCTTTTGGATTTATTCTCTTTACCAAAGTTACTTAGGCACTATTAGGCCCTCAAATATCATATTAGAGTAATTTAATCACCTTAATTAGGTTCAGGGTATTTCAATCTACCCCCTTAAAGAACTTTGCCGACAAAGTTGGTGAGTCTAATACCATTAGTCGTTTAGACATATCGTGTGCCGAGGTCATTATTTCTATAACCCTACAGGCTCAAAGTCAGTCAAGCCAGTGTGTACATACCGGTACACACCAAATCAGTTAACAAGCAATTTAACAACCGTGGGTACCTACCAACACCACGCAGCATACATCCCCTTACCATGCGACCGTGCGTACATATCAGTACGTCACAAAACAATTTACCACCGTGCACATACCAGTGCAACGCAAAATAATTGTCAACCATGCACATACTGGTGCAACAATGAATAATTATCATAGTGCAATTTAACTGTGTGTACATGCCAGTATAACACAAACATACGTAACAGTACAATCCACACTAAACCCAATCCATGCTTACTGCATTTCTCCTAGCAAGATTACTTATGACCACTTACAGGGAGCCTCAAGAATTATTCAACCCTGATGTGATCAGCATCAGTGATGAACAATCTCTCCGCCCCAATTTGTGTTCCATCTCCCATGATCACTAGTAAATCAAGTTCGACTTCACACTTCCGTTTCAAACAATCATGTAATTCAATCATTTACCATTTTCTTTCTTTTAATCATTCTAGTCATAAAAACAAAGCAAAACATCCTCAAACAATGGAACTCGGTCCATCAATCATCCTCAATTATCCCAAATAATTACTTAAGAAATCCAATACATTTGTAACTCCATTTGGTTTTCTATCCTCCATTCATTCCCAAATAAAATCGATCAATTCACCTAGGGGACACAATTCCCACTAGATTCAACATCGGTTTCACACTGATTTATACTCATCAATTTCCTCAAACATACTCATATTTCCACACCAGTTTCATACCGTCTCAGGTGTTTATTTCCAATTTAATTACTTATAATAAGATATGTTACAAACTAGCTTATTAAAGTTACTATTCATAAAAACAAGGCACATAGATGTGAAATTTTTATTTCCCATTGATATAGACTTCCAAATG
This sequence comes from Limonium bicolor, assembly GCA_023374045.1. Classification (NCBI taxonomy): domain Eukaryota; kingdom Viridiplantae; phylum Streptophyta; class Magnoliopsida; order Caryophyllales; family Plumbaginaceae; genus Limonium; species Limonium bicolor. Next base: position 191,363,795 of record CM041782.1, read on the forward strand.
TGATACTATATAGTACACATGTTAATTAAAGAGTAATGATGGACATTTAGCCATTCAAAACTCATTTACAAGACAATTTTTCAAAAAATGTGCTTTAAGACTCCTTAAAGCACATTTTGTGTTTTAACTTGTTTTCAAGCTTTGTTTTCTTTGCTAATTGCTTTAATATGTTCATTAGTATATAAATAAGGTCTTGGTAAGTTCATTAGGTCTTAACCAAGCTTATCCCAAGCTTAGAGCACATTTTGGCCTTTATTGACCTTAAAGCACATTTTGTATTTTCTATGGTTTAAATTGCTTACTAATGTTTCTAAGACTCTTTTTAGTCTTACCACACCTTATTTTAGTGTTTAAACAACATAACTAGGTTTGGAGTATTTCAATCTACCCCCCTTAAAAGAACTTTGTCCCCAAAGTTCATACTTCCACATATCCTAAATATTAGAACACGGGAACACATATCAACAATACTTCCATAACAACATTAACAACATCTTTACATAACGTCGGACACAAGGTCCAAAGAACAATACATCACAACATCATTCAGACTCAGTGGTCTGTAACATAACAAGGTAACAACATGACAACATAACACAGACAATGTATCCAAGTACATGTCGTACACATAACCGAAACGGCTCTACCCCCCTTAAATAGGGGTATGCCCCGTACCCTATACATACAAACGCTAAGAAGTAAACAATGACGGGTACTTCGCCTTCATCTTATCTTCCAGCTCCCAAGTGGCCTCCTCAACGTCCTGGTTATACCAGAGAACTTTCACTAGTCTCACTGACTTATGGCGAGTGTCTCGAGTCTTAGTATCCAGAATCCGTACGGGAGTCTCCACTGATCGCATGGTCGGCTCTAAGGTTAGCCTTTCAGGCTGAAGTACATGAGACGGATGAGACATATATTTCTTCAACTGGGACACATGAAATACATCATGTACCTTGCCCAGCTCGGCGGGTAAATCAAGTCTGTAAGCTACCGGGCCGATCCGCTCCGTCACAACATATGGCCCCACATATTTCGGGCTCAACTTGCCTTTCTGGCTAAAACGAAACACTCCCTTCATGGGGGATACTCTCAAAAATAACTGATCGCCCACGGCGAACTCCAGGTCACGTCTGCGCACATCAGCGTATGATTTCTGCCTATCATGAGCTGACTTCATGTTAGCCCGGATCTGTCGCACTTCTGCTTGAACTTGTTCCAGATACTCTGGTCCTATAATGACCGTCTCACTCGACTCATCCCAGCATAATGGCGTGCGGCATGGTCTACCGTATAATGCCTGGAAGGGAGACATCTTGATCGAAGCATGGTAACTGTTGTTGTAGCTAAACTCGATCAGATGTAACTTGTCAATCCTGCTGGTCTGAAAGTCAAGTGCACATGCACGTAACATATCCTCAAGTGTCTGGATGGTGCGCTCACTCTGACCATCTGTCTGTGGGTGGAACGCTGTACTTAGCTTCAGCTCGGTACCAAGCGCTTCCCGTGTGGATTTCCAGTACCTGGAGAGGAATCTGGTATCCCTGTCAGACACAATAGTCTTCGGTACCCCATGGTGCCGAACAATCTCTCTATCAAAGAGCTCTGCTAGTCTTGCCACTTTCCAGGTGTCCTTCATCGGTATGAATCGAGCCACCTTGGTCAATCGGTCAACAACAACCCAAATCATATTCAGACCTCCCCTTGTAGGCGGAAGCCCTATTACGAAGTCCATAGAAATGTCATGGAACTTCCACTCGGGCACTGGCATTGGCTGTACCATACCACCAGGCCGTCGGTGCTCAAACTTGACCTTCTGACAAGTGAGACACCTCAACACATAATCATTCACATCTTTCTTCATTCCAGTCCACCAAAAATATCTTTTCATACCCTTATACATCTTTGAAGCTCCGGGGTGAATCGAAGTCGTAGAACAATGGGTATCACTCAGTATGCGCTCCTTCAGCTCGGCGCTATACCTCGGAATACACAGTCGGCCATTCAGCCTAATCAGGTCATCATCGTGGAGTCTAAAGTCGTACTTCTGACCCTTGAATGTGCCATCAATAAGCTTCTGTTTAATCTCCATCATATACTGATCCGTTATCTGAGCACTCCGCACCTCTTCAACCAAGCTAGAATGATAGACTAGCGAATGGAGAGAGTGTGCTCGGCGACTCAGTGCGTCAGCTACCACATTTGCCTTACCCTCCTTATACTGCAGATTGATGTCGTAGTCATTTAGAAACTCGACCCACCTTCTTTGTCTCATGTTCAACTCCTTCTGAGTGAACAAGTATTTTAAACTCTTGTGGTCAGAATAAATTGTCACACTTACCCCATACAAGTGATGTCACCATATCTTCAATGCGAAGACAATGGCACCCAATTCTAAGTCATGGGTAGGGTAGTTCTCTTCATGCTTCTTCAGCTGTCGGGAGGCGTAAGCTACGACCTTCCCGTGTTGCATCAACACACAACCCATACCTCTGCCTGATGCGTCGCAATAGACCTCAAAACCATCTGGACCATCTGGTAAAGTCAGGAATGGTGCAGATGTCAGAGCATCCTTGAGACTCTGGAAAGAACTCTCACAGTCGACTGTCCACTCGAATGGTGCATCCTTCTTCATCAAGGAAGTCATCGGCTTCGAGACACTGGAGAAGTCCTTCACAAACCTCCTATAATAACCTGCCAGACCGAGGAAGCTCCTGATGTCGGTAACTGTCTTCGGCCTAGGCCAGGTGCGCACAGCATCAATCTTTGCCGGATCAACAGCGATCCCGGCTTCAGAAATCACATGTCCAAGGAAGGATACTTGGTTCAACCAAAACTCACACTTTGAAAATTTCGCATACGACTGATTCTTTCTCAATGTTTGCAACACACTTCTCAGGTGGCTTTCGTGCTCACCTCTCGATTTCGAGTACACAAGTATATCATCGATGAAGACTACCACTGACTTGTCCAACTGATCTTGGAACAAGCAGTTCATTAAGTCCATGAACTTGGCTGGTGCATTGGATAGACCAAATGGCATAACCGTAAACTCATAATGCCCATACCTTGTTCTGAATGCCGTCTTCTCGATATCACTGTCATGGATGGCAATCTGATGGTATCCGGATCGTAGATCTATCTTGGAGAATACTGATGCTCCCCTCAAGTGATCAAATAAGTCGTCGATGCGTGGTAAAGGGTAACGGTTCTTCACCGTCACTGCATTCAGTTATCGATAGTCAATACACGGGCGGAGACTACCGTCCTTCTTCTTCACGAAGAGGACCGGCGCTCCCCATGGTGAAACGCTAGGGCGGATAAATCCCTTGTCGAGTAGGTCTCTCAGCTGCTCCTTGAGCTCTGTCATCTCTGCTGGAGCCATACGATAGGGCACCTTCGCAATTGGTCCGGTACCTGGAACCAAATCAATTTCAAACTCTACTTCCCGTGCTGGCGGCATGCCCGACAGTTCCTTAGGAAATACATCAGGAAACTCCGACACTACCGGCACATCTGAGCTAAACTCTGGATCTCTCTCTATGTCCTGGACATAGCAGAGGTATACATCACTCCCTCGTCGTAGTTCACGACACATAGCCATGGCGGTGATGATCTGAGTCAAAGGCTCCCTGGGCCTCTGGCGGTAAGATACAGTAACCCCAGACGGACTCCGAAGAAGCAGACGATGCTCGGTACACAGGATTCTGCCCTTGTACCGCTCCAACCAGTTCATCCCGACAATCACATCAAAACCAAGTCCGTCGAACTCTATCAAGTCGATCGGAACTCTTCACCTCTGATTCGTACAACAACATCTCGGTGGTAGCGGGTACACCTGATCCGCTCTTTCGATGGGAGAGTGACTAGGAAGTCTGGCATCTCATCACCGTCTAACCCCAGCCTCTTCGCAAAGGATAGCGAAATAAATGTATGAGAGGCTCCGGAGTCGAACAAGATCGAAGCGTCCACGCCATTGACTGGAAAGGTACCGGTGAGGATTGTGCCGCTCTTGCCGGCTTCTGCCTCATTGCAGACACTCAGTATACCTCCCGTTCTGAGAGCACAGCCTAATTCATTGGCAAACTAATAAGTATTGGGTAACAACACGGTTGACATGATTCAAACAACTCCACTTTATTCATTAACACACTCTTTTTACAACATTCGTTGGTTTATACTGTCGCCATAATTAACACTTACAACATCCTTAACATACACTGGTTCAACACATCACATAATTATACAAGGATTAAAACTGTCTGAAGGTCAAATTCAAACGTCCGGGTTTCATGTGCGTGGCATTGATCACTGCCGATGGTGCGGTATTCAGTTTGATCTTCTTAATGCCATGGTATAGCATCCTCGACTGCCCACCCATGATTAGTACATCTCCTGATTTCAACACTAGCTTCTTTACGAGATCAGCACGCTTCTGCTCGCCGTACACAAACACTGCGGTATCACCAATGGACCAAGACACCACGGGTACTCCCTTACTTAGAGACTCGGGTGACTCGTCCTTATCTTGGTGTAACCTTAACCGTCCACCTTTCTGGTAGAAGTTCACAATACACAGATCTGCTTTCACCTTTGGAATTGAATCCGTTTCAACTTGCTGAGCAATTCCCACAGTGTGGTTAACGACCGCAAGGAATTCCTCAGGTATACTTGGTACAGTTGCTTCATCTTCAGCTCGCACTTCCGGATATGTTTTGGTGTAAGGATTCTAGTCCTTACCCATGTACATCATCTTCAACTTCATTCTTGATCCATTCGGGTATTCAGGTGTGTAGAACCCCCTCTGGTGTTGCTCCAAGTTCATTGCATCATCTGATGATGTGGACTTGTGCTTCCGGTGTCAGGTATCCATTTAAGAGTATCATACCTGGTTGGATGACCTGACATTGCTCCATTGGAAAGTCGGTGATGTTGATGATGGTTTCTTCGGGGTTTGGTGTGGGTTGGATTGGATAGCAAATATTGAAGGTTCCTAGATTTCCAAATTACCTATTTAGGTGTCTTTCACACTATACTTTAATTCTTTACTCACATGGTAGTACACTTGGACTCACTAACACACATGCATGAAATGCGGTATGCAATCACTTATTTCACTCAATAGTTTAGGCGGTACCTGGTCTAGAAGAGGGCCCTGGCGCCTCAGACCGGTCCACCACATTCAGGGCGGCCTTGCCGGACCCCGACCCCTTCCCCTCTGGGAATCTGTGTACCTCTGATCTGGGGGCGGCTGATTTGCCGTCTTCGGGCCATCGGTGGTCGCAGTGGCCTTACCCTTCCATTGCCCCTTGGGCCTGTAGTTTCTACTGTTCGGGTTCTGCCAGCACTCATAGTCGCGGTGCCCCATCTTTTTGCAGTATCGGCACTGCACATCATTACCCTTGCATTCTTTGCCGGAGTGGTCTCCGTTACACCACTTGCAGTAATAGTGGCGCTCCGGTCCAGAGCCCGTGCTAGTTGCTAACACATCACACACTCAGTACATACTTCACAAGTTAATAACACACACTAGATTTCGGTATTAGAATTTATTAATTACCCTTAGGTAGGTAAGAGCGTAAAGGCTTGGCCGCATATGCGTAGGTGAGCTGCAGAGGCTCCTCAGCAGTGGTGGTCTAGGTCTGGCCCTTGCCACCCTGTTGCTGTCCTTTCTGGGACTGGGGGTATGGCTTCCTCTTCTTTCCTCGCCCTTGCCCTTGCGTGCCTTGGCCCTCGCTCATGGCCTTGCGCTTGAGCGCACTCTCCTCGTCCCTCAGACGGACGGTGATCTCCACAATTGCAGCGGCATGGTAGCACTCCTATATTTAGGGTGTCAGTTATGCCCCGCCAAACAAATTCACATCACATTAACACATTGCACATACTTATTCACATCACACTGTAGTCCCATTACCTGCAAAGTAGTATATCCGGTTGGCCCCATGCCATAGCATAGGCGGTAGCTCAGTCTGTTGTAGAAACGGTTCACGAGAATCCGGTCTGAGAACCGGTCCGGTAACAGGTGGTAGCAGGTGGATAAGTCCGATGAAGGCTGAGTAGTACTCATCTACCGTCATCTTATCCCCTTGCCTCAGATTGTCCAACTCCAGGCGCTTGGCCTCTTGCACGTGTATCGGGTAGTACTTGGCTCGCAACAGAGCCGTGTACTCCCTCCACTGAAAGGTTGGGTCAGCAACTCTGCCCTCCCGTACTAGCTTCCACCAACTTTGTGCCGAACCATTCAAGTAGTAAGCGGCAAGTCGAACCTTGGCCTCCTCAGGCACCGCCAAGGTCTCGAAGGCAGTCTCCATCTCGAAGATGTATGCCTCCAGCTTACGAGGGTCGGTCTCCCCACTGAATGATGGTGGCCTCAGATCAGCCAACGCCTTGACCCAGTTGGTCGCTCGTGGCGGTGGCGGTGGTGGTTGAACTCCGGCCTGTTGCCCCTACTGCATCGCAGCTACCAATTGGGGTACCATCTGGGCTACGGCGGCTGCTACTGCCTCAGCCATAACTTGAGTCGTAGTATTCTCGCCCTGGTCACCCGTATCTCCAATGCCGCGCCCGCGGCCTCGACCTCGTGGTCTACCTGACATCTGAATTCATATGAACATTTATTAGCACTGTGCTTGCACACTTATCGGTCCAACGGTTGTAACATCTTCCCGACAATTAAGGTATCTCCACACTTAGTTAGTGGTTAACCTTTCCACAACTGTTCACTTAGGTAACTATGGTTAGATTTCCTAACTCGGTATATCCCTAAGCTCGGTATTCTTGCCATCAGAGCGATACTTCGCTCTGATACCACTTTTTGTAACACCCCTACTACGCACATAACATTACTTGGAAACGCAGCGGAATTTAAACAACTAAACAATAACTAAATGATTGGTGCTACAACGCCGTCAACCGCCCACGTGGTTAACAAGGCTGAATAAATACAAGTGTATCGGTCTGATGAACAGACTCCCGAGCATAGAACTAATAATCACATATACATAAACATAATACCGAGTATTTACTTACATCCTTCACTGTAAGCCATCACTGTAAACTGTTCACAACCAAAATATATAATGCCACGGGAGCACAGGCGCATCCTGGGCCCAACATCCAAAAGTAATCAAAAGTAATCCTGCATCCTAGAATCTAAAGCCATTCCGCTTCTTCGATCCTCATCCTGCAGTAAAAGAAATATGGAGCCCCCGAGGGGGTCAGCAACCCTTGGCTGGTATGGTTAACGCGCAGCCCATCGGCTACCGGGATACGCGCAACTAATTGTCATGGTGACATGGCATTCATTTTAAAACGCACAACTTATACATATATCATAACATGGGTATTGTACACAACATCACATATATCACACAAGAACAATTCCTTTAAGGAAGAGAACCAACACAATTAGTTCCCATGGAGAGCCTAGAGAATGTTGTCATACTCATGCCAAGCTCGTTACATAACTCGTTACCGTCCTGTTAGATTGAACGGATAACTTAACACAAGGTGCCTCGGATATAGTCACCCAAGCACACCGAAACAACACATAGTATGCCCCTGTGGCCCGACGTGAGTCAGTAAAATAGCCTTGGTTAAGCTAAAGGGAAGGTTGGAACCCAAATTGGAAAACAACCATAACATACAAAAAGAATCGAACCGGTTATGACATCGACTCCCATACTCACACGCGTGGCCGGAACAGACCAGACTCCTCACTTCCCCCGTTAGCACTTGTTAGTAGTTCAACATTGAACTCAGTACACAATTCACAATAATAGGTCAAGGCTTGTTAGACACACACAAGGGAAGAGAGAGTCATACTTAACAACACAATAATATTTAACAACTGTAAACTCTTTACATGGTTTAATCTTACAAAGTCATTAACACACAGAAAAACAAACAACACACAAGCCGGTGTAAACCGGTAGGGAACAGACTGCAAGAAAACCATACCTTGGTCCTTGCTTCGATTTGTTTCCACCGTAGGTCACCCCTATACATGATTAATAACGTCAGTTAATTAAACGTACTAGTTTGCCAGTAGCTTATTACTTTACATTTCTTGTTATTTTACTTCCACACTTGTTATTACTTTTCACCATTTTAATTGCCATTATAACACTCCTAACATGTCTTAATTAACCTCATATCATCATTACCCAGTAATCACCATTTTTAGACAACTTTTCCTAACCTTAAACAACATTTTTAGCCAAAACAGTGGCATGCCCGAACTTGTGTCTGGACTTCCCAAGTTCGGACGCAAGCTGTGACTTAAAACTGAAAACAGACGCATGTCCGAACATATGTCCGGACTTCGGAAGTTCGGACATGGGTCGAGGAAAATTTCAAAGTAAAATTCATGTGTCCGAACCTGTGTCCGGACTTCCGAAGTTCGGACACAGTTTGAGACTCTGAGAATTTTTACACAACAGGGCCTGTCCGAACGTCCATGTCCGGACGGATGTTCGGACAAGCCAAAACACTCATTTTCTAAGCCTTTAAAGACTTAGCCAATTTTCACCAAACTTCTCCTAAAGCCTCCTAATGTTTTCTAACATCATTTGGTATACATATATCCTCATACAACATCCATAAAACTCATTATCTATCTCCTTAAACACTTACTCACTTCATACCAAAATTCCCACACTTATGATATTTTCTCCTTGGTTTTCTAAGTGGTGTTTCATACCTATGATAACCACTATGCCCATAATGTTTCCTCACCACTACAACATCATCTCCAAAGCATCTTTTCTTCCTAAACAACTCCTTGAACATCTTTACAAGTTTATAGCTTCCCATGCAACAAATCACTTCATCCCTTTTTCACCAACAATACACAAGTCCTAAATACAATCTCACCCTGATCTTGAAATGTCCCAAAACATTCTTTTGCATTCTAAGTCCTCTAGAACGTTGCCTAAGCCCTTCTTACATCTTTAGACACCTTAATGCATGCTTCTTCCATTAGTTGAACACTTAATCATTCTAAACATCTTAACTTACCAAACTCATTTTAAACCCTTAGAACTTCTGTTTATTACCTAAATTTTGACATGAACTCTCCTAGAACATTACTAAACCAAAACACATTGTTTTCATCATTAAACAACCAAGAATACTTAAAATCCATCAAACACATTCTCACACACAAACTTCACTCATTTAGCACTACATCAATATAGTGCATAACTTAAATTGCTTGGCACTTAGGCCCTTAAATAACATGGCTCTTAGGCCCTTAAGATGCATAAATCATAACACTGAATTTCCACAATACATTTGCCTTTGACCTGCAAATACACCCAACAATACATATGCCTTTTACTAAGCCCTTGAGAGAATTTTTCTAAGTCATTCACCATTGGCCCTTAGATCATTTTTAACAAGCAATATGATCTCATTTCTCCTAAGACTTTAAACCACATTAGGTTAGCATATTACCTCTTTCCTCACAAACTTCTTTCTTGTTTCCTTGAATAAATTGGCAAGGCTTTTAGTTGCTTGTCAACTTCTAAACATTATACAAATGATATAATGAGTATACAAGCTTTTATGCTTCATCTCATTGTAACACCCATCCAACATTTACATTACTTACAACAAACTGCAGCGGAAGAAACAACCTCATCACATTACTTACTTGTCGGTGTTACACGCCGTTAGCCACCCACGTGGCTAACAAGGCTAATACATACACAATGTATCGGTCTGATGGCTAAATTCCCGAGCGACTGTACATTGTTATTCCTTTACATTAACAACACATAACGACATACACCTTGTTAACTATACCAGTTTATAACTGGTGCCGACAACAATATCGGTCTTACTACACCTACTGTATATGTATATACACCTTAAATAAATACCATGTACATGACTACCCTCCTACTCTCGAACGGCTTCCAGCACTTCGTACCTGAAATAGGAAAAGAAGAGAAAGGGGGCCCCAAGGGGCTCAGCACCTTTGCTGGTATGGTAATCCCGCAGCCCCATGCTATCGGGCCACGCACAACTACTTGTCGTCTTAACATGCAGTTGATTATATTTAAATCATACATGTAACAATAAACACACAACATTTAACATTTCGCCTCAATGGGCTCAACATCGGATAATACATCCTACTTAATAAATCACCCATGTATTCATCATCCCTAGAGTGTTTCTTGTCTCTCTCCAATGGAGCTACTTCCTTAATAGACGACACATACCCTTAAAGCGGGTTATCCTTAAATCCTCTTATCACAACTTGGAATCATTTCCATGATCCACGCACTTCACATTTTACAACATGAACATACACTACGTAACAACACTTACAACACTTGCACGTTTCCATGTGCCAACATACACCGCAATAAATATTGCATCACAACAAAACACACCACACAACGGGAATGGTTCTCATAGGAACCGACCCAAACATCACCAATACACTGTTGAGCCTAGAGATTGTTTGCCAGTCTCATGATAAGCGTTACATAACTCGTTACCGTTCGTTAAATGAACGTTAACTTAACACAAGTGCCCCGGATATAGGATCCAAGCACACCGAAACAAACATAACAATAGTATGCCCCTGTGCCCGACGTGAGTCAGTAATAGCCTTGGTTAAGCTAAAGGGTAGGTTGGGAACCAAATTGGAAAACACCAATACATACAGAGAGGATCGACCTGCTATGACAACGACCCCCATACTCACACGCGTGGCCGGAACAGACCGGACTCCTCATTCCCCCCGTTAGCACTTATTAGAAGTTCATCTTGAACTTATTAAACATTCACAAATTGGGTTAAGTCTTGTCAGACATACACAAGGGAAAAGAGAGTCATACATTCACATACAAACACCACGCACAAACATTACATATCCAACTCACGCATAGCCGTGTTAGAACGTTCCTTAGGTCGGAAACGTTACTACCGGATACCGTTCTCTTCGTACCTAATATGGTTAACTAGCCCTTCAACGCATTAGAGGTTACCGGTATCGGCACGTAAACATACAATAACAATAATGACTGTAAACTCGTTTCATGGTTTATATCATAACGTGGCCACATACAAAAAAACACATTGGCATACAAGCCGGTGTAATCCGTTAGGACACAGGTTTGCAAGAAAACCATACCTGTCACCGAGTCCACTTTCCTGTCCATTTATGTTCCTCGAGCAATTCTCGAACAACTGTTAACATCACATGTGTTTTATTAACACTCGGGTTGCTTGATCATTTAATGTCATGCTTAACTTTCCCCGTTAACTTAGTTACAAACTTAACATTTTTAACTTGTTTTACTCTCACATTTTAATACAACTTTTAGCCCATTTTATAGTCATTAAAACTCACCTAACATGTCCTTAACATCCTCATAACATCATTACCTACCAATCCCCATCATCACATAGATTTCATAACCTTAACATGTTTTGGTCCTACCGAAAAACCACCACCGACGACCCACAGCTGGGGTCGTCCATTACAGACCCCTTTTACTTCCTTACAAACATGCCCGTCCGACCCACGTCCGACCCACCATTCTGGGTCGGTCCATGTGCGAACATTTTCCACCTTTGAAACTTCCGACCGACCCATGTCCACCCGACCCAACCTTCTGGTCGGTCCATTACCGAACACAATTCCTAACATTTACAGAGGCTTGACCGACCCCACAAACTGGGGTCGGCCCCTGGTCGGTCCCCCTCCTAAACTTGCCCAACTTTGTCAAATCTCACCAAACTCTCCTAAGGCCTCTTAATGTGTTCTAACATCATTTGGCACTTCAAACACACCCTTATATATTCTTAAACACTCACAAAACTATTTTCCTAATTCCTTAAACCTTTACTTATACTCCACAAAATTCCAACACTTACAATGTTTGTCTCCTTATGATTCCTAGTGCATTTCACCTATAGGACCACAATACCAAGGTGGTTTCCCTCTACACCTTATCTTCAATCCCTCAACTTCCTTTTCTTACTACTAAATCTCCTTTTCACATCATACAAACATCACTGTTCCTTGAACACCAACATTCCTAAACCTTAAACACTCCCCAAGACCTTTAATACATTCACAAAACACACATTGAATTCCTAGAACTTCAAAGACAACACCTAAATCCTTGTGTGGAGGGTGATTTTTCGTATGAGGGGGGGTCTATCTAAATATGATCTAACTAAGAAGTCTAGATCCTAGAAATTGCCATTCTGTGGAGGGTGAAAACCCGTTATTCTTGGCATCCCTCAAATACCTACTCTCGTCCGTCTTTCCCAGAAAGCATAAAGGGGAATGCAAGTGTGCACTACACCCGCTCTCGATGGGCCCCGCGGACTTAGACCCTAAGGCGGAAATTGACTAGAGTCGCCACCTAGTTTGACCTAAGGAACTAGGAAGGAAAGATGAGGTTCTAAGAACCGTTAATTGACTCTGAGATTGTTTGCCTATGGATTGGACTTATCTGTCATACCAAAGATCTGTGGGGTTCGCACTGGGTACCCCCTTAGAAGTGGCAACGACCACGACTTCGGATTGGTGCCCGAGGAACCTCGGTCTCCAAATGTCTGATTACCTTCTTTCCAAACCTTTTAGAGAGATTCATTAAAAGCCAAGGATGGATTAAGAAGGAGTAAGGAAGGATAGTTCGAAGAGTTAGTAAAGGCTGGTCTTGGAGGTTGTCTGGTGAAGTGGTTTTTGAGAGGTTTTTAACTGCTCTGAGAGATTTGGAGGTTGTTTTGGGCCTTCACGGATTAAGGATGATGGGAGTTTTGAAGGGTAAGGGTATTTTAGTCATTTTTGGTGGAGTCAAGGGGTGTTGATCATTTGGCTGATTTGAGGTAGTTTTGTGTGTTTGGATTTTGAAATGATCGGGTTCTTGAGTGTTTTTGAGAAATCGAATGGGTTGAAGAGGAATTCGGGTCTTGAGGATGATTGAGTATGGAAGAGGATATTTGGTTTGCAAGTATTTCGGGTTCTGAGATGCTTCAGGTTTCTAGAAGTCTTCAGAATTGACTTAGAGTTGGTTAAAAGAGGATTGAGAAGTGTTTATGGTCTTAAACTCTAATGAGATGTTAGATTAGGGTATCCAAAATTGTCTCTCTTAAGTCTTCAAAAACTGAAAATCATTTTTGTTGTAAAAGGCGATAATCCCGAAGGATTACCCTATGTACCCCCGAACACGACACTTAATTAATGGTAAGTGCCGGGGCGCGAAGATGGGGCAAATGAATTTATGTCGAAAAATAGGATTCAGAGAGAAGACACCATGAATGAATGTTCTCGGTCGAACCCTAATAACGTCTCTAACTCCCGGGTTTTAAAACGTTAAAAACCGAAAACATTGAAATCGAGCGGAAGGGAGTTAGACGATCTAAATCCCGGCTGCGACTAGGAAGGTCGTTACTTCCCTAGCACCCCGCCTTGTAAAAATCTAGGGCTGCAATTAGGAGGTTTGTCACCCTAATGCCCCGCCTAAAGATCCAGACTGCGACAAGGGAGGTTACTACCCCAGTGCCCCGCCTCGGATTTTATTTGGGAAGAGAAACAAGCGATGTTCTAACCGTGGAGAATGTTTTGAAGGGTTAGACATTTCTTGCTCCCCGAAAAACGGTTTTTTTATTTGGAGCTTGAAACTGAATTAGAAAATCTTTGAAGTTGTTCGGAATTCTGAGGAAGAACACTGATTTTGAGAAATGTCTTTAGGAGAAAACTTTCTGTATATGTGAGAAGAACTTTCTGCGTATTGAGAAGAGTTTTCTGTGATGTGAGAAAAGTTTTTCCTTTAAAATCCACAAAATAGGTTTCTTTGAAAACTGGATGAAACTGAATAAATGATGGTTTGAAATTCTTTTTTGGTTTTTGGAAGAATTTACAAGTTGAGTGTGGATTGGGTGAACTATTCGGGTTGAGTTGAATGAGCTGGATGAAGTCGGTTTGGATTGAGTCGATTTTGAACTGGAGTGAGGTTCGGGCTTGAACTAGATTGAAGTTCGGGTTGGGTCCAAAGTTGGGTCAAGGTCAACTTTGGTCAAAGTCAACATTCAAATTGGTAAAGTCAACATTCGAATTGGTCAAGGTCAAGTTTTTAGTCAAGATTGACATTTGTGACTTGTTTTGACTTGTGTGGAATTGGTTTGACTGTGTAGACTTGGTTTTGACTTGTGTGGACTTGGTTTGACTTGGTAGACTTGGGCCGGATTTGGGCTTGGGTTTGGGCCAGATTTAGACCTGGGCTTGGGCCGGATTTGGGTTTGAAGCTTGGGCCGGATTGGGCTTGGACATGGGCCGGACTTGGGCTTGGACATGAGCCGAATTGGGCTTGAGCTTGGGCCGATCTGGGCTTGGACATGGGCCGGACTTGGCTTGACATGGGCCGAATTTGGGCTTGAGCTTGGGCCGGGATCTGGGCTGGGCATGGGCCGATTTAGTTTGGCTTGCTGTGGGTCATGCGTTATTGGGCTGGGGTTTGGGTCATGTGGTACTGGGCCATGCTTCGGGTTTTGGGCCTTGGGCTTCAGGTTTGGGCTTTGGGCTTCGGGTTTGGGCCTTAAGGCTTCGGGGTTTGGTGATGGGCCAAGTAAAGTATTGGGCCGGCTAATTTCAGGGATGGGCTGAGTTTGGAGATGGGCCAAGTAAAGTATTGGGCCGGGCTGAGATTAGCCATTTCAGGATGGGCTGAGTTTGGAGATGGGCCAAGTAAAGTATGGGCCGGGCTGAGATTAGGCCAATTTCAGGGATGGGCTGAGTTTGGAGATGGGCGAAGTTTGGGCCTGGAACAAAATTTAGAAGAAATCAGATTGGATATGAGTTTATTACTAAAAAACGTTGGTATTTTATTTACAAGATGATTATGGAAATGAGAACTTTTTGAAATATGGGGATGGAGGGCGATAGGATGAAAAGTTAGTGACAAAATTTTGAACTGAAGAGTTTGAAGGTCTGAAACGGAAATGAGACTTAATTACATATATATACATGTATTAGGTACATTTTAGGGTTTAGAATGTTACCACATGAGATAGGCCAATAGTCTATCAGGCTAGGGGAACATTCTCTATCCTAAGGGGATTATTGTTTGCTTATATACATAAATGTGTGTTTTAAGGTTTAGGATGTCACCACCATGAGATAGGCCAATAGTCTATCAGGCCAGGGGGACCCCACTATCCTAATGGCTTAGGCCTAAGGACATAGTAACTAGGGCTTAGATAGCAAAGAGGTGTACAAAAGGAGTGAATCGAAACATTGCAATGCAGTTGAAATATACAATATATACTCAAAAGTACAGAAAGAAACAGGCAAACAGTCGTGGAAGGAGAACGACTTCTCAGATTACAATGAATCAAACCGACACAGTAGTAACATCCAACCAAATAAAATAACTATGTTTGGAGTTACAGGAGGCATGGTGGGTATCTGGGTCAAATTCAGAAATCGCGGCCCTAGGACTAGATGAAGTGCTAATCCAATTTTGAGTTAGGGTTGCAGTTTAATCTATCCTCTCAGGTGTTTACAGAACAGTCACAGTTCACACCAACTTGAAAGCAAGGCCCACAACTACTGACTTAGCTAAGGGAAAACGGGCTCAGATTACCCCATCGGTTCATCAATTCGTTGTTTCTTATCCAACCTAAATGAATTCTTAAGGTAGGCAAGAGTTAGCTAAGTTATTCCTATGTCATTCAAGTAGACATCAACGTATACCCCCGAGAACATATCAGAGGAAGAAACCTGAATCTCATAGACAGTGCATAGCGGTAAGTTAGAAACAGAGATTAAGCACTACTTCCAAATTCATATTGGTTTCTAACACCAATTATACTGGTCTTTTATTAAAGCCCTCTTAATGGCTAGTCAGATTAGAGATAAAAGTATAGCGAAGCAGGACTTATCAGGAAGGTAAGAAACTCAACAGACAAAGCACGAACATGAAGGATGGGCATACAGGTACATAAAGTACAGCCAATAACTAGCAGCAAACGAGCACACAATTCAACGGTAGGTATACATCACATGCAGGTTAAGATTCACTAAGATGCCGTCAAACAGAAGAAGATCGTCATTAATGGGTTAGGATTAAATACCGCTAGAAGAAGGGAATGGAATACTCTGCTCTCATACAAAACTAACAGACAAAACACTTGCAGAAGTTCCAAGGTGAGGATCAAATCACATCATCTTATTGACGGTAGAGAGCGCATCCCTACAGGTCAATCCCAACAGAAATCCAGATCGATAGAAAAACCATGTGAGAAGAGATATATCAATCGATGGCAGTTATGAGAACTTCAAGTCGGAAGAGGGAGCACACGGGATATGAGCAACTTAACATCCCTTTGGAACTCAGAGAGGAAAACGAAAACTCCCTGCAGAGATCCTTCGGAACCAACCCAAAACATTTCCACTTAACAGCACAGCCGTGGACTTGGTAATCGAGCAGTATGTATGAGACAGAGAAAAAAAAAGATGGCAACAGATAAATAAAGAGTACCAGTCACGCTAATGTCACAGAGGCCTCGACTAGTATCAACAATAAACAGAGGCACCAGAACATATGTAGTACAATATCTGAGGTTTTGAGGTCAGTTCTCACAGAGAGGGTCGAACGCTTCACATTTCAAAGAGGCAAAATAAGGATGTAGTGCTGTTTCTTACATCTTCGAACCCATGGACCCATTTTTGGGGTCTGGTGTTCACTATGATGCATGCATTCGAACGATGAAAGTACAAACAAACCGGAGGAAATGAAATTCGTGCGCGTTTTACGCGCCCAGAAATCCATGAGGTGTTCAGTTTTCTTTCAAAATCGGCATTCAAGAGTTTTAAAACAGAGACAAAGAGTTGAACGGGGTGAAAAACTGGGGCTAGTTCGAGAGCGTAGGAGTTGGTGTTAACATCGGAACATACTTCCGGAAAAACCGATGCTCCTCATGCTTACTCGAATCGCCACTAGTCGTTCATTTGGCAAAACCAGAAAAAAGAAAGAAAGATAGGAGGAGGACTGCCGAGGTGAGAGAGAGATGAATTCAGGAGTATTACTCACGCTTTGAGAATCAAAGACCGGCGCGGTGGGATGAAGTGGTTGTAGATGGCGATTCGAGGGTGGAGGAAGATGAAGAAATTTTCTGGGTTGGTTTTGTGTTTTTCGAACTTGAACTGGGAAGAGCAAGGTTTACTGGGGATCAGACAATCAGAATGACGGGGAATAGAGCCGGCTGAGAAAAACGTGTATCTACTGTAGGGTCTTGAGAATGTTTTTTATAATGGAGGGGTAGACAGATGTTCCTTTAGGGTTTTATTTGGATAGTGGGGGCCTCAGTAAGGAATGAAATTGGACCCAAAATCAGGGTCTGGGCCGTTGCTGGGCGAATCCCCTACAGGCAAAGAAAGGAAGAAAACGAGTTTAGCCAAAAAAAACACCCCTACCGAGTTTCGAACTCAGTATCTCAGCATCCTCCTCCTGCACACTCTACCAGTTGAGCCATGATAGTTTTCGGTAAATCACTGTGACTAGTTGAAACAAAAGCCCTGTTGCGAGTCAGGACAAGAGAAAAAATAAAACGCCCTTGATCCCTTACCCGGGATCGAACTCGGGACCGGAAGAAATGCCTGGTAAGTACTTTACCAGTTATGCTGGGTCGGTTTTCAGTATACCCACGCGAGAAATAATACAAGATAAAAACGAAACCGTGAAATATCTTAGTAATAAAATGCGTATACAAAAACGAAGCAGGTTAAAACGGATTACGATAAAAGGGCTCGTGCTCCCTTTTCCATAGGGATGTGAGGTTTAAATATCAGTAAAAAGAAATTCCTTTGGTCGAAAACGGGGACGACCGCCTTGTTTCTGAAAGCATGCTCCTTTTTGAATTTTTGTTTTAAAATAAAACGGGTGAGAATTTTTGGTGTCTACAGATGGCTCCCCTTGATTCAATTCTGCAATAGAAGGCTTGCAGAATTGGATCAAGGTTGACGGGACGCCAAAAATTCTCACTGTGGCTTGGGGCATTCCCAGGTGTGAGATATGAGTACCATACGTGGGGACTCCCCACTAGACTTCGGAGTCTAGCGCTAGGACTTATGACGGGCCTAGAATGTGATAGTCGATGGTATGAGGACTAACGACGGGCCTCAACTAGATCTCGGTGTCTAGCTCTAGGTCTAAAGACTAGAATACGATCAATCTACCTATGCATGAGGACTAAAGACGGGCCTCAACTAGATCTGGGTGTCTAGCTCTAGGACTGATGACGGGCCTAGAATGCATCTTCGAATTGTATGAGGACTAACTACGGGCCTCAACTAGATCTCGAGTCAGCTCTAGGACTAAAGACGGGCCTAGAATACAACCGGTATACAAGTTATGCATGAGGGCTAACGACGGGCCTCAACTAGATCTCGGTGTCTAGCTCTAGGACTGATGACGGGCCTAGAATGCATCTTCGAATTGTATGAGGACTAACGACGGGCCTCAACTAGATCTCGATGTCTAGCTCTAGGACTAAAGACGGGCCTAGAATACAACCGGTATACAAGTTATGCATGAGGGCTAACGACGGGCCTCAACTAGATCTCGGTGTCTAGCTCTAGGACTGATGACGGGCCTAGAATGCATCTTCGAATTGTATGAGGACTAACGACGGGCCTCAACTAGATCTCGATGTCTAGCTCTAGGACTAAAGACGGGCCTAGAATACAACCGGTATATAAGTTATGCATGAGGGCTAACGACGGGCCTCAACTAGATCTCGGTGTCTAGCTCTAGGACTGATGACGGGCCTAGAATGCATCTTCGAATTGTATGAGGACTAACGACGGGCCTCAACTAGATCTCGATGTCTAGCTCTAGGACTAAAGACGGGCCTAGAATACAACCGGTATATAAGTTATGCATGAGGGCTAACGACGGGCCTCAACTAGATCTCGGTGTCTAGCTCTAGGACTGATGACGGGCCTAGAATGCATCTTCGAATTGTATGAGGACTAACGACGGGCCTCAACTAGATCTCGATGTCTAGCTCTAGGACTAAAGACGGGCCTAGAATACAACCGGTATATAAGCGTTGATGGGTTCGGTTCGATATGATCGGAGGGCTTCTGGTATGATCGGATGGCTCCAGTTTGATCTGTGACTCCCTTGTGAGCAACGACTCTGGGATGGTTGATGGATTCGTGTTTGATATGATCTGAGGGCTCCGGTATGATCGGATGGCTCCAGTGAGGTTGGGTGGCTCCGGTAGGGCTCTGAGATGGCTCCGGTTTGATCTGTGATTCCCTTGTGAGCAACGACTCTGGGATGGTTGATGGGTTTATGTTTGATATGATCTGAGGGCTCCAGTATGATCGGATGGCTCCAGTTTGATCTGTGACTCCCTTGTGAGCAACGACTCTGGGATGGTTGATGGGTTCGGGTTCGATATGATCTGAGGGCTCCGGTATGATCGGATGGCTCCGGTTTGATCTGTGATTCCCTTGTGAGCAACGACTCTGGGATGGTTGATGGGTTTATGTTTGATATGATCTGAGGGCTCCAGTATGATCGGATGGCTCCAGTGAGGTTGGGTGGCTCCGGTAGGGCTCTGAGATGGCTCCGGTTTGATCTGTGATTCCCTTGTGAGCAACGACTCTGGGATGGTTGATGGGTTTATGTTTGATATGATCTGAGGGCTCCAGTATGATCGGATGGCTCCAGTTTGATCTGTGACTCCCTTGTGAGCAACGACTCTGGGATGGTTGATGGGTTCGTGTTTGATATGATCTGAGGGCTCCGGTATGATCGGATGGCTCCAGTTTGATCTGTAACTCCCTTGTGAGCAACGACTCTGGGATGGTTGATGGATTCGTGTTTGATATGATCTGAGGGCTCCGGTATGATCGGATGGCTCCAGTGAGGTTGGGTGGCTCCGGTAGGGCTCTGAGATGGCTCCGGTTTAGCCCCGAGATGACCCTCTCGATTGAGGCGGGTTTCTTCATAGAGTGATGGCAATGACCTCGTGGTTCGTGGGGTGGATGGTTTTTATTTGGGACGGGGTCGCACCCTGAGAGGGTTGCCTACGTACTCAACTCCTTGTTGAGATCAGACCTTACGTAGTTCATGATTTTCGGAGGATGGGGAATTTGATGGCGACGAAAAGGTGTCTTGCGGGGATGTTTCTCAGATCAGCGCCCGAAGGTCTTTAATTTTCTAATCCCTTGTCTGCACGGTTCCCCCTGTGATGGGGCAGCTGTTCGATCGAGCTTGCCCTTAACTGGTATATGCAAAAAGCTGGATGTTATGGTGCAATCTCTGTTGCTGCTGTGCGACGACATTATGTCTGAACCAATGAAATGAGTTGAATGCAAATCTATTCCTACATGCATTTTTTGGAATTGGATATGATTGAATGCAAAGGGGATGTCGTGTCAAGGTGAGCTCAACCAAAAATTCTAGTTAAGTCAGATTAGTCATCTCTAAGCCACTTCCTTCTTGAAAAAACTTCCCGAAAGAAGTCTCTCGGGATCTCCTATACCTTTCCGTTTCCTCTCTTAAGGTCGGTTAGGCTTTCTTTAATCGGGGTGATGAACACTCGTTTTTTCTCTACCTTCCTGATATCTTTGACGCTCGTTTGTGCACGATTGTATTGACAAGATCAGACGCGTTGTGGCCTTTCATGTTTCAAATTTGGTACTTTTCGAATCAAGCAAATACCTTCTCTAAGTCGGAGGTCTTTCAATGGGTTATAACGGGGCTGCCGGGTATGTCACATGGGACTGGAGGATTCGTTTGAGGATTGTGGAGCTTTGGTGCAACGGAGGATATGCTTCACCTTCGCCATGGATGGAGTGACTTTGGACTCTTTTCACATTTGTGTGGATTATTACGTGCTCTCATTTTTGATTTGCTACTTTCCTTGAGTAGTCGATTTGCAGTTCTTCATATTTGATGTTTCTGGTCTCATCTATTTATCAAGTGTGAGGCATTGAGTGGTGTGAGACTTTCATTTCCCCCCTTTGCTATTTTGAGCGTTTTGTGCTCCGCTTCTCTCGTTTTCATCCTCTTTGGGTATCTCTTTTGAGCTTTCCTCCATGCTTTAAATGATGGATAAGGAACCATGGCTCCAGCTTTTTTATCCTCTTTTGCAGGGGTGAATGGTTGTGTGATGTGGGGTGGTATATCGTGGAGCTGTTTTCGAAAAGATTCTCAATGAAAGGCTCAGCGGGGTTCACTAAGGGATCGTTTTCAGGGTCAATAGGGCTTTTGGCCTGGTGGAGATTTTCTTCGATCCTAGGTGCCTCGTCATCCCTATCGACAGATAATTGTTTCCTCTACTATTCTCAAATTTTGACATGAATGGTAACGCGCTTTTCTCATCAATATTTAGTTTCACGAAGGGAGATCCTCACATGGTGCTTCAAAATTTAAATGCATCAAGCGCTCTGGGTTTTGCACACTCTGTGTTTCTCTCATGCACTCAACTCTCACGAGAGGTTAGAAATCCTTTCAAGACTTCTCCGGGGAAGCTGATACAAGAGTTCGGCGGCCTTTGATGACTTATGTGGCTTTCCTAGAATTAATGATCGAGATGCACCTCGGCACTAGGGATATGTAATAGCAGATGCAATTAAGCTAAACCTAATGCAGATGATAATTTTTGTGGATGCATTCTTTCTCTCTTTTTTTTTTGATGCATTTTTTTATGGATGCATTTTGTGGATGCATTTTTTGGATTTTGAATGAATGCGTGTGTTTTTTTTTTTGGATTTTTATGACGGTTCAGACGTAATATCGTTTCAACCGGTCGAGATTGACGAGGCTTTGAAATTCTTTCCCATCTAAATCTGTCAGTAATACAGCACCATGGGGGGTTATTTCTTTGACCAGATAAGGGCCCACCCAGTTCGGTCTGAACTTCCCTCGTGGATCTGGTAAATCTTTTCTCAGCTTTTTCAGGATGAAATCTCCTACTTGGATATCTGGGTGTGGTGGAGTACTGTTCTGTAGGAAGCATGTTTTCTTCATCATATTCCTCTTCTTCGGCCTCATAAGTTTTCAATGAATCAAGCGACAAAGGAGACGAATTTTCCGAATAAACTGAGATTTCATTATTATACGAGGAGTTGGATAAGTCGGTGATTGACAGAAAATTGCCACCATCTTTACAAGTGAAAATAGATGGTGACGATCCTTCTCCTATTTCGATTTTGTTTGTATTGTCGATGTCTTCATTACAACTGCCATTGCTACCCTCACTGATACTATCGCTACTACTACCACCATTACTATCATCACTACTGCTAGCTTAGACTAATTATGTAAGGCTCCTGTTGAATCGACCCCTCTTTCTTGTGATAGACGACAAGACATGCCCATGACCATCCACCGAGGGTGCGGGGTCCTTGATGATTGATTCGATCGTGACTCTGCTCTCCGCTACTCCTTCGGGCATTCCTTGGTCGCATTCCTTGCCGTCATGGTCCTTAAGGCATGAGTTGATGGGGAATAAAGTGGTCCACCAGCTCTCCCACTCCATTGTCTCTAGATGCTCCCGAGCCCGAACCACTCTCTGCTCATCACAACTCACAGATATGTACGGTTCTAGATAAAACTGATAAGGAAAGGTCTACGGAAGTTACATGTGAATCTGTTAGCATCATACCTGGCGCCTCTGCGAATCCTAAGCCTGTTCCTCGACCTCCAGCATATGGCACTAGTGGCTCTACCACGCCCTGCAACTCCTTTCCTAACCTATTCCCCTGTTGGTAGCCCATCTGAGACATCATGTGCTGCGATGCGGGGCTATAGATACTAGGGCCGAAGTACAGAGGAGAGATGGAAGAGGTTTGACTTACCTGTTGCGATTCAGTCCTTTCATTGGTGATCATGATCATATTGCACATGACAGTGTTTCTCTTTCTTTGCTTCTCAAGGACTTTTTGGCGGCACCAAGCCTCAACAACTTCTAGCGCCTTCATTTTTTTGTAGAGGCCCTCTGCCTCAGAAGCTAATACCAGCAAAGTTTCCAAATTCCTTTCTATCGGTCGACCCATGCAATATCGGAAAAAGATTGGCACCTTCCTTTGATACTTTAATTGGTTGACAGTGTTTTGAGCCCTATTTTTCTCCTTCAAATACTCCCTCATCAAGGAGGGTATATCGAAATGAATCTCCGGACGGGGAACCTTGAAGGTATCTAATAGCGGTGCGGGTGTGACAAATGGGGAGGGATTCCGTCGGGTCACTTCCGTTGTACTCCCGATGTCGTCAGCTTTCACAATTTTGCGAAGGTCTGGCAGACTTCCTTCTCTTTCTCTGAGCCTTATCATGTTTACATGCTGGGGGATGGAATTGTTTTGGGTATTTGGATTGGTGTTGGGGAATTGCACCTCTCCTGCATCAATTAGGTCTTGCACAGCATGACGCAATGCTCTACAGTTTTCTGTACCATGCCCCTTCATCAGATGGTATTCACAAAAGCTCTTCACATCGGGCCCAAGTTGGGTGATTCCTGGTTTGGGATTTGGGTGCTTCAAAAGGAAGCCACTCTCTTTCAACTTCTTGTATGCCTTATTCAGCGGCATCCCCAAGGTTGAGTATTGTCGCTGGGGTCGGGTTTGAAAATCACGGGGAGGAGGCATTGCCCGATAGTTCTGGGTTGTCCCGGAGGATTGTGCCTGATACACTGGAGGCGTGGGAGGCTGGTAGTCGGTGAGGGTTCTAGGTTGCACCTGATTCACTGGAGGTGTTGGAACAGTCTTGTTGTTGTCATTGTTGTTATTACCATTGTTGTTGTGATTGTTGCCGCTATCACGGTTCTGGCGGTTCTGATGGTATGAAGTTCTGGGTCCTGATCCAGGGAGGTTCAACCCTTTTAATCTTCCTGCCAGTGCTAACTCTTCGGCAGCCGAAGCAGCAGCTTTCAGATGTTTGAAGTCACAAATCCCAAGGGATTTTAGATGATCTGAGTATGGACCCTCCAGACATGAGATGATTATTCTTATCTGCTCATCCTCGGTAGGGCGATCAAGCATTTGGCCGGCCACCTCCCTCCAGCGATTGATGAATTCCATGACCGTCTCATTATTTCTCTGCCTCATGGTCTCGAGGTCTCTGCGGGTGACCCCTAGATGGGCATTGTAGCTGTACTGCTCGACGAAGGCCTGATAAACTTCCTCCAATTTTTTTCCAGAGAGATCTAACCTTGAAATCCATGCTTGCGCAGATCCTTCGAGATAGCTAGGGAAGCATATAATTTTCATCTCATCGTTCAATCCATGCATTGTCATTACCCGATCAAACTGAGAAAGGTGATGTCTGGGGTCTCCTTTCCCAGCATATTTCGAGATTTCGGGGAGTTTTAAATTTTCTGGAAGCTTAGAGCTCGGCTTCATGCTGAAATAGCGGAAGCCAAGCATCTTGGCTCGTTCCCCTAGCCGCACTTCAGCCAGCAGCTCTTCTTTCACAGATTTCTTCCAGTCCTCCATGTTAGACGGGGGATTTTCAGTAGGAAGGGGTTGGGTTTGAGGTTGTTGATACCCATGGATTAGGTGACTTGATGGGTGTGGCAGTAGTTGAGTGTGGGGAATAGCTTCTTCGAAACGGACAGCATGTCCTGGAGCAGTGTACTGATATTGTCTCATCTGGATCGGATCAGGGATAGGTGAATTCGGATAGAAAGTCTCAGGTGGTCTAGACCAATTCATGTTAGCAATTTGAGGAGCAGTCCCAGTTGGTAGAAAAGGTGGTAATTTTGGGAAAGTGGTTGGAACAGTTGTGGTTGTGGTCAAGATTGGTGGTGGCATGGGTGCCCCAGAAAGTAAATCAGCCATTCGAAAGGTTGTGGGGGGAATGGTGGTGTGTTCATTGTTTGGTTGTGGTGTGGTATTGAACATGGGGTTTTGGGTAAACGTGAGCTTGGGTGTCTCGTCGATATAATCATCTTCTGGATCAGTAAGGTAAGGCTCCTTCCCTTTGCTCATTCTTTCTCTGCGCAGCTCTTCCTCCAGACGTTCAATTGTCTGCCTCATCATCCTTTCATTCTTCGCTGATTGTTCCAGCATGCGGTAGAGAACGTTCGGATCAGGGATCGGGGCACTTGCACTTGCTCTTGCTGCACTTGCACTTGCTTCTATAGCTGAGGCAGGCGGGGCATTTTCTGAAGCGGTAGGATTCGTCAGAGTTTGATCCATTGTTTCTGATGAGGTTTCAGTTGTAGTGTCACTGGCCAGCCTGCCCCGGGAATCTCTTTTCCACAATCGAGTAATGTTGGTAAAACTGAAAGAGAACTCCTGACGCTCTGCTCTGCTCTGGTTGGTCTCTGCGATACCAGGGAATATGGAATGCGTGGACGATGTCAGTATGAATGTAAATCCTTTTCATAAAATGATAAAGCAGAAAAGGAAGTCGTCCCCGATTCTTACGAAACAGTGTATTCTATTGGTTAAAATTTTTTGTAAAACGGTAAAGCGGAAAAGGAGCACAAGCCGATTTCCATTTCCTGAAACAAAGGTCGTGCTATCATTACTTAACTGCCGTTGCAATATAGTGGGGAAATAAGGGATTACATTCGAGTTCATAGGGGAAACATAACATTAGTTAAGAAATAAATAGTCATTACATAGCCGAGTGTCATAATGGGGAGAGGGGATTACATCTAAATTAAGAGGGGAAAGACATATTGTCAATCAAAACATACGAAAGAACGTTACATATCCGAATGGGGAAAATGGGGAGTTACATCCAAAATGAAGCAAAAGGGGGTGATACGCCTAAGACCTAGGACCGACGGGAAAGGTCAACCCAGCACTTGCTTCCTCTTCAGGTTCCTCCTCTCCTTCTTCCTCTGCTGACAAGCGGACATGGGGGGCTGCAAGTTCTCGACTATCGCCTCACCAGGTTTCTGCACGATCACCGGATGAATGAGTGAGTAGGGATAGCGGACTTGCCGGTTGATCCTCATGTCGAGCCAATTCTTGTATCCATCGCTAAGGTCCAAGCAAGTTTCCCTATTAGCATAAACTGCCCACTTTAAGCCATTGGCATAAGCTTCGATGACATATCTAATCGCGCTATCAGTAAACTGATGGCTCCTGAAACCTGACTCGATGGCTCCTGGAATGGTCTGCTCGCGCCCGAATTGGCGCATCGCCCTCTGAGGATAAATGGTGATAAATTTGCCCAGGCCAATGAGTATTAATCCGCTGTTTCCTGCCGATTGGACTGCTCCCCCTTGGACATCCCAATCCTTAATGACCCAGCGCTTGAAAATCAGATGAGTGTCACGGAACCGAGCTCTCCAGCCATCTTCCGGCTTGCGCTCTCGCCTCCTAGCCATCATAAGGGTGTCCATATTGACTACAGAGTAATGGGGTGCTATTGGCAGTAGGTGCAAATGATCAAAAAGCCAAACCTGAAGTAGCAAGGGGCTTCCTACGAAGAAGGTCTCTGCAGTTCCCATCTCCTTCCAATGGTCTAAGGCCCGAACGATTTCGGCGGCCGCTACTGATCCGACACTCAGTCCCTCCTCGAATGCATGTAGTAAGTAGATGACCTGAGGATTCATTCTGAGGTCTCTCTGCCGGAACAAAAAACACCCATGATGCAAAGGTCCAATACCCGTCTCCTGGTTTTAAGCGAGCGATAAGGTCGGCTAAAACGTTCCAGCAGTTCTGGTAAGCTCAATCCCATATTCCCGAAGTTCTCGACCTCCTCTAGGCTTACCTCTAAGAACTCTGCTGCGAATCTCGGGGTTCTAGCCCGATCTGTAGGGATCATCGGCATTCTCTGATGAGGTTCTATTTTGAGGAAAGCGTCCAATTCTGCCGGTAATATCACCAGTTCTTCTCGGAAGAAACGGTACAAGTGATCAACTGGATCCCAATAGGTGACGGATTCAAACAACGCTTCATAGATTATGTCGACCTTACATAAGCGAGCAAGGCTTGTCAAGAGCGGCTCACATGTATTCTTCATCTCCATACAACGGTTCAAAAGCTCTTGACCAAACTCCTTTTCTCTAATTAATTCCTGCTGAAAAAGCGAGACTTGACCCTGACTCCCAGATGCTGTTTCATTCTTTGGTTTCTGTTGTGCCTTTCTGCGTCTCTTCTCTTCCCCGGGCACTGGCACTAGTCGGTTGAACATGGTTAATCCTGCAAAATTGGACAAATAAAGAAAAAGGGGAAGAAAGTGGTGAGCAAGAATAAGGGAGAGCAGTTTAAGCAATATTAGTACGACCCTCGTTTTTGGAAATGGAAAGCTAGATTTGGAAAATAAGTTCAAAACGGGTTTGAAAACAATTTTTGATCTTAAAAAAGGTTTTTGAAAAGGGTTTGAAAACAATCTTTAACTTAGAAAAGGGTTTAAAAACCGTAAACGAGCTCCCAAATACTTGTTGATTGAAACAACTTTGTTTAAATGAGAATTCCGAACATTTTTTGAAGGCGCAAACAAGTGGGTTTGAAAAGAGGTTTTTCACACAATGAGAACTGCTCAAATTAAATCGTGGCTGGTTTTTTATGTGGAGCTGAGTGCGAATGATTGGGATAATCACCTTCCAGGTCAATCAATGTTTCCATACCACCGGGGGTACCGTCGTCCCTTCACTGTTCATCTCTCGGGATTTATCTCTGTTATGCCTTGTGGGGCACGTCATTAAGAAAGTCCGGAGTGCTTAAGTTCGAAAGGTCAGGAAACCCGAAGTGGTACAATCACACGAGCCACGGCTGGGGATTATCACAACATACTCACTATTGGAAAACTTGGGGAAGTACTGCATGGGAACGGGTCTCTCGTCTGCACGGTCAGGTGTGTCTAAAGTCCAAATTATTCACTGACTACGTTGTGCCATGTGTGGGTATCCGGTAAATACGGGATCCTCTATGGACGTGTAGCGTGACATTGGGCTTTAGAGACACCCGTGGTGCAGAGGAACAATGGAGAACTGAGCCCATGCAATCTTCGGGGTAAGGCGGAAGGGTGGTCAGACAGGCGGCATACAAGGGGGTGACTACCCATAAAACCCGTCCTAGACACCGGATTAGGCGGCTGGACACTGAAGGCTCATGGTTCACTATATGCTGGTTTGGACTCGGATATGGAGGATAATTTTGGATCATGAGTCTTCAGGGCGTAGGTCGGTGACCGTCTCGCCTCGCGGGCTTAACCACTCAATGAGTGACCCGACTCATGGGAAATCAATCGTGGACCGATTGGGATGCCGTGACTCGTGGAAAATAGGGGTGACACAGAGGCATGCATGCCCTAAACTACCCATGCACTCACAACTTGTAAATGTAAAAGCGGTAATGGTGTAGGTCAATGACCGTCTCACCCCGCAACAAGCAACAATAATATGAATGCAGTAAATAAAGTAGAGAAGAACAAGCAACCCTATTTACTAACTGCTTTGTCTTGAAGGCGGTAATTCCAATTGGTTGTTTATTAACCTAAAGGGAAGTTAGCTTCATTCATGCCTAAGTGTCTCTTTCTAATCGTGAGCTAATGATTAACCCAATTGTTGTAATGTTTGTTGAGGATCTAATATGTCCTAGCTGTCCTCATCAGGCACACACTCTAAGTGTGGAGTAGAATAATCCTAAAGGCTTGAAATGAATCTCTTGAAGGTTTTGAAAGAAGTGGGGAAGTCCCGACAATTTTGAATGGAGTTCAGTCTTCCTTGAGTTTGAGAAAAACTTACTCAAGTTTTCCCCAGCAGAGTCGCCATTCTGTGGAGGGTGATTTTTCGGTATGAGGGGGGGTCTATCTAAATATGATCTAACTAAGAAGTCTAGATCCTAGAAATTTGCCATTCTGTGGAGGGTGAAAACCCGTTATTCTTGGCATCCCTCAAATACCTACTCTATCGTCCGTCTTTCCCAGAAAGCATAAAGGGGAATGCAAGTGTGCACTACACCCGCTCTCGATGGGCTCCACGCGGACTTATGCCCTAAGGGCGGAAATTGACTAGAGTCGCCACCTAGTTTGACCTAAGGAACTAGGAAGGAAAGATGAGGGTTCTAAGAACCGTTAATTGACTCTGAGATTGTTGCCTATGGATTGGACTTATCTGGTCATACCAAAGATTCTGTGTGGGTTCGCACTGGGTTACACCCCTTAGAAGTGGCAACGACCACGACTTCGGATTGGTGCCCGAGGAAACCTCGGTCTCCAAATGTCGGGATTACCTTCTTTCAAAACCTTTTAGAGAGATTCATTAAAAGCCAAGGATTGGATTAAAAGAGGAGTAAGGAAAGGATGAGTTCGAAGAGTTAGGAATAGGCTGGTCTTGGAGTTGGTCTGGTTGAAGTGTTTTGAGAGGTTTTAACTGCTCTGAGAGATTTGGAGGTTGTTTTGGGCCTTCACGGGATTAAGAGGATGATGGGAGTTTTGAGGGGTAAAGGGGTATTTTAGTCATTTTTGGTGGAGTCAAGGGGTAGTTGGATCATTTGGCTGATTTGAGGAGTTTTGTTGTGTTTGGATTTTGAAATGATCGGGTTCTTGAGGTGTTTTGAGAAATCGAATGGGTTGAAGAGGAATTCGGGTCTTGAGGATGATTGAGTATGGAAGAGGATATTTGGTTTGCAAGTATTCGGGTTCTGAAGATGCTTCAGGTTTCTAGAAGTCTTCAAGAATTGACTTAGAGTTGGTTAAAAGGAGGATTGAGAAGTGTTTATGGGTCTTAAAACTCTAATGGAGATGTTAGATTAGGGTATCCAAAATTGTCTCTCTTAAAGTCTTCAAAACTGAAAAATCATTTTTTGTTGTAAAAGGGCGGATAATCCCGAAGGATTACCCTATGTACCCCCTCGAACACGACACTTAATTAATGGTAAGTGCCGAGGCTCGAAAGATGGGGCAATGAATTTATGTCGAAAAATAGGATTCAGAGAGAAACACCATGAATGAGATGTTCTCGGTCGAACCCTAATAACGTCTCTAACTCCCGGGTTTTAAAACGTTAAAAACCGAAAACATTGAAATCGAGCGGAAGGGAGTTAGACGATTCTAAAATCCCGGCTGCGACTAGGAAGGTCGTTACTTCCCTAGCACCCCGCCTTGTAAAAATCTAGGCTGCAATTAGGGGAGGTTTGTCACCCTAATGCCCCGCCTAAAGAGATCCAGACTGCGACAAGGGAGGTTACGACCCCAGTGCCCCGCCTCGGATTTTTATTTTGGGAAGAGAAACAAGCGATGTTCTAACCGTGGAGGAAATGTTTTGAAGGGGTTAGACATTTCTTGCTCCCCGAAAACGGTTTATTTTGGAGCTTGAAAACTGAATTAGAAAATCTTTGAAGTTGTTCGGAATTCTTGATGAAGAAACACTGATTTTGAGAAATGTCTTTAGGAGAAAACTTTCTGTATATGTGAGAAGAACTTTCTGCGTATTGAGAAGAGTTTTCTGTGATGTGAGAAAAGTTTTTCCTTTAAAATTCCACAAAATAGGTTTCTTTGAAAACTGGATGAAACTTGAATAAAATGATGGTTTGAAATTCTTTTTTGGTTTTTGGAAGGAATTTACAAGTTGAGTGTGGATTGGGTGAAACGTATTCGGGTTTGAGTTGAATTGAGCTGGATGAAGTCGGTTTGGATTGAGGTCGAGTTTGAACTGGATTGAGGTTCGGGCTTGAACTAGATTGAAGTTCGGGTTGGGTCAAAGTTGGGTCAAGGTCAAACTTTGGTCAAAGTCAACATTCAAATTGGTCAAAGTCAACATTCGAATTGGTCAAGGTCAAAGTTTTTAGTCAAGATTTGACATTTGTGGACTTGTTTTGACTTGTGTGGAATTGGTTTGACTTGTGTAGACTTGGTTTGACTTGTGTGGACTTGGTTTGACTTGTGTAGACTTGGGCCGGATTTGGGCTTGGGTTTGGGCCAGATTTAGACCTGGGCTTGGGCCGGATTTGGGTTTGAGCTTGGGCCGGATTTGGGCTTGGACATGGGCCGGACTTGGGCTTGGACATGAGCCGAATTTGGGCTTGAGCTTGGGCCGGATCTGGGCTTGGACATGGGCCGGACTTGGGCTTGGACATGGGCCGAATTTGGGCTTGAGCTTGGGCCGGATCTGGGCTTGGGCATGGGCCGGATTTAGGTTTGAGCTTGCTGTGGGTCATGCGGTATTGGGCCATGGGTTTGGGTCATGTGGTACTGGGCCATGGCTTCGGGTTTGGGCCTTGGGCTTCAGGTTTGGGCTTTGGGCTTCGGGTTTGGGCCTTAGGCTTCGGGTTTGGTGATGGGCCAAGTAAAGTATTGGGCCGGGCTAATTTCAGGGATGGGCTGAGTTTGGAGATGGGCCAAGTAAAGTATTGGGCCGGGCTGAGATTAGGCCAATTTCAGGGATGGGCTGAGTTTGGAGATGGGCCAAGTAAAGTATTGGGCCGGGCTGAGATTAGGCCAATTTCAGGGATGGGCTGAGTTTGGAGATGGGCGAAGTTTGGGCCTGGGAACAAAATTTAGAAGAAATCAGATTGGAGATGAGTTTATTACTAAAAAAAAAACGTTGGGATTTGTATTTACAAGATGATTATGGAAATGAGAGACGATTTTTGAATATGGGGATGGAGGGCGAGAGGATGAAAAGTTAGTGACAAAATTTTGAACTGAAGAGTTTGAAGGTCTGAAACGGAAATGAGACTTAATTACATATATATACATGTATTAGGTACATTTTAGGGTTTAGAATGTTACCACATGAGATAGGCCAATAGTCTATCAGGCTAGGGGAACATTCTCTATCCTAAGGGGATTATTGTTTGCTTATATACATAAATGTGTGTTTTAAGGTTTAGGATGTCACCACCATGAGATAGGCCAATAGTCTATCAGGCCAGGGGGACCCCACTATCCTAATGGCTTAGGCCTAAGGACATAGTAACTAGGGCTTAGATAGCAAAGAGGTGTACAAAAGGAGTGAATCGAAACATTGCAATGCAGTTGAAATATACAATATATACTCAAAAGTACAGAAAGAAACAGGCAAACAGTCGTGGAAGGAGAACGACTTCTCAGATTACAATGAATCAAACCGACACAGTAGTAACATCCAACCAAATAAAATAACTATGTTTGGAGTTACAGGAGGCATGGTGGGTATCTGGGTCAAATTCAGAAATCGCGGCCCTAGGACTAGATGAAGTGCTAATCCAATTTTGAGTTAGGGTTGCAGTTTAATCTATCCTCTCAGGTGTTTACAGAACAGTCACAGTTCACACCAACTTGAAAGCAAGGCCCACAACTACTGACTTAGCTAAGGGAAAACGGGCTCAGATTACCCCATCGGTTCATCAATTCGTTGTTTCTTATCCAACCTAAATGAATTCTTAAGGTAGGCAAGAGTTAGCTAAGTTATTCCTATGTCATTCAAGTAGACATCAACGTATACCCCCGAGAACATATCAGAGGAAGAAACCTGAATCTCATAGACAGTGCATAGCGGTAAGTTAGAAACAGAGATTAAGCACTACTTCCAAATTCATATTGGTTTCTAACACCAATTATACTGGTCTTTTATTAAAGCCCTCTTAATGGCTAGTCAGATTAGAGATAAAAGTATAGCGAAGCAGGACTTATCAGGAAGGTAAGAAACTCAACAGACAAAGCACGAACATGAAGGATGGGCATACAGGTACATAAAGTACAGCCAATAACTAGCAGCAAACGAGCACACAATTCAACGGTAGGTATACATCACATGCAGGTTAAGATTCACTAAGATGCCGTCAAACAGAAGAAGATCGTCATTAATGGGTTAGGATTAAATACCGCTAGAAGAAGGGAATGGAATACTCTGCTCTCATACAAACTAACAGACAAAACACTTGCAGAAGTTCCAAGGTGAGGATCAAATCACATCATCTTATTGACGGTAGAGAGCGCATCCCTACAGGTCAATCCCAACAGAAATCCAGATCGATAGAAAAACCATGTGAGAAGAGATATATCAATCGATGGCAGTTATGAGAACTTCAAGTCGGAAGAGGGAGCACACGGGATATGAGCAACTTAACATCCCTTTGGAACTCAGAGAGGAAAACGAAAACTCCCTGCAGAGATCCTTCGGAACCAACCCAAAACATTTCCACTTAACAGCACAGCCGTGGACTTGGTAATCGAGCAGTATGTATGAGACAGAGAAAAAAAAAGATGGCAACAGATAAATAAGAGTACCAGTCACGCTAATGTCACAGAGCCTCGACTAGTATCAACAATAAACAGAGGCACCAGAACATATGTAGTACAATATCTGAGGTTTTGAGGTCAGTTCTCACAGAGAGGGTCGAACGCTTCACATTTCAAAGAGGCAAAATAAGGATGTAGTGCTGTTTCTTACATCTTCGAACCCATGGACCCATTTTTGGGGTCTGGTGTTCACTATGATGCATGCATTCGAACGATGAAAGTACAAACAAACCGGAGGAAATGAAATTCGTGCGCGTTTTACGCGCCCAGAAATCCATGAGGTGTTCAGTTTTCTTTCAAAATCGGCATTCAAGAGTTTTAAAACAGAGACAAAGAGTTGAACGGGGTGAAAAACTGGGGCTAGTTCGAGAGCGTAGGAGTTGGTGTTAACATCGGAACATACTTCCGGAAAAACCGATGCTCCTCATGCTTACTCGAATCGCCACTAGTCGTTCATTTGGCAAAACCAGAAAAAAGAAAGAAAGATAGGAGGAGGACTGCCGAGGTGAGAGAGAGATGAATTCAGGAGTATTACTCACGCTTTGAGAATCAAAGACCGGCGCGGTGGGATGAAGTGGTTGTAGATGGCGATTCGAGGGTGGAGGAAGATGAAGAAATTTTCTGGGTTGGTTTTGTGTTTTTCGAACTTGAACTGGGAAGAGCAAGGTTTACTGGGGATCAGACAATCAGAATGACGGGGAATAGAGCCGGCTGAGAAAAACGTGTATCTACTGTAGGGTCTTGAGAATGTTTTTTATAATGGAGGGGTAGACAGATGTTCCTTTAGGGTTTTATTTGGATAGTGGGGGCCTCAGTAAGGAATGAAATTGGACCCAAAATCAGGGTCTGGGCCGTTGCTGGGCGAATCCCCTACAGGCAAAGAAAGGAAGAAAACGAGTTTAGCCAAAAAAAACACCCCTACCGAGTTTCGAACTCAGTATCTCAGCATCCTCCTCCTGCACACTCTACCAGTTGAGCCATGATAGTTTTCGGTAAATCACTGTGACTAGTTGAAACAAAAGCCCTGTTGCGAGTCAGGACAAGAGAAAAAATAAAACGCCCTTGATCCCTTACCCGGGATCGAACTCGGGACCGGAAGAAATGCCTGGTAAGTACTTTACCAGTTATGCTGGGTCGGTTTTCAGTATACCCACGCGAGAAATAATACAAGATAAAAACGAAACCGTGAAATATCTTAGTAATAAAATGCGTATACAAAAACGAAGCAGGTTAAAACGGATTACGATAAAAGGGCTCGTGCTCCCTTTTCCATAGGGATGTGAGGTTTAAATATCAGTAAAAAGAAATTCCTTTGGTCGAAAACGGGGACGACCGCCTTGTTTCTGAAAGCATGCTCCTTTTTGAATTTTTGTTTTAAAATAAAACGGGTGAGAATTTTGGTGTCTACAGTGGTCGCAAGGATTGGTGTAGCTCTTACGTGACCGTATGCATGTTTCGGCATATGCTACACTATTTTTGAAAGGTCGCTTGGCTAGTTCAGTAGTAGGCAATATCTATTATGGGTTATGTATAAATATGCTTTCTGAACTCTACTAATAGCTTGTTTATCACCTACTATATTACACTTTAGGGTAGTTATCAAGAAGGCTTTGAAAGTATGTTTAGGTTTAATGGTTTGCTATGAGTGGCTACTTCAGTACTTTCAAGGTTGTTTTGGTCGGTCTTAGTTCGGATGATGAGTTGGAGGAGCTCAATGTTGTTTTAGTCATTATCCATTGCATCTTGCTTATAGCTGTAAATCAACAGGTATAGTTTGTTGGTCTTATCACTGTCTTCCAAGCCCGCTGAGCTCTACATATTCTAATTAACGCTAAGCATTATAGTTAAACACCTAAACACTTTTGGCGCATAAATGGTTCATATAAAATATAAATAATTTATTTATTTGTTGTACAATTAATTTAGGTGATGACCTTCATAGTAGATCCGCGTCGAGTGAAGCATCATTTGCATCTGTCCCCGGATATGTCATCCATCATCAATTCACCAGTCACCCATTTCTTCATTTGTTGTCATCTACCAATCCGTCATATGTGGGTGATTCGGATGGATCAGGTGATAATTGGGTGAAATATTTGTATATCATAAGCAATAACTTTTTTAGTATGATAATGAATATAAAATTTCTTTGTATTGCTAAAGGGAAAGTTTCCCCATATTTTATGAATATTCACTCCAACATGATAAAAATATTCCACAAATATCAATAAGAAAATTAACATATAAAGTGTTGTGCTGTCCGTATGAAAGAGAAAATAAAAATAAACCGTAAATTATAAGTCTAAACCTTTTTTTTTGTTTTTTTAATTCTTTAAGGTTTGCTTGGTACTTGAAATAAACAAGATGTAACTTCAAATGTGTAATACCCCATCCCCATTGGGATATGAGTACAACAACAAAGTTTCCACTTTTAAGCCCAAGTGAGGACAAATGTTTAAGGTGGCTAATTTTCAAGCCCGAATGGCTTGAAAACTAGGTTGTTGAACAATTATCCATATGAGGTGTTACAAATGGTATCAGAGCGGACTCGGGACCGTGTCTGGATGGACTACCCAACACCTACCAAGGAGGTCCATGGGACTTGGATGTTAGGCTTGAGATGAGGACGTTGCGTTATTTGAGTGAGGGAATATGTAATACCCTCATCCCCATTGAGATATGAGTAGTAATGTGAATGGTTTATAAGGATACATATGAGTTGAGTACAACAACAAGACATTCCACTTTTAAGTCAAAGTGAGGACAAATAGTTTAAGGTGGCTAGTTTACAAGCCCGAATGGCTTGAAAACTAGGTTGTTGAACAGTTACCCTATGGGGTGTTACAAAACGGATGACGGGTCGAGTGATATACGAAAGATGGATCGGGTGACAGATGAAAACATTTATCCATTACCCGACCCGACCTATCACCAGATCATCCGTCACCTGATCCGTCATCCGGTTATTTCAGGATTTTATCTTTTTATTTA
The DNA here is from genome assembly GCA_023374045.1 of Limonium bicolor. Classification (NCBI taxonomy): domain Eukaryota; kingdom Viridiplantae; phylum Streptophyta; class Magnoliopsida; order Caryophyllales; family Plumbaginaceae; genus Limonium; species Limonium bicolor. The sequence continues at coordinate 191,399,959 of CM041782.1, forward strand.
AATCAGGTGGATCGGGTTAACGAGTATCTGCTTAAAATTATCATCCCTACTCACGAAATTAATTTTTTAAAATAAGAATTAACTCGACAACTTCAGCAACCAACTTGCTCCTCAATCTTCACATGTCGCTTCATCAATGGTCCTAGTATTTGTTCAGCTGAGTAGTACGTATTATCAGCTGCATTGATCAGCTCGGCCCATTTTTTTAAAATCAGTCATCAGTCAATATCAGTTAATATCAGCTAGTAGCTACTTAAACTCAAATTGTCTCTTATGTTCAGCTAGTTTATTATGTTTGACTGGGTTGACCAGCTCAACCCATTTTCTTTTTAAATCAGTCATCAGTCAATATCAGCTACTAATAACTACGGCTAGCACCTCATGATATGCTAAAGAATGGGGCCTAGTAACTAGTGTTTTGATTGATTTCCTTGGTGAGATCACTGAACTTAACCAATTCCGTTACATGAAGAACACTCCTTTAATTAATTGCAAGTGCAATTGAGGCATATGAACTTAACTAGTACGTCTTTAGTGCGTGACAACATGCTTTGGTTTATGGTTAAAATGTTTTTAAATATTTCAAAAAACACTAAATAAAAATCATGAAATTTTCATAAATAATTTTGGCAAACAACCAAAATAATCATAAAAACTTATAAAAACGGACACAAGTATTGCATACCACAACTAACTTCTTAAATGATCAAAAGTGTTCTGAAATGATAGAAAATAAAACAAAAGTATAAAATCAATGTTATCGAAAATAAGTGATAAATACCCTGTAAAACGACCATAAAGGACAGAATTAAGATTGATATGCCCACACAGTGCTCATTCTGCAAATATCCAGAAACAATGTTACATGCTCTACTGTAGTGCCCAGCTATTCAACTCTTTCGGACAACTTTCACTAGTCACCTTCCTCCCAATCTTCTTTCTGATCAAGCATTTCAGGATTGGTTTTTACAATTATGCAGCCAGTAGCCGAAAGCCACCGTCGCCAATTATCTTAACTTTTTCTGGAAAGTCTGGTTTGCTCGTTGTCAAGCTTCACATGGTTAGGTACGTAATCTTGCACAGGAATGGTGTCAAGCTAACAGTTTCCTTCAACAAGCAACCTCATTCCCTCATACAACTCCTGCACTTCTGGTGTGCCACCGGCAGCATCATCCTGCAATGGTGGAGATTTCTGTGGATGCTAGCATCGATTCACAAGGACGTGTGGGCCAAACCTATGTCGCTTGGTCCAACAGTCAATTACTCTGGGCTGAGAATGCAGATTATCGTGCCAATCTAACTCCTTCTGACGCAGAGGCTTTCGCAATAGAAGCTGCACTGACTATGGCCTACACCCATGGGCTCCGCACTTTCAGCGTCCTCACGGACTGCAAGTCTATAGTCCAATACCTTCGTGCAGGGGGGACTACATCTTTAATGCCATCAACAACGGTTATTCTAGATCGTATTTTGGCAAACATAGGAAAATTTCATGATGTACACTGGTTATATATTCCTAAACATGAAAATATCTCGTCGCATTGTCTTGCTAACCATGCCCGCTATAAACAGCAATCGGGTTCATGGACACCGGTTACTATGCCAGAATTTGTACTCAAACTCGTTTCTTAATATATAATACTCGTTGCTTTAAAAAACATATGGATGGATGGACTGTTGAACTTATGTGCTCTCTAATTGTACCGGAATTTTCTTATGATAAATCATTGTTTAGTGCGATTGATAGTTATGTGGTTTCTATTTTATTATAAAGAGCTACGGATGGAGAAGAAAATAAATTTTTTATTTTATATCTATTTTAATCATTCATTTGGAAATTTTAATAATGTTTTATGGTTTTAATATCTCGATTTTCTTTGGTATAAACTTGTAATTTTTGATCCTTTAACACTAGTTTTTTTCATGACTTTCTATAATTTATAAAATTATTTAATGATCTACAATATCTATTGTAATTTTGATATAATATTCCATGAATAATAGTCACTTGCTACAATTTTCTTGAAGTTGGTATTATTTTTGGTTAAAAAAAACTTAACAATGTACCCATGAATTATTAGTATATAGTGAGAGGGAAAATAAAAGTTTTAGAAATGTATTATGTTAAAATTGTATGAGGATTTTTTGTACTTCAACAAAAAGCCAACCTTATAGGTTCTTTGAGATGTACACAAATGCGATGTATTATAATGTCGTCGGTCCCAAAGTGCTGTAAAAAAATAGCACGATTATACAATCATATGATCCATCCCTCACCAAAATTATTCCAAACTTCTTGTTCAAAATGCACTGACGATCCGTCCCACAACGACTGCTTCTCCAGGATTCACTTTGCTCTGGAAGATCCCCAATCACTGACATCGTTATACTCTTTCTCCAATCACTCTGTATAGCAGTCATGTCCGAGACCAGAGGTTCTGGTGAGTGTTTATCTTCTCTAGTTAAAAGAACCACGAGCGTCTTCCGCTTCACCCTTCAACAACCCCCTCCTCCTCCCCCCCATAAGCTTGAATCCGGGGAATGTTTCTTCGCTGCTTATGATACCGTTATATGCAGATGCATTTGATTGCGACGCAGACCGGGTGCGTAAAATGAAAGGAAAGGTCGGTAGTACTCTCATGGAAGAAGGGAACCCCTTCGAATTCTTACGGCCATTATGTGGTATGTTATACTTCCTTCTAAGAGGCTGGTTTAACCACCCCCAACTCCAATTCGGACCTCTTCTGGTCTTGGGGCGAGTCTTTGTCCCATTCTGTTGATTGATGTTACTCTTATTTGAATCATTCAGAAGATATTATGATTTTATTTTCACAGGATTTGAGGCTCATTACTTACTGAATTTCTCTGTAGGATTATTCTACTTAACTACTTCCAAGTTTCAGTAGAAATTAATTGCTTACTCTGTTTCATGCTGTTATGCTGTCAGTAGAAAGATAAAATTATTGGGAATGTGTTGCAGTCAATTACCCCTTAAAGACTTTGGTTCCAGTAGTGGATTGTGTCTTCTTCTACCACACGACATTATTCTACATTGTCTATTCTGTTGGTTGATGTTACTCTTATTTGAATCATTCAGAAGATATTATGATTTTATTTTCACAGGATTTGATGCTCATTACTTACTGAATTTCTCTGTAGGATTATTCTACTTAACTACTTCCAAGTTTCAGTAGAAATTAATTGCTTACTCTGTTTCATGCTGTTATGCTGTCAGTAGAAAGATAAATTTATTGGGAATGTGTTGCAGTCAATTACCCCTTAAAGACTTTGGTTCCAATAGTGGATTGTGTCTTCTTCTACCACACGACATTATTCTACATTGTCTATTTTTGTGCTTTGGGGGTTCACATCCTCCCCAGCACTGAACTTTTGTGCTTACACAACTTTTCATTCACAGAAGGTGCGATAGCTGGTGGAATTGCTGGTGTTGTTGTCGAAGCAGTTCTTTATCCAATAGATACCATAAAAACTCGTCTTCAGGCAGGTCTAACCAGATATTCTTTGCTTTTCTTATAAAAATAAATTCTTGCTCATTAAATGAGACTTCACTTCTAATGACTTTTGTAAATAGCCAATCTTTTGACCACTGAGTTATCTTTTTTAATTGATGCTATAGCTTCATTCTCTTTCACATGATCTAATACACGTTGACCCTTAGGTTAATCAATATTATTCTTTTTGTGTTGGGTTTGGGGGGGGGGGGGGGGGGGTTATAGTATCTGCGAGTTCCCATCCACTCCCCCTAAACATAGACTTACAAACATGCCTCCTTTTGTAAAAAAGAACTTCTTGATATAGCTGATCGAGGAATGCACCCTGGTGCTTGAAGGGTATGGAAGACAATCTTGCTTGTGGCTTAAATTTTGTCTTTTGTTTGTTCTTGTGTGGAAGGCAACGCAAAATAGTTGATGAGTATAGTAGTGGGGGAGGCAAATTCATTAAGCAGTGGCTTCTTCCATCATGACTACATTGTATGAAACTTTACTATGAACATTGGATTAGTTATACTTGCCACCTGGGCTGTGATTAGCTATAAACTAAGTTCTGAAGAAATGTTGTTGCTGTGATTTCTTGTCTTAATAAGTCTTAAGCATTGGCAACGGTAATAAACGTTCTGGTTGAATTCTAGCAGCTCATGGTGGGGGGCAAATAATGTTTAAGGAGCTCTATTGTGGATTAGCTGGAAATCTGGCGGGTGTTTTACCGTAAGTGCTTATATATTTCAATTGCAAATGGTTTTAACTGATTTTTAAGTCCGGTTTCAACAATGTGTTTCAGTTGGCATACTAATCTCGCCTTTGAACTTTCTTTATCAACCTTTTTGCCTCTTCTGTGGCTATTGACATTGTTGCGTCGTCTCACCATGCACACCATGCATCATTGGTCCATACTGATGAACTTAAGCTGTATGTGTCAGGGCATCTGCTGTATTTGTCGGCGTGTATGAACCTGCAAAGCAGAGATTATTGGAGTTCTTTCCGGATAGCTTTAGTGCCTTAGCTCATCTGGTAAGTTGCATAATAAAGTTGTATAACAAATCTACTTACTTCTTTGTTGGCTTCTTGTGAACCTTTTTTTGTTTTGAATAGTATTCTTTAAAAACTGTAATCCTATGTTTTTCAGTTTCCTTTTTCTTCGTTAAACATAGATTCCACATATTGTTGGTGGTTGATTTTGGGAGATACAGATTGTACTGTAGTTCAGATTAGTTTGTATAGTCAACAAAGTTGAATAATCACTAAAATATGAATCTGAAAAGAAAAAAGATATTATTTGTTTCTCTAGTGTGTAACTCTACTTTAAGAGCTACTTTCTAATCTTGAATGTAATTTGGATGATTTGATTTTATGACCTTTGGACAATTATTCAGAAGTTCCTGGTAGTTGGATGCTAGGTTCCACTAGGGTTTTGGTGACTGACCTTTCGGTGTCATTCTTCCCCATTATCATGAATCTTTCAGGATAACCCACAATAGTTGCATCATTCTTTCCCCTTCGCCATGAATCCTCGGACGTTCACTTACTATCCTTTCTAATTGCTATTGCTTTGTGGGTGATCAGACTTCCTGTGAGAGACATGTAAATGTATATAGTTCCTTCTGTCATTGGTTAAATCACTTTCTTAGTCCTTATATTGCAAGGGTCTGAATTTGGGAACTACAAGATGAGGGTTATTCTCTGCAATGTCATCTCTTTTGTCCTAGCTCTATTCTGAACTAGCAGTCAGTCTGCAGGAACCATTGCTGGGGCAGCATCATCTCTCGTCCGAGTTCCCACTGAGGTTTTCATCCACTTTCAATAAGCCGCAGGGATCCCACTATTTTTTTGTTTATTTTCCCATTTGTCATTCAGCTTGATCGGATAAACTGTACAGGTCATTAAGCAAAGGATGCAAATAGGTCAATTTGCTTCTGCACCCAATGCAGTTCGTCTTATCATCTCAGAACAGGGTTTTAGAGGGCTCTACGCGGTATGTGGTCTCTCTATCTATATTCAGAAACGAGTTGTGGACTGACATTAGACAACTGCATCAATGGGTGTATAAATGCACTTGTATTGCTGATTTTGTATGGGAGGTGATGATTGGATGTGTGATATACTTTGTCATTGGCATATCTTATATGTACAGGGCTAGTTGCTTTTTGTGAATACATATTCCAGGCATCGCTTTTGGTCATGATTTTCATTTTTTGTTGTCTACTTCTCTAATTATTCAAACTAATATTGATCTAAAAACTTATTATCCAATATTTCATGATATACGTTCAATTCTCTCTTAATAATGTAGGGTTATGGGTCCTTTCTGTTACGTGATCTGCCATTTGACGCCATCCAGTTCTGTATCTACGAGCAGCTACGGTTAGGATATAAGCTTGCGGTGAGCTGAAATAAGATAGCTGTATTTATTGTCCTATTAAGCATCATTATATACCCCAACAGTATGAGCTCAGCAATAGTCTTCTTAGGTGTTCCTTTTGGGATATCCTGAAAATAATCTTTAGCTCTGGGCTCAACGCAATTGTGACAGTTGCTCCCCCCTTTCCCATCAAAATACTTGTGCAGCAGTTGTATGCTACCTTTCTCAATTGCATCATTTTTGCATTGTTTTTGGCTGTATAATGTTGGCATGTCCTTTTAGGCGAAAAGAGAGTTGAACGACCCTGAGAATGCAATGATTGGAGCCTTCGCAGGTATAACAAACAAGGAAACATGCTCAGTGTTCTCACCTGGAATTTTGTTTTGCAAAATTTGTGTTTCCAAACACTGTCCGTACTGCAATTCCAAAGTATAATGTCATTGTATTTTCTTGCTTAACGTGAAGAGACAGTTGTACTGGAAGAAGTTAAACTATCTTAGATGATCTACAAGGAAAAATGAGCCCATTCATTATATCGATCTGTATATCCTCTTAGTTAGCACAGTTTGTTTGATTGGGACTCCTTAGTTACTGCTATCGTGTTTAGGTGCTGTAACGGGAGCTATGACCACACCTTTTGATGTCATCAAAACAAGACTCATGATTCAGGTAATTGTGAATGACTATTTTTTCTTCCCTTGCACGGAGAAAGAATACGACTATAGGTGTTAATAGTTTCTCATTCTGATCACCTTTGCAGGGAACAACAAATCAGTACAAGGGAATATATGATTGTGCTAGAACCATAATCAGAGAAGAAGGAAGCCATGTTCTTGTAAAGGTACTTCGCTTTTCTTTACCCAAATAAGCTTTAAGATTTAGGAAGACAAAACTATTATTTACTTTATGTAATGGTGATATGCCTTACCCTATGCCTTAGTAATTACTACATTACTAGGGATCTAAATTGACAGACTTTGGCAAGTGTTCAAATATGTACACTAAGTTGAAAGTGTCCGGAGGAAGCGTAAGACAAGCGACTCCTTTTGGTTAACTTTGGTGCAGGGAATGGGTGCCCGAATTCTGTGGATAGGTATTGGAGGCTCAATTTTCTTTGGAGTGCTTGAGAAGACTAAACAAGTTCTTGCGAGAAGACGTTCCGAGGCTGACGATTTAATAGCTCTGGGTAGGAAGACGAAACAAAGCTGATAGTTGAACGTTGTAGCGTGCTACCATCTTACAAGGGTGTTAAGTTTGTTTTACTGCGGAATATTCGTCCCATAGGAGAAATTTTCATTTTTATTTCTCTCAACTTTATTTAGTATTTTATTCTTCAATTAGTCATTTTTTTTTCTTCCTGGTGTTATTAGTGTAATTCTTTTACCCCTCATATAATTCGAATATTAATCTGAGTACACATGCCTAGTCAAGAATGATGCAAATGATATTAGAGTTGACGGCTGGTCTCTCTTCGAGCCACGGCTTAATTTGTTTTTCATTTTTCCCTTTGCGTTTAATCGGTGTATGTTCTCTCCATGTTTGCTCCAGTAGTGGATAGTTTTCCCTTTGAGATGATTCATTCTCTACTGGTGCATGGTAGTTGAAGAAGGGGAAAATGACATCCAAGGTCTCACAGATACCCACATTCCATGAGTTTAAAGATCATGCTTGCACTTCCATCTCTTGAAGAGGTAGACTGTCTCACTTGACCGTGATTACAAATAATCCTTCTCATTCCCTTTTATATGAGTTTGTATTCATTCCAAGCATTGATATGCAATTGCTCTCAGCTAGATGGAAACATACCACTAATATAACCTCTAGCTGTTAAGCGAGAGAAGAGTTACGGCCTTTGTGGATAACATAAGAAAAGGAACATGCTATGAAGATCTCAGAAGGAAGTCGCTTCGTTTCTGTTTTTTCAATATATATATATATATATGGTTGCACGTGTTGAAGGAGTTGGAGTTAGTGTTTAAGGAGGAGGATATTTAGGGCAGAATGAAAAGAGGCGAATGAGCTCCTTCCCAAGCTACAAATGGTTGAGTTGGACCAAGACACATCAGATGAGCTGCTGTGTCAAGCTCATTGCAGCTCGACTGATACATCAGATTCAGAGTATGAAAGAATGGAGGCATTCAGATGGGGTGGAAATGCAATCCCAAAAGGTGGAAACGTGTGTTTGGATGATGTTACATGATAGATTAAATACTAGGATGGTACTGTTTGGAAGAGGCATACTGATAAGTGTATACATGAGCATGTTTTAGGGGTGTATTCATGTGTTTTTATTAGTGCTTTATCAACGCTTATCATGCTTATTTCTTTATTTTAGCTAGTTTTTCTTTTGTATTGTATTTTATTGGTATTCTTACTTATTTATTGCTTAAACATGAAGAAAACCTAGCAATGAGCGAAGTAGATGAAGAGAGCAATGTGTAGGCACAAACGGATCTCAAATCGGAGTTATAGCGAAAAATCTAGGCCGTGTATGAGTCCTGAAGCCGCATCAGGAAATCGGGAACTCCTAAGCTACAACTATCTAGGTATGTGTCCGGATGAACAGACCCGGACAGCTCAAGCTCTCTCGCCTGGACAATGTTGTCAGGACTCTATCCTGCTAATTTTTTTTTTGTGATAATTAGGGGCACATGGCCCAGTGAGCCACAAGGGCAAGATAACAACGAAATGCAAGACTTAAAAGACTCACACCCTAATTGATCCGGACATCTCACAAGGATCATCCTTGATTCACTACAAGAAAAAGTTGTTTTGACTACCGATGAATTGCTACTACACATATTGGTGTCTAAATTAAAAAATTGCTACCGATTTTAATGTTATCAGTAGTCAAATTTCTACCACCTTACAAGATTGCTACTGTCAGTTGTAGCTATTTTATCTTTCATCTTGGTTCTTTCAATAAAAATAATTTTGCTACCAATATTGGTAGCTAAATTTAGAAATTGATGATGGTTGATGCTAATTCAATCATGATATCTATTATGCTACAATTTGAACAATGATAGCAAAAAATATCATAACTAGTAGCAAGTTACTATCTTAAAAGTTGTTACGACCAAGTAGATAAGTGAAATTATGAATTGCTACTGACACTTGATTACGGTTGCTATTGTGCTACTATTTGGGTGACGATAGCAAATATTTTTAACAGGTAGCTAAATTGCTACTATATTTAATTTTAAAATTGCTACCGACTAATAATTCTAATAAAATTTTGGTTGATATTATGCTAATATTAGAAATGATAGCTAATATACTTAAACGGTAGCAAAATTATAATTGTCATATAACTTAAATGCGTGATTACTACATAATTCGAAATACTAACCTATATTGCTACTACCATAGTGGGTATATAATATTTTTTATATAAATATTTTAATTTTTATAGTTTTTTCATAATATTACGTTTGATATATTTACTTCTTACCTTTCAGCTATCGAAATTTAAAAAAAGAACTATGAGTAAACAAAAATGGTCTAATTCGTGAAAAATCATTAAACTACATACCACTTCAAGAATTTATTTTATCATATAAGATATACCTAACATAATATATTATTGATACTAATAATATTTTTAAGTCTCAAAAATATCACACGTATTAATAATTTATAAAATATAGTACAAGTAATGATAATATATTAGTGCATATGTTAGTTAAAATTTGCAAAATTAAAATAAATTAGTAGTAACAATAATTTAAATTAGTAAATTATATATACGTATATGCATATATATTTTTAATTTAATAAATTTTTCATAGATTTTACTATATAATGCTTTTAATTTACAACAACAATATACACTAATAAAAAAACTAAAAGTAATAATAGTTAAAATTAGTTGATGTGTTAGTTAAAATTTGCAAAATAAATAGAATGTATATATGTATGTATAAAAAAATTTATAAAATTTTAAGCTATACAAATTTATAATAAAACGTAAATAATATATAATATTTATTAATTTAAAAAACTACACACAAATTAATAGAATTTTGAAAAATAGTAAAGTTATAACAATTCAAATTAGTTGAGATTATAAACTAGTATACATCTATTTAAATTTATAAAAATATTATAGTATACAAAGTTACAAAAAATATAATATATATTACTAGAAGTTATAATTTTCATTAAATGATATATATTATATTAGTACTAGTAACACTATATAATATGATTTTAACAATATACGTAACTTTATATAATATATTGTCTTTTATATAATTTATTACATTTTAAAGATTTTTAAATGATATATATGTATATTTTTAAGTATTTATAATTTTAAGCCAACATATACTATTTTGATAGCATTAAATTAAATTTGTACTATTCTGTAAATTAAAATATTATTGTGACATAGTCAGACGTTTATTTATTTTATTAATTTTTATATATCCTTGGTTTGGTCATGTCTCGGCAAAAATTTTCATTTACATTTACAGTATCGAGCATTCAATATATACATGCAGTCTGTATATATGTTGTGAATAACTATCATGACACATAGGTCAAGACAATCTATACCTAGCTCACACTTTGTGGGATCGATTCTCGCTGTGTCATTTAAGCACATCTGCATGAATTAAAAAAAGCCACACAAGTGCATAAACGTTACCACAACTATTGGTAGCAAAAATTTAAAATGCTACCGCATTTTTTTGTAGTGGAAGTGACAGCAAAATTGCTACCAAATCAGAAAAAGGTAGTGAATTTCAATTTCGCCATCAAAGGTTTATTAACCAACAAACTGTGGTAACAAACGAAGAAAAGTGGTAGTCCGTTCCATTTGACTACCAATTTTTCTATTGTAGCTACCAATTATCTCAGTAACGAAACTCCTTGTTCTTGTAGTGCTTGGGCAATTGCCAAGACAACAGCAAACAAAGCCACAGAAAACGCACAACAATGTTCCTACCCAGACATTCTTTTTCTCACTCGATCATCCACCCGGACAGGGCACACCCAGCAGCTCATTCACACGTTTAAATGAGAGAACTAGAGGAAATAAATGGGGCATTCTTCATGGGCCACATAGAAGTCGAGAGCCGCAACCGAAGAGAAAAAAAAAGAGAAGAAAGATAAATGAAGAAGAAGGGAAATAAGAGAGAGAGAAGCCTCCCCACCATTGGAGTTCTTCTTCAACCTCTTCTATGGCTATTTCTTCTCCCTTCTTTATTATATATGCTATAATGAAGGAATAGTCTCATTGTACCTAGGGATGAGAATTTTGCCCCAAAATCCTTGAAACTCCATTGTTGTATATTGAACCCCTTTAATGCTTTATTTTATTTCATGTTCTTAATGAAAGATAATTATTGTGCATTTATGCTCTTAAGCTTGTCTACTTGTAATTTGGGGATTTGCTTAGGGTTTGCTTTGTAGGGTTTATATGGATGGGTTTGCAGAAGTAGAAATATAAATCGTGCGGACTAAACCAATGTACTCGCTTGTCAAGGAAGTTGAGATGAGATTCCATTGCAACGTAGGGGAACTTATGTTTAATGTTATCGATTGACTAGGTGCTTGACTAGTCGTCGGTTCCCGACTCAGTTGGTTAGGATTGGTAGACCAAGATTTGGTTATTAATTAATTTAGTGTTCCTGTTGTTTAGCTATGAGTTCATGAGTTAACAATTAATAGTAAAAAGGTGAAGTGTGCAAAGATCCATCCCGGGTTACATCTATCTTAGATTAGTTTGTTTTGTTTTGTTATTTCTTCATTTCAGTTTATCAACCCAAACCAACAAAATCCCAACACATTTAGTGTACTTCATCCTTTTTGTATATTTTTTTTCTGTAAATTACTAAACTATTAAGAAACTAGATAGTTGTGAAATCTATATGGATACGACACTTGTTATACTACTTTGACGGAGTTGTTCTTTGACCAAAGTCGATGTGCTCTTATGAAAGAGGTATGGAATCATCATACCAGTTGTTCTTTGACCGCGTGGTATCTAGAAAAATTGGTGGGATCCCGCGTGGTATCTAGCTAGAAAAATGTGGTGGGATCTATGTACGGTGAAAACCTATTGCAGCAAGTGTACTGGTCAGTCGTAGCAAGTTTTCCTAGAAAGTATTCCCTAGGTCATCGAACCAAGGAGGCAGTGTCTAGTTTAACTCTACCCTAATCTAACTAATAAATTGAAGGAAAAATAACAATGATAAATTGGGGGCACTGGTGGAACGAAAGCATTTAATGACGGCTGCTTAATCACGGCTTAAACACAAACCATGATTAATAGGAGGGCCGGAATTAATTAACGACGTTTATAGAATTAATCGTTAGCAATAATCGATTGAAGGTGGGCGCGCCTTTTTTAGAACGAACTTTAGATGAGGGTTATTAGTAAAATTGTCGCGTAAAACCCCGTGTTGACGCGCGCTTTATGGTCAACGGACTTTAGATTACGGTTTTACTAATAACTCTCATCTAAAGTCCCCGCTCACTGATGGTCAACAACTCCGTTTTGACCTGACGCCAAATATTTCCCGCATTATTTGATTTTACTAATAACTGTCATCTAAAGTCCCCGCTCACTTATTATAAATGTGTTGCGTATGTTTGATTGAATAAAACTTATGGCTCAATGGCCGTGGGTACATGAGTCAACACTATCGATCTTGAGTTTGAATCCCAGCATAGGCCAAATATTTTTCACGGTATTTTTTTATTTCGTTAGACTTTAGATTACGGTTCTGTGAGAACCGTCATTTAAAGTCTGACTTTAGATTATAGTTTTATGGTTAACCGTAATCTAAAGTTCTTTTAACTAAAACATTTTCCCGTTTACTCTGCACACTTACAGTAACCTCTACTTCTCTCTCGCGCTATCTTCCTTACTGAAATCGCCTCCTCACTCATGTCACCTTACTAACGGCCATCGCCGCCATCGCTCCCGACACCTTTGTCACTCCCATCGCAGCCAGTCATCACCCATCTACCACTGGTCGCCGCCGTCGACTCTAACGTGTACTGCGTATGTGCGATTTTTGTCGATTGTTCCTATTTCTAACTGTGTTATATATGTCAATTGCTTGTTCTGACGTCGTTTCTGTCAATTCCTAAGAGTGTAATGGCAAATGTTTTAAGCTAGTTCATATATTTGTGCCCAGATTCATGGTTAATTTGAACCTAGTTCGTGGGCTGATTTCTGCACTAATTGCCCACTTCGGTGCTTACTAATGGTAATTTTACAAACCAAACTGTAAACTGTTGTAGTGATGTTTCTTTGTTTACTATTTTGAAGAGTAAATTTGAATTGGTTATTCTTAGCATTTAGTTTTACAATTAATACATAGTAGTGTAGTTTTAAAATATAAAATTAGTTTATAAGTAATACTAATGGTGCATGCGTGTGAATTTGATGTTGATAAAAGTGATTTGGAAATGTTAGAATTATAGGGGAGATGCTGTCGAATTTTTGCCGCAGTTTAGCTAGCATTTTAACCTTGATTTTTTGATATATTCTAATGTTGTCATTTTTTTGTTTATGCATCAGGACTATGACTTTATTTTGGCTTCCAACCTCAACTGTCTTAGCATTGGCTAGTCGTGTACCAGAGGTAAGATTTACAAATATATATAATTTAACAAACTATCAAACATAGTTATTTGCCCCAGATATACCTAATAGAGGTATATCTTGGGCAGTCCCTGTCGGGACTGTCCATGATTGTTAAATCTCACAACTAGGGTGTGAATGTGTTTTTAATATGTACTTCACTGATTATTTCAGCAGTGTCTCTTTATTGTTCTTTGAATGCATATATTATTGATTAATATCATAATATTGTGCATTTGAAGAACTGTAGGGAGATGCTGCCGAAATTTTCAATAAATTACATATTAAAAACACGTTCACCGGTGGGATTTAATACTCATGGATGAATTTAGGTTGATAAGATACAAAAGTGTAAAGACTTTACCACGGGTGACGGTATGTAATGGCTGCCTTCATATAAATAGCTAGAAGGAGATGGAATGTTCATGGATTTACAGCGGAACGTTGGACGACAAGTTTTTGTAAGGAGTCGATAAGTTATGCACGGTGTTGGTGAACAATCTGAAACCTTCAGACAAGGGATACATCTTTTGTCCGTGTATCGACTGCCAAAACAATCTGAGATATCACGGAGTGGAAACAGTTAAGGAACATTTGATCCACCGCGGTTTTACAAAGGATTTCCAAGACATAATCCGATGGCATGGTCATAGTGTGTTCGATGTTATTAAGCCTGACGAAGGGGATAATGTTCAGGCAAACACAGAAACAGAACTTAGAGATGATGCAGTTGTGGGTGATCTAGAAGACGTTACAGTTGATGTTGAGCCAGATTTCTGGGACGATGACATTGAGACTATGCTCGAAGATGTGGAACGACATCACTCTAACACGCCAGACAAGTATGAAAATTTGTTGGATTCATCCAAAACACCACTATACCCCGGGTGTGACCCTACAAAGTAAGCAAGTTGAGTGTCGTCCTCAAGCTATTCAACTTGAAAGTGAAATATGGCTGGAGCGACGTAAGTTTCACTGCCCTCTTGGAACTATTGAAAAATGTTCTTCCGGTGGACAACGTTTTACCAATGACTACGTACTCAGCCAAAAAACTGATGTGCCCAATGGGTATGGAGTACCAGAAAATTCATGCTTGTCCAAATGGTTGCATGTTGTTTTGGAAATTGGATGAATTTGCTGAAAGTTGTTCAGCATGTGGAGCGTCACGGTATCTGAAGAAACAACAAACTCACATCAACGGTTGCTAGAAACGTTCACCGGCTAAGGTACTGTGGTACCAGCCCCTCATTCCAAGGTTCAGACGTTTGTTCTGTGTTGAGAAAGACGCGAAGAATCTTCGGTGGCATTCAGTTCACAGGAAGAAGGATGGCAGATTGAGACATCCCGATGATGCACCATAGTGGAGAAACATAGACATAAAATTTCCTGATTTTGGTAACGAACCGAGAAGCCTAAGGCTAGGCTTGTGCACAGATGGGATGAACCCTTACGGTACTTTGAGTAGCATACACAGAACCTGACCTGTGCTTTTGGTTATTTACAATCTACCACCGTGGTTATGCATGAAACCAAGACATATCTTGTTGTCTTTGGTAATATCGGGTCCGAAGCAACTAGGCAACAAAATTGACGTATTCCTACAACCTTTGATAGAGGATCTACAACTCTTGTGGAATGAAGGGGCTACGGTTTACGACTCATTCAGCCAAGAGGACTTCACTTTGAGCGCTATGTTGTACTGCACAATCAATGATTTCCCCGCCTATGGTAATCTTTCAGGCTATTCAATCAAGGGGGCATTGGCGTGTCCGATTTGTGGTGAGAACACTTGTAGCATTCGCTTGAAACATAGTGGCAAAAACATGTACATGGGTCACCGAAAAATGCTTCCAAAAGGACATAAGTACCGAAAGATGGCGAAAGAGTTCGATGGGAAAACTGATCACAGCGTGGCGCACCAGCCTTTGACAGGTACACAGATTTAAAAAAAGGTGGATAATATTGTCAACAAATTCAGGCCGCCTACCAAAAGTGGTGAAAAAAAATGTCTGGAAAAAGAAACCAATATTTTGGGAACTATAGTACTGGCAGCATCTGGAGGTTAGACATTGTATTGATGGGATGTATGTCGAGAAGAACGTGGGTGAGTATCACTAGCACCCTTTTGAACATAAAAGGAAAGGCGAAAGATTATTTGAAAGGAAGGAAAGATTTAATTGAGTTGGGCATACGCACAGAGCTTGGCCCGCAAGAACGTGGAAGGCTCACATTCTTGCCTCATGCCTGTCACACTCTGTCTAAAGAAGAGAAACATAGTCTATGCAGTACCCTTTACAACATCAAGGTGCCTTCAGAATACTCCTTGAACATAAGAAGCCTAGTGTCGATGACAGATTTGAAATTAGTAGGAATGAAATCTCACGATTATCATGTCCTACTTCAAGAATTTTTACCAATTGTATTGCGTCGGATCTTGCCGGATGCTGTCAGACACACAATCACAAATGTCAGTGTCTTCCTCAAATCCATTTCGTCTAAGGTTCTTGATGCGGATACTCAGACTAAACTACAAAAGGATCTTATTGTGACAATGTGCCGCTGGAGATGTATTTTCCTCCCTCGTTCTTCAGCATAATGATACATCTCCTCGTGCATCTTGTAACAGAGATTCTGGTGTGTGGTCCTTTGTACCTTCGACACATGTATCCGTTCGAAAGGTACATGGGTGTCCTGAAGAAGAAAATGAAGAACAGTCGTCACCCAGAGGGTAGTATTATAGAGGGCACTGTCACAGAGGAAGTTGTAGACTTCTGCACCAATTACCTAGAAGGTGTCAATACCATTGGACTTCCATGTTCTAGACACGAGGGCAGATTGAAAGGTGTTGGCCCGGTTGGATAGAAACTGAAAAGAATTGATATAGACACTCTTAACAAAGCTCATTTAGTTGTGCTGAATCATCCTGAAGATGTCGAACCATACTTTGATGAACACTTGTGCGTTTTAAGAGCACAACATCCACACATGAGTGACGTTAGACTACAAAATGAGCAGAACAGGACATTTGTCAGATGGTTCAGAGACAGAGTGTTGTCCGATCAGTCCATGAATATGCCTGAACTGATTAAAGTAATTGCATTTGAACCAAATCTGGATGTAATTTCTTATGAGGAGTACGATGTCAACGGATTCACCTTTTTCACAGAACGTCAGGATCGTAAGTCAACGAATCAAAACAGTGGCGTAGAGCTTGAAGCTTATCAAGACTTATATGACATCAGGGGTGTGGGTCACAGTCCAATCTCAGTAAAATAATCATATTTTGGTGTTATACAAGACATCTGGGTATTGGACTACAACAACTACGAAATATATGTTTTCCGGTGTAAGTGGGTTGACAACAATCATGGCTACCATGAGGAGGATCATGGTATGAAACTGGTTGATCTGTCTAGAGCTACTCCCACGGTTGAGCCATTCGTTGTTGGGACAAAGGTTAAGCATATATTTTATATAACTGATCCCTATAATCCTAGATGATATGTGGTGCTTAAAGGGAGAAGAGGAATAGTTGGTGTGGATGGTGTGGTTGATGAGGATGAGTATGACACAGAAGATGAACCTCCGACTGTTCTTATTTCATTGGAAGAGGTTGAGGTCACAGGTCATCGTGAGTATATACGATCAGACCATAACGAGGGAATGTGGATTGAGAGATAATGGTGTATGTAAGTTATTACCATTAAAATTTATAAGTAATTAACAATCTTTTATTTTTTGCTGGTATATGACCAATGTTAAATTTTGTGTATTTTTTGTGTCATTATGGAATGCTTAATTTTATTTCAATCCTTGCAGGCATGGCTGAAGAGTTCGAGTTATTTTTCCGCGTGTTCGAAGATGAGCAGCAAATGGTACCGGTTCCTTCTGCCAGTGTCGCTACTGCTGCTGGCCCATCTACATCTGCTGCTGCTGCTGGCCCTTCTACAGCTGCCACTACTGCTGCTGCCCCTTCCATGAGTGCACCTTCTACGAGTGCTACTCAGAGACCCAAAGATAGAGGCCCGACCCGTGGGCTGAAGCTGCAGAAACCAGATGAGATCAATCTTGTTTGGGACAAATATGGGTGGTATTGAGGAAGCAACAGGTCAGAGTTTGCTAGTATGCTAGGGACTCTGGCCAGATCACATTACTCCATCAACCACAAATGGCCACAAGTCCTGAAAGAAGTTAAGGAGATCATCTGGAAGAAGGTGCAAGAACGATACAAGATCTCAGACGAAATGAAGACGACCATTCTTTCTGCGGTGGGCGGCAAAGCTAAATCATTCCGCCACTAATTGGTGGACAACTCGATCACCAGGGTGCCCCCACGTGAGCCTCCGTCATATGTCATGTACAACAGCATGATCACCGAAGAGGAGTGGAAGGAATTCCTTGAGCACCACTCGACTCCTGAGTTCAGGGTATGTTTGTGTGTACTCTTTTCTGATTTAATTCTCATAATGTTTTATCCCTGATTTTCTAAATTATTTTCTATTGTATTGTCTTAACAGCAAAGACAAGAACAAGCATGGCAAAACCGTGAAGCTAACTCTACCCCCACACCATGGGACGAAGGAGATATGTGGGCAGTCTCGATCAGCAGAAAGAAGCTGGTTTGCTGACGTAGAGGAGCGAGGATGACAGTGAATGCCCGATCGAGGATGTCTCTGAGGCGAATAGGGTGCAGATGTACCTACTACGACGTCAGACGACGACCAGCGAATGTCATAGGATATTTTCTCATGCTGCGACGGAACAACTGCCTAACCAAATCGTAAGTGTTTGGAAGTAGCTGTTAAATAATTTACTTATATACTCAAGTGTTTGTTGATCTTAAATTTAGTGCTAACTTCTTTGACAATTGGATAGTATGAAGCGACAAAGAGAGCAGAAGTAGACTTACAAGCTCCTCCATCTCAATACGACGCTCTCAATCAAGTGCTTGGGAGGAAGGATCACCTGGGGCGTGTTAGAGGATATGGGGGAGAAGTGCGTCAGAAGCACGTATTCCCGCCATCTGCTAAGAGGGGTCAGATGAATGCTGCTGACATCGAGGCGATGGTGAAGCGTAAGTTCACTACTGAGCGCCAAGATAATGAGGAGAAACTGGCTGCTGAGCGCCAAGCAAACGAGGAGAGGTTGGCTGCTGAGCGCCGAGCTTATGAGGAGAGGCTGCATCAAGTGTTGGATGCGATCGCACATGCGACCACTCAGTAGCAGCATGAACCTCCTCAACCGTCTTCCTCGTCCAGTTGTGCTCCGGCAGCTGACCCGTACCTGTTTGCCAACATCCAGGTTAGCTTTGTTTAACTATTTATCTCCTTAAATAAAGTCCTTTAAATAGTATCAAATTAGACGCACTTATTTATTGCACGCAGTATCTATGTTTATTAAAGGCGCAAAAAAAAATGTCGTCTCCAAATACCATTAAACGGGCACCCTGTAGATGTGGCCTACGGGACGGTGTTACCATCAGGTCCACTCACACTCATTAGTTTCATATATCTACCCGCATTCTACGTGCGTGTGACCTTGGACCTGATAATCGATGGATTTGAGAATGTGTACCTTCCAATGGCGTTTGACAACAAATGCACGCTGATTGAAGAGAAGGGAAACATATTGCCCTGGCCAGCATGTTATATTGTTGTCACCGATGAGGTAAGACTGTTTGATAACCATTTATTATCTAATAAATCCATTATATAGCATTAAGTGTCTAATATAATCCATTATAGATCCTTGAGCTTCCTCGCCACGTATCCCGGCCTAGAGAAGAGATCAGCGCGCCGGCGGGTCCTGTCCGCAATACAAAGGTATGTTCTAGATAAATGTTTAATGTTACTATAATAATCAATTAGTAATTATCTTTACATTCTTGTGCTTTATTGTTTGTGTGTGAAGGGTAAGAATCCAGTGACCCGGGATGGGAAAGGTAAGAATCCAGCGCCCCGGGCTCGCACCAGGACTTCTGAGGCACCAACAAGTAGGTTCTCACTGCCAGAAAAACTTATTAAACACTTGGGGCCTCGTCAGGTCAATCTCTACGACCAGATCATTGCGAGGTCACCTCAATGTATCAACTTCATGATGACGCTTCTAAAGTCAATGTTTCACTATGAAGAAGATATGACCACGGCGATCAACTTTGGGGACATCAGAGAGATGATGTGTGGAGATTACCTGAACATTAACATTATTCAAGCTTATCTAAAGTAAGTGTTCTTTCCTTATATTATAAAAACGGATAGAATAAGTATCTATGAAGTTGCATTGGCTAACTTTTTATAGTACATGTGATATAATAGAGGTATACTTGAGAGATGTTATGAGAAGAACATCACCTCCATTTCTGCGGTGTGCCCGGAGCGTTTATCGTTCAACTCAGTCACTAGGGACCCGGGGAGGTTTTGTGAATACATGAAGCATTGCTTCAATGTTGTTGATCAACAGAATAAATTAGTTTTGCTAATGCCGTATCACCAAACGTGAGTTCTGATATAAATTTACATACTAATTAGCTAACTTTTTTACCTTCATTTCTCATTTCGTTTTGTATTTGAAATTGTAGCCACCACTGGGCTTTGTTTATCTTCTGCGCTGCCACTTCTTCCCTGCTAGTTCTAGATCCACTAGGGCAGTGGACAGAATTCAACACGGAAGACTTAATCAAAACGTAAGTTTGTATTACTGCTTAATTGTTTGTAGGTTTTTTGAACCAAAATTCATTTACTCGTTCATTGTGCTTAACGCTTTTGTTAATATGTGACAGTTGTTACAGTCAAACCCCTTAGGGAGAGTTTGCTGACATGACAGTCACATACATCAAGGTTTGGTAATTCATTTATTTCATTCATGTTGTTTATCGTTTTACAATTGTTTTACACTTGTGAATTTTGGTGATTTAGTGCCCAACCCAAAAGGATTCTAAGAGTTGCGGGTACTACATGATGCGGTATATGTACGAGTTATGAGGGTACTTCCCATCATTTCAGAACTTTGAAGACAAGGTAATACGAACGTTGTCTTGTATTTAATTCTTGGTGCAGATTTTTTATGTCTTTATCTTAATTTCATTATGTGTTCCATTCCTTTTCTTGTTCCAGATTAAAGAGCATTTTGTCCAATCCTCAACTTACAGTGCAAAGGACTTGTATCATGTCAGAGAGAGCATGACAACCTTATTTTTGAGAATGGATTGGTAGATTAGTTAGCTTTTGTATATATTGTAGTGGCATGAAACTTAAATGATCAGATTTAATGAATTGCTAGCTGTTGTAACAGATTCTACTGTATTGCAATATTGTTTTTTTTGTTGCTGTAACAGATTCTGTTGTATTGCAATATTGTTTTTTGTTGCTATAACAGATTCTGTTGTATTGCAATGTTTTTTTGTAGTTGTAACAAATTCTGGTGTTTATTAAAGTGCTTATCTGTTGCAATTGTGTGCAAAGAATGAATGTCTTTTGTTGCTATTTGATTCAGGTTTTGCGATTGTGCAGTTTCTGCACATCTGTTGCATATCTGTTGCAATTCTGCCCTATGTTGCAATTGGGTAGCTATGTAATAAAAAAACGAAAGAAAAAAAATCCGGGACTTTAGATTACGGTTTTACCAATAACCGTAATCTAAAGTCCCTGACACGCGGGACCGGAAATGGGCCTTTAATTACGGTTTTAAACCGTAATTAAAGACGTCTCTATCTTAGGTGACGCCCGCGTTGACTAAGGTCCGAAACCGTAATTATAAACGGTTTTGAACCGTGATTAAATGCTTCCATTCCACCAGTGGGGTTTGGTTGCAGAAATTAAATAAACGATTAATTAACACAAAAACAAATAAAAGTGATTTTCTAACAAATCTAATAGGGTGAATCCTGGTTTACTACTTCTTCCTAGTTTATCAACTCCTTTCCTAAGTGTTTTCTAAATTCTAGATTGCAACCTCATATCTAAATTAATCTAAAACCGATCCCCCGCAAGATAGATCCTTACTAGTAATTCCCAAATTCTAACTCTCGTTACCAATTTACAAATTAACTAATAGCGTTAACGATTCATCTGGTTCTAGTCAGCTAATCCCCAGGAATTGTCATCTGTAGTTTCAGTGGTAATATTCCTCTGGTCTAATTAACACCGCAGTTCTCACTTGTAAGCAACTCATACCAAATAAATTCAAGCAATGATTAATCGCAAGAAAATTCAATAATAAACAAGGAATAAAACTACAATCTGTATAGAATTTATATTCAACAACCCGGGAAGCAAAATAATAAACTAGTTATCCATAACAGACCAGAATTCTAACGACTACTCAGACATCGAAGACAAAGAAATAATAACAATAATAAAGAGATTAGAAAACGTCATCTAATTGTCAAAAAATGATGAATCCGATCTCTGCCTTCTACTCCGGTCTGTCCAGACTAACTGATATCTCCCTCTCTCTGTCTCTTGCTCGTCTACCTACGCGGCTAGGGTTTTTTATATATTTGTTTCATTGTTCGCCTTCCAATGTTTTGTATATATTCTCGAGGCTAGGGCTTCATAGGGTTGCAGAATTTTGTTCGTAACGTCTTGATATTGATCCCGTAATGTTGTAATGTATAAATATAGCGCATGTGATATCTCTGCATGGGCCTTCATGTGCAGGTCGATGATGACCAGATTCTAGCGCCTCTGATTGATAAAAGTCCGCGCCCCTTTAAGTCTTGTGCAACCCATATGTTTGCGCCTCTAATCCATGCAGATCGATGATGTCCATGTATGCATGCTGCTTGATCTCGGCCCTTTCTCTGCATGTCTGCTCACGTCCATTCTCTAAGCTGTATTCTTAGTCTTCGACCATGCATGTATCTGCTTCGGCCCACGACAAATCATGGAGGAGTCGGCCCATCTCCATCAGCAGCCTTGATCGTCTGGTGCGTGCGGCCCAGCATGTACATGTATTGCAAGCATACGTGTGGAATGAAAGCCCAGCGAAAGTCTGCCCGTTCTTTCATTCTTTTGGTCAAGGCATGTATGTCCGGACACATGTCCGGACTAGCTCTAAAATACAACAGAATGATCATTTTTGTTCCCGTTTGGTCCTGGTTTAATCGTTAAGCTCTTGAAATATGTTCATAGACATTTTCTTTAGTATTTTTAACCTGTTTTAGCATAAAACCACAAGTGAGGGGAGTTCTTCACATATAATATAAATTAGCACATAAGTAGGAAAATATGTAACATTAAAGCATATATTAATAAACAATGAAGCATATAAACATAGATAAATTTTCTACTTATCAATCTTCTTGGTGGTGTAGCACCCCAACTTTCTAAACAATTTACTTACCCAGTGTTTAACAGATATGCTCATTTGATTAGCAGCGGAAGTCAATAATCCATTGGGTATTATTGCCACATTCACAATCTCTGTGAAGGCTAAGATTTTTTTTCTACAACTATACTACAAAATCATAAAAAAAATTTGTGATCATATTACAATATCTCATTAAAGTACACAAGTCCAGAAACCAAAATAGTTACTATGTGGGAGTCTTTATGCTCATTCCTAAGCTCCCCTTGATATCACGTCAAGGGGTCAATTCACTTTCACTTGTAATTGTGGTCATTGTTTCAAGCAACACATAGAAAGAACCAATAGGGCAAAATGCCAGAAAATCAACAAAGCTGAGTAATTCAAAGCTACCATAGAAAATAGTTTATTAAGATAAGCATGTACATATACTCATGTGAATCATCTCAAGTCCATCCAGAAATCTAACCAACTGTTTAGTTATTAACAAGTATGTTCACTATCATCAACCATTATTATTCCACTTCCAACCATATAAAATTTGATCTTTTAATGAGCGATCCAACCCCGTCTAGGTGTCATAAATTAACATTTGATCATTTAGGTGATCCAACCTTTCTAAAGGTACTCAAGGCCCTAAAAGATGTGCACACCCCCTATAGTACCTCTTAACTATAGAGTTGGAATACCAAAGAGTGTCTCATGGAGCCCGAGGCATACCATGAGTTGAATAAATGTAACTGGGCAATCAGTGCCATAGCAATCAATACCATCCATATGGACATATTATTTCCTCTTCCAAGTTCAATTGTAATACCAGTAATGGTTGATTAATCATTTAGTCTTTCATAGAAAAACATACTCCCTCTGTCCCTCATTCACCTTCTGGCTTACTATTTGAACATGTCGTTTGACTTCAATATTTAACATATAAGATGATATAATTTTACAAATCTAACTTTTTCAATAGAATCGTTATGTCAAAAACTATATGTTGTAGAAATTTATTTTATAAAATTATTTTATCTTATATATTTAATATTGAAGTGGAAAAACGTGCCAAAAAGTAAACAGGAAGATGAAAGTGTGCTGGAGGTAGTATAAGCTCATTCTTATTCAGAGCATTCACTCCAAGGTAAAGATAAGCCATTACCGCTATATCAACAATACTCACAAGGGTGTTATCTCATCATAAACATCAGTAAATTATCCAAACAAGGAACATATCAATAAGTACTATACTATTCATAGATCCAAGGATAGATCATCCAAGCTCAAGGTTAGAGTTGTACACCAATTAAGGTTATTTTTCTTGGTTTCCTATAAAAACACCCACAACCACATATTAACCCAATCAACCAGTTTTACTTCAAGGTTAGTTTAGCTCTTAACCTCAAGATAAATCAACTAAAAGACTCCCCTTAATTCACTCAACATAAAATAGGTTCTATAACACCTTAGTAACTTTTAAGCTTAATGAAACCAATGAATATATATGAGTAATGAAGGATGGTTAGTCTTCAAAATTACTTTATAGAGTATGAAGAGAATCCTTCCAAAGAGCTTAAGATTTCTTAATAAAAGAATGAGCACCTAAAATCACTTTTGGAGCACCTAAGGGTAGCACATAAATGGAGTAAGTTTTCTGAATTTTTCACTAAGCCTTGCGGCAAGAAACATCAATAGGAATAGATGAGAAATAAGTTAAGGAAAAGATCACCTAAGAGTTATATGAGTTGGGAAGAAAATGGAACATTAGCAAAGGTAAATCTCTTCCTCCTTTATTATTCGCTCTTGGCTGGTTTTTCCTTCCCATAAGGCTCTTTGTTTTACACTCGTCTCTTTCTTTCTCTCTTTGTTCAGTATGATGAGTTTAGAGAATGAATGATACAGCTAGAAGGAAGATTTGGTCAATATTTATAGAGGAAAAGGTAGAAGGTGAATCATTTTCCTCCTTTGTGAAGTAAGCTACTAAGTTAATGCCAGTGATGTTCCAATTGCTTTCCACATGCCACCATCCTACAAGACCTAAGGTATCTTTGCAAGGTTGTAGAAAAAGGTCAAGAGCTGGTCGGATATGGGTATAGGTGGCCACCTTTGACAAGGATGCTTGCTTGGTTCATCAAATGTTATCTAAAGCTCATTGGACCCTACTAATCTACACATGCCATATTGTTATTGAACCTACGGTATTCTAATAAGGCTGAAAGCAAAAAAATCTAGCTTGTTTACCCATATTTTTCGCCAGCAATTGAGGTGCTTGCCCCCCTTTGAGAAGCTTGTATGATAGGTTCGCCAAGTGTTGTCCAAACCTCATTAAGACCATGAACTTAAGCAGCTTATTTCCTTGACAGTTCCATCTGAAGCTGCCACATTCTACACCATCATTATCCACCTTTTATTGTTGCCTAATTTCCGTTGGACTATTCATGCCTAATACGTCTAAAATGTGCCTTAAGGTATAAGCAAGTCTAAGCTTCTTTACCAGCCCTTTCTACCGTGTGAATTGGCCATGTAAGCAATATTTTCAAGAGAGGAAACTAGATTAAGGCAAGGATAATCATGCGGGTTAGTCTAACACTTGATATACTCTTATGTTAATAATAACGTATTAAAGGTTAACAGGTCATTACTAATCTAAATTGACATGTATATCTCTTTTGAGTCATTCAAATGTTACTTCACTTATTGAGGATAATTCGAGTCCTCATAATCAAGGTTACGGTTCATCATACCACCCTTACTCATTGTTTATAAATTAAGGGTATTTCGGGTGGGATATTAAGATGGATTTTTCTGGAAGTGGTTATGAATGTTACAGTGCATGAAGAGGGGAAGTGCATGGGAAAAGAAGGAAAAAAGTGTGGGATACATGTTTCTTCTATGCAGTGTGGACTATGGAATATATATAAGATGAGGAATGAAATGGTGTTTTAAGGGAAGCCACCATTTTTTGATTTGGTAATGAGAATTACAAAGCCTTACATTTGGAACTAGATAAAGACTTGGTGGAAGAATTTCCCATCCCTTCAGTTATGTTTTGTGGATTAAAAAGAAGGAAACTACATCTGAAAAGATACTAATTCGCAAGAAAATGAAACATTGGTTGAAGAATGATTGAAAGTTTATTTTGGTTGTTCGATTATCCAACATTTTCTCTTTGTTTTTTTAACTGAAAATATTAAGGACAGTGTGAGAGGCATTGAGAAATGAAAATCAGTATGTAATTTGCTGCAAGTTGGTAAGATCGAAGCTGAAGCTTAAGAGAAAACTAGAAAAATATGAAAATGGATAAAGGGTTTGGGTGTGAGTTTTTGATGAAACTTAGGTGTTGGTAAAATTCAAAATTTTGTTTATGGAGATAAAGATTGTTGTTAGAGAGGATGTCATCTATGAAAAAGGAAGACCTAATGAGGTAAATAAAAAGAAACAAATATCAACCAGATACACGGAGATTGTAAGTGAAAAATAAGAAGAAAAAAATGATTGTAAAAACTCAATGTACATGTTAAAGAATTTCTTCTTGAACACCAAAGAGGAGAAATATGGTGAGGTAGGTGGGATGAGGTTAATTTCTTATGGCTAGTATTATTGTGTTGGTGGGCTGATTATTTTGTTACTTCTTGTGCTTTGGATTGTGTCGTGTTTATAGTTGGGAAAATTACATCCACACACATGATGTTTGGTGAAATTACACACCCCCACCCATAAGGTTTCAAAAACTATTATTTTTATCCATATCATTTTCCCCGTTTTATCCGACAACTAATTTAGTTTTTGTACAATTTAGGAGATGATTAAATGTTTTCCAAAATTGATGAAACTTTACATGTTTTATATTTTGATCTAATGCCAAATCCAAAGTTTTGTTTTCATTATTTTAAAAAACTTTAATTTTAATATTATACCAAAATATAACACTTATTATCATTCATATACAATTTCATTAATTTTAGACAACATTAAACATCTTATAAATTGAACAAAACCCCCTTTTATAGTTTTATGGTATTTTTGTTGCATGGGTTGTTTGTTCTTATATGTCAATGATTCATGATTTTTTTTTTATTAGGGTTTTTTCATAAATGCTAGTATATGATAAGATAAGTATAACGAGGCATAAGGATACTTTTCTAATTTTGTAAACATTTGTTTTAATTATAGACCCGTATGCTATAAATGATCGAACTTAAACTAGGTGGACACGTACGGATTGTTGACGAAGAATCAGTCAATCTAGCTTAGCTTCAAAAAAATTCATCCCTAAATAAATGATCTTCATTAAAAGTATCAATAGAAGCTCCCAGAAGAGACCATTCTTTTTCGCCAAGTATCCCCCGACAAATATTTAAGACCTCTATACGAAACATCGCTCAATTGCGACTATAGTGCATGGTCACAAGTTTGAGAGGCAACACCCTACTCTAATTTTTGGATTAATTATTCCCCCCTCTAATGTAACAAAAAACAAAAGCAACCTGGCTTCCATATTTTCTCCAAAGAAGTAATTGGTGTACGTGCAACCATATAAAAAAAAAACACAAACGAAGCATGAAGGGATTCATTCATGGAGACGTAAAACCAAAAAAGTGCCTGCTAGCCATTTACATCCTCTCATAAGCTAACAAACATCTTTATGCCTACACTGCTTTTAATCAATGCAACAGGGAATTTTTCTCACCACATAAGGATCAAGCATTCCCCAAATGTTCTCTGTAAAGCAAACAGCACGACTCAGATACTTGCCGCAAACACACCGTGTGATTGCCTTCACTTCTTGCCAGTAACAACATCTGGAGTCAACTCATGGAGGTTAAGCAACAGATCATCAGAGCTCAAGTAAACTTTGTTCCCTGAGTTCTTGATGGTGTTAGCAATTTCTCTGGAAGCTTCAATTCTTCTCAGAGCGATGAAAGCCTTGTTGTCTGCAATAGCTTTACCAATAAGCTCAGCACTCTTTGCCTCTCCCTGAACACGACAAATCAAGATTCATAATGAGAGAAACAGATAAACATGTGTCACAAATTCATATCGAATTGAGCCAGATATAGTTAATCTCCAACAAACCAACATCATAACAAAACCCGGACAACTCTTCATTTAGATTTAAACCAATTAACAACTTTCAGGTGACACTCTCGCGTTTGCATTGAGCAGTAGAGAATTGGACTTCTCACCTGTGCCCTGATGATAGCACTCTTTTTATCCTGTTCAGCTTTTTCTACAACAAACTTAGCTCTCTCAGCTTCCTGCGCAGCTACCTGCTTGGCCTCAATTGCAGCGGTGAACTCTCTCCCAAATGTCAAGGTTGTGATGGAAACATCATCCAGTGCAATGTTAAAATATGCGGCCCTTTCAACCAATATCCTCCGTATCTCCTTGCTCACATTCTACAACAAGAGGAGCATGACCACTCAGAACTTATCAATTCAAAGAGAAAACTAACCTAAAAGCAAACAAATCTGATTCAGGATTTTCTATTTTTGAGTGTTAACAATAGAATTGATCAAACAATAACATATTTGTTGTCCCCTTGAGCCTTGCTAAGGTGATGGCGGAATAGAACATAAAGCACAACTTAAGCATAGTTGTGACATTCTTTAGATAGCAAGTGAAAACTATTGGCATTCCGTTGGTTTACACAAGTAACAAGGAGTGGTTGAATATCTTACACTAAAATCTAAAAAAAAAAAGTTCTACATGTTCAGACCTATTGAGTAGTCAGATGTTCACATAAAGCGTCAGAAGCTCACCTCTCTCTGAGTGATTAACTGACTAGCATTGTATTGTGCAACAACAGCCTTCAAGGTTTCATGAATTACTGATGGTAATACTCTCTCGTTGTAGTTTTCACCAAGTGTACGGTAAATAGTTGGCAGCTGATCAGCCTTGGGACGGGTAAGAACTCGAAGACCAATCTTCACCTGTACAGCAAAAACAAGTCCCAGCATAAGAAAAACTGTCATGGCTAACTCCACAAGGCCTGCCTGACGAGCATAAAACTTGGTGTGGAAGTAATTTTGCATGCTTGGAAAATTGCAGGTATTATAGCGAAGTAGTTAACAAATTACACACCATCTGAAGGTCACGACTCCCAGATGTACTTTCTACCAAATGTGGTCGTGCACGAACATCATATATGACAGGCCTTTCAAACCATGGGATCATTAAGTGGGTACCTTCAGGGTAAACCTGTTTATGAGGACAATGAGAGAACACATTACAGGGTAAGATGATACAAAAAAATATAAAAAAGGACATAAGATCATCGCAGGAAGGCAATAGTCTACAACAAAAGGTTGCCATGGTTCAGACAAGCTTCCCATGATCAAGGAAGTAACATCCAGATACTATATTGTTTATTTTAGACATTCAGGCAGCAAAAAAACATAAATGCAGCATCATAAACTGCTCAAATTGTTGAGTTAATTACCAGCGAACTTTTACTGCAGACTGATGAAAAAAAAAAACAAGAGTCCTCCATCTTTCACCAACATCAGCCAGGGTAGCTCAAGTTGTCAGGTTTAAGTGATCTTGGACGAGAACTAATCTCGCAGAATCTCCCAATACATTTAACCGTCAACAGAGATTAAAACAGTATGAACTTATCATTACTCCCACGCATTCGAGCATCATTTGACAATTCCACAAAAGGTAATAATTCTTTCCAGCACCCAAACCGGAGAAGAGTTTGCATACTTCTCCAGTGAAAAATCACATAGCGCGTATGACCTGATACTTGTATCACGAGCGCAAAAAAAGAATATACAGAACGGAAACCGATCAATCTACAGCAGGTCTCTAAGCCAGATCAAAGTACCCGCAGCAACAGTAACACAAATTAATAAACAAAGGACATTCAAAATTTCTTTAGATCCAGGTCTAACGCATTCCATATCAACGGATAAGATACACACTTAATCTTGGAATTAAGCACACAGAACAAGATCAGATTTCTACCTCGTATGAACCGACAAATAGGACAAGGGATGCAATTTACCATCCGCCAATATCGATTGCATCGCCAAGTGCGAAACCCAACAAGATCA
>CM041782.1:191430290-191450290 GCA_023374045.1 Limonium bicolor
TTCAGCAATCCCAAAAGAAATCCCAGGGTGAGAGCAGTGCCCATGCTGAGCAGGGCAAACCAGCTGAGCTTCTTCAGCTTGGTTATTCTGCACCGGTGGCAGCAAAGCCACTGAGATCACACCCACCTAAGGGTAAATCCTAATCCAATCTGTATTCGTATAAGTAATGTATCTAGTATATCCACGCACACATGTGCTAACCCTCTAACCTCAGGTTCTAGCTCCGGTGTCGCCAAAACCTTCTCCGATGGCCGCACCTATGTGTGCAGAAAGTGCAACCAGGACCATCCTGGTAAGGACTGTTATGGGAGGGACATCAAGTGCTATAGCTGCCAGAAGCTAGGACACACGACCAACAGATGCCCAGAGAGCACCAAGCCAAAGGGGAACTTCCAAAACTACAAGCAAAGGGAAGGCAAGGAGGTTGCATCTGGCGATGCACCGACCCAGCAGGCACCACAGGGACAGGGATCCCGGGGACCTCCGCGGGGTGCACCTCAGAGGCAGCCTGTCCTTCATGTCATAGACCGTGATGGGTCCGGTTCTAAGTCCGGCCCAGGTAATAATCTCAACCTTTAATCCTTGAAATAGCATGCCTAAGTAGTAGTAGAGTAACTGTATGAGTGAATGCATGAGTAAATAAAATGAAGTGTGTATTAAGCATGAAATGAAGTAGTTGAAACTAGTACTCACCGTAGATGAAATTTATAACCATAGGAAGCTTTAGTATCTGTTATCCGATACCGGTAAACTTGAATCAAGAAGAGATCGACATCACCAACCACGACTACACCAACGAACAGTGTCAGGTCATCCGACCAGGTATGATCTTATTAAGGGATACCTGACACCCGAAGCGCAAATCTCAATCATTCGACGATGCAACGAGCTAGGAACGGGTCAAGGTGGATTTTACACACCCGAATTCCCCGGTGGAGCGAAGATGAAGCTGAAGATGATGTGCTTGGGAAAGGACTGGAATCCTTATACCAAGACATACCAGGAGACACGAACACAAGATGGAGCGACGCCACCGACAATACCACCAGAGTTTCAGACACTCATCACACAAGCAGTAGAACTTGCACAACAATGTGAACCTGAACCGATCCCCGCACTTGAAGCGGACCTCTGTATCGTCAACTTCTATGAGAAAGAAGGACGACTTGGGTTACACCAAGACAAGGACGAGACAGCGGAATCCCTTGAACAAGGAGTGCCCGTAGTGTCTTGGTCCATTGGTGATGACGCCGTATTCCTGTATAGCGAGCAGAAGCGTGTGGACCTCGCACAGAAACTGGTATTGAGATCAGGAGATGTCCTAATCATGGGTGGAAACTCTAGGATACTGTATCACGGGATCAACAGGATCAAGTTGAATACGGCACCGCCGGCAATAATCAATGCCACACACATGAAACCAGGACGCCTGAACCTTACCTTTAGAAAGTATTAAATTCAAAGTATCATGTAATCTATTAGTAACGTGTATTAGAGACACGGTTTGTATGATGGTTGGTTTATCAATAAAGAGCAGTGTTGATTTAATTCCACTTGTTATCTTATCCAATTGTGAATCAATAGGTTGTGGACTCGGTACCGAAGGTAACCTGAGCATCCTCACCGAAGCACAAGGCAGCGGCACCATCTTAACGGGAACCTTCCCAGTGAACGGCATTGATGCCAATGTGTTATTCGACTCCGGCCCCTCTCACACGTTCGTATCACCATCCTTTGTGAAGAGGTTGAAGCTAGATGCGGATGAGCTACCGAACTTCATGGTTACTTTCCCATCGAAGGAGCAAGTAAAGTGCACCAAGTATTACCAGTCAGCCACCATCGAAATAAAAAACGAAGCGTTTCCCATTTCCTTCATCGAATTCAATGGATTGGGATTCGACTTAATCATTGGAATGAATTGGTTGGAGCGGCACAAGGGTAGAATCCTCTGCGCCGAGCATCGTTTGCTGCTCAAGAGTCCCTCTGAGGTTACTGTATCTTACCGCCAGAGACCGAGAGAGCCTTCGACCACACTTATATCTGCTATGGCCATGTACCGGGAGCTCAGAAAGGGCCAAGAAGTATATCTGTGTTATGTGCAAGACCTGGAGAGAGATCCAGAGTTCAATGACGATGTACCCATTGTATCCGAATTCCCTGATGTATTCCCTAAGGAGTTACCCGGCATGCCACCACCGAGAGCAGTGGAATTTGAAATTGATCTATTGCCAGGTACCGGTCCCATTGCCAGGGCACCGTACCGCATGGCACCTGCAGAAATGACCAAACTAAAAGAGCAATTAAAAGACCTTCTAGACAAAGGGTTTATACGCCCGAGCGTATCACCCTGGGGAGCACCGGTTCTCTTCCTGAAGAAGAAGGACGGTAGTCTCCGACTATGCATTGACTACCGCGAGCTGAATGCGGTCACAGTCAAGAATAAATACCCACTACCACGTATCGACGACCTATTCGACCAGTTGAAAGGAGCCTCAGTCTTCTCCAAGATCGACCTCCGTTCAGGGTATCATCAGATTGCAATCAAGGAACAAGACATTGAGAAAACGGCATTCTGTACCAGATATGGCCACTATGAATTCACAGTGATGCCATTCGGTTTGTCAAACGCACCAGCAAAATTTATGGACCTCATGAATCGACTATTCAGTGAGCAGTTGGACACTTCGGTTGTGGTCTTCATCGACGACATACTTGTATATTCCAAATCACCAGAGGAACATGAAACTCACTTGAGGAAAGTGCTTGAGACACTGCGCGAGAACCAGCTGTATGCGAAGTTCTCCAAATGCGAGTTTTGGCTTGATCAGGTATCATTCCTTGGACATGTCATCTCGAGCCCAGGTATCTCGGTTGACCCTTCTAAGATAGAAGCTGTACGATCATGGCCTAGACCTAAGACTGTTACCGACATTCGGAGCTTTCTTGGTCTAGCCGGTTACTACCGGAGATTTGTAAGGGACTTCTCGAAAGTCGCTAAGCCCATGACTACACTGATGAAGAAGATGCACCGTTTGTATGGATACACGAGTGCGAGTTATCATTTCAGAAACTAAAAGACTCATTGACCTCAGCGCCCGTCCTTACTCTTCCAGAGGGCACAGAGGGATTTGAGGTGTACTGTGATGCATCAGGCAAAGGAATGGGATGCGTACTCATGCAGCATGGCAAGGTTGTTGCTTATGCCTCCCGCCAGCTGAAAAAGCATGAGGAGAATTACCCGACTCACGACTTAGAGTTAGGAGCCATTGTCTTCGCCTTGAAGATATGGTGACACTATCTCTACGGGGTAAGCATCACCATCTACTCCGACCATAAGAGCTTACAGTATGTATTCACTCAGAAAGAATTGAACTTGAGACAGAGAAGATGGATGAAATTTCTTTCAGATTATGACATCAACTTGCAGTATAAGGAAGGGAAGGCAAACATCGTAGCCGACGCCCTGAGCCGTCGAGCACACTCGCTCCATTCGCTACTCGCTTCTTCTAGCTTGGTTGACGAGGTGTGAGACGCTCAGTTGAGCGACCCTTACCTAACCGAAATCAGACAAAAGATTGAGAATGGTACATTTGAGAAGAAGAAGTACGACTTCAAGCTACATGAAGATGGTTTGATTCGGTTGAATGGCAGGCTATGCGTCCCCCGAAGCAATGCTGAGCTAAGGGATCGCATCCTGCGAGAGTCACACTGTTCCACATTGTCAGTCCATCCGGGAGCCTCCAAGATGTACAAAGACATGAAGAGGTACTTCTGGTGGTCTGGAATGAAATCAGATGTGACGGAATTTGTATTGAGATGCTTAACATGCCAGAAGGTAAAATTTGAACACCGTAGACCGGGCGGAATGGTACAATCTATGCCAGTTCCGGAGTGGAAATTTTATGATATCTCCATGGATTTTGTTGTAGGACTCCCACCTGCCAGGGGAGGTCTCAACATGGATCTGGGTTGTAGTCGATCGCCTTACCAAGGTGCCAGATTCATACCGATGAAGGACACCTGGAAGGTAGTAAAGCTAGCTGAGCTTTTCGATAAGGAGATTATCAGACACCACGGAGTCCCTAAGACTATAGTATCTGACCGCGACACCAGATTTCTTTCGAGATACTGGAGAGCTACAAGGGAAGCGTTGGGTACAGAATTGAGTTGAGTACCGCCTTCATCCTCAGACCGACGGTCAGACAGAAAGGACATCCAGACACTGGAGGACATGCTTCGGGCATGTGCCTTAGACTTTCAGGGGAGTTGGTTAGATAAGCTTCATCTTATCGAGTTCTCGTATAATAATAGCTATCACGCCTCGATTAAGATGTCGCTTTCCAAGCTCTATACGGTAGACCTTGCCGTACACCCTTGTGTTGGGATGAGTCAAGTGAAGCGGTCATAATAGGACCGGAGTATCTTGAGCAAGTACAAGCCGAAGTGCAGCAAATTCGAGCTAATATGAAGGCAGCCCAAGATAACAGAAATCCTATGCGGATGTGAGACGACGCGACCTTGAGTTCGCCGTGGGCGACCCAAGTGTTCTTGCGAGTTTCACCTATGAAGGGGTCTTCGTTTTGGTCAGAAGGGCAAGCTAAGCCCAAAGTTTGTAGGGCCGTACACTATCACCGAAAGATGGATCCGTAGCCTACAGGTTAGCACTACCTGAGGACTGGGGTGTGTCATGATGTATTTCATGTGTCACAACTCAGAAGTATATTCTAATCCTTCTCATGTGTTAGAGCCGAGCACTTATCCATTGAGCCAAACATGAGATATGTTGAAACCCCAGTGAGAATCCGGATAGGAAGACCAGAGACACTCGCCATAAGTCTATACGAATGGTGAAGGTCCTATGGTCAAACCATGATGTCGAGAAGCGACATGGGAGTTGGAAGATGCCATGAAGGCTAAGTACCCACAGCTGTTCATAGACTGAGAGTCTAGCATTTAGCGATACGGGTACGGGTCGTACCCTTTAAGGGGGGTAAAGCCCTTTTGCTTTTGCATTGCTTCGGGGTAAGCATTGCTTAGTGTGTAGGTATGTATAAAACTTTGTATGACACATGTAGTGTAAGTGAATTTGGTATGTGTATGTATGTGTAATGTGGTAGTATGAATGTATTTGTATGATGGATGATGTATGGTAATGTGCATGTGAATGGTAATGATGTATTGCGTAATGTGGAATGGTATGTATGGAAATGTTGATTGTGTATGTGAATTGTGTATGATGCTTGAAGTGTGTATGCTTGTAATGTGGAATGAAGTAAACACCTCATAGGTGTAGTAAGACACATTGGTGCAATTGGTTTGCCCAATGAGTAGAATTACCTAAACCATTAACCTTGAGCAACTTTGAGGGCAAAGTTTCTTAAGGGGGGTAGATTGAAATACCCCGTAATTAAAAATAGTGATTAATTAGGCTAATAAATAATTTAGAGGCTTAATTAAGTATAAACGATCATAAGAGAACACATCGAAAAAATGGATCTTAAAATGGATTAAAATCACTAACGAACCTTAGAGCGCGTTTTTCGAGGTAACCGGGAAAACGTGTCTTTAAGCGGGTCAAATAGACTCGTAATAATTTTGGTCAACTAAATAATCATTAATAAATATTAGTGAAGCTTTAGAACCAATAAAATCAATAAAACGAGAGATTAGTAAAAACTGTCAAAAACGGGAAGTTGTGGGGTAGAAATATAAATAACCAAGACTTATGTGTCCAATAATGTAAAAAGAATTTTTCAAAACCCTTGTGGGTCTGTGTGCTGTCCGATTTCCATTCCCCACACACACACACACTTAACTTCCTTTTACTCACAAAAGACAAATACAATAAAAATACATAAAGTAAACACTCTCACTTTACACTCTCTCTCCTCCCTATTCTCCCTTCCCTCACGTGAAGCATCCCCCTCACTCACTCTCTTCTTCTTCCTCCTTCTTCCATGCGATTTCCATGGAGAAATAGACAAACCCACACAAACTCTCCCTTCTCTCCTCTTGTTACTCCCTCAAAACTCTTCCAAAAATTATAAAAAGTATACCATTGGAATCCTCTCATCAAGAGCTACATTTCCATCTTTCCAAAATTCGAAAACCTACAACTTCGTTTCTATTGGTATGTCCCATTTGGAGCTTCAACACCACCATTAGAAGGCCCTCCTTCTCCTTGTTCTTTTGAGGTAAAAACCTTCTTGAAACTCCTTCGTTTTCTTGTTTTATGGGCAAAACGAATTTAAGCTAAAACCCTTGTTGGT
Source organism: Limonium bicolor (assembly GCA_023374045.1). NCBI lineage: Eukaryota > Viridiplantae > Streptophyta > Magnoliopsida > Caryophyllales > Plumbaginaceae > Limonium > Limonium bicolor. The sequence continues at coordinate 191,436,560 of CM041782.1, forward strand.
TCTCTTGTGTATCTAGCCGATTTTTGCATTGTGGTGGAGTTGAAATATTATTCTTGGGCCATTCCAAGCATTACCTACACTCTTGCAAGGTAATGGAACTTCTAAACCCTAAACTTGAATTAAGACTTAGAAATGGCTAGGGTTAATTTTGGTGTATTGAAATATGTATATGTATGGGTTGTAGAGTAGAGAATTTGTGGTTGTTGAACCGGTGGAGAAAGAGAGGAAGGAAGAAACAAGAAGAGGAAGAAACTAGAAGAAGAAAACAAGGAAATTAAGCTCATCCTTGTATAGCTTTGTGAATGAGTATGTAACAGATTTTTAGAAGTAAAAACATGTATTGTAAAAATGGTATTGTGTAGTGGATAAGAGAATACAAATGTTTTGAAACCTTAAAAGACATGTAAAACTGATTGAAACCTAGTTGGGAATAAGAGGTTATGTGCAGAAACTTTTATGAGTGTTTGGTAGTTGATATTGGTGTATGAGAGCTTGAATATTATTGCTGTTTCGAAACAGGTGAAATGGGTAACAAAATGTGAATACATGATGTGGTGAGAATGTAAGATTTTAGGGGAGGCTATGTCAAAATTTATATAGGATTAGAACACTTAGTGAATTTTGAACTAGGTGATTAATGTGAGTGTGTAACAGATTTTGTTTGAGATAGATAGGGGGTAAGTTGAGAGAGATAGTTAAGGTAGTTATAGTGCATTGTAAGTTTTAGAAATGACATTATAAGACGGAGCTAAAGATGTAGAAGATGAGAGTTAAAATCTGTAGCAATTGCAACTAGAGAAGAAAACAATGTGAGTGTTGAATGAGAACTTAGAAATTGGGTGTGTAAGTTAGTATAGGATTGTGTAATGAGTTAGGAAATGAATTAGCATGATTTAGGGTGTTTAAATTGTACAAAAGCATGTTAGGATGTAGGTAGGAATATTGGGGAAGCAATGGGTGAAATTGGGAAAGAAAAATAAAATCTGTAGCAAGGTTCTGACTTCGTCCGACCCAGACGGTGAGTCGGACGTGGGTCGGACGGGGCTTGAGAAACGAAAATCAATCTTTCTGGAATGGTCCGACCCAGGGCCGTGAGTCGGACGTGGGTCGGACATGGCTTAAACAACGAACCATGAACTTTCTGGAATGGTCCGACCCAGGACCGTGAGTCGGACATGGGTCGGACATGCAAATTTTTACAATGTCGAAGTTTCTGACTTCGTCCGACCCAGACGGTGAGTCGGACGTGGGTCGGACGGAGCTTGGACGACAGGACCAAATCCTTCTGGAATGGTCCGACCCAGGGAGTATGGGTCGGACGGAATAGTGCTGGGTCGGACAGGGTAAATTTCAGAGAACGAACTCTACTGGAATGGTCCGACCCAGGGCTTGGGTCGGACGGCCCAATACTTACAAAAAAAAACAGTAAGCTTATAACTAGTATATATATGTATATATGTATACCCACCTATACATATGTATATATATATATATATATGTATGTAAACCATGGACAAGTAATGGAAAGTAAGAAAAAAATGAAATATAAGTGTAAGGAATGTAAAGCCTTAGTAAGTATGGATTAGCAAACACGAAAGTAGTTGAGTTAACTTAATGATAGTCATATTAATCATTCAATTGTATATATATAATAGGGTTTGATTTGTGACACCGAAGGACGTTTGGAATCACGTACAACGGTGAACGGTATGGATTCCTCATGCCCCGTATGCTATCTTGGTTACTCTGATTTGTGTGTTGTGTGCTAATTGATCACCAATTAAGATAAATGCACGAATTGGAGTTAATATGCATACTTGTGAATATGTAGTGTTGTATGTTGTGAATATTCTCTTAAATTTTAGTTTGTATAATTCATGAAATGTTTGGATGAATATGAATGTGTGTATGTATGATGTATTGTATTGTGACCGAATGTGATGTGTTTGGACTTCTAACTTATTCCTAACAAGCTAACCATCCTAACTTAAATTGGTAATTAAATTGGAATGAGTAGAAGTCCGATATAGTTTCGGCCACGCGTGAGGATGCGGAGTCACGAGAGGTTGGCTCCAATTCCTGACTCTTAAACTGGTCCGCGGCCCAAATCTCTTAAGTGGGTAGCATCCCGGATTGGTGAGTCAAGTAAATCCCGGAGGTGGGACGGTGTAGTCCCCAGGGCCGGAGGTCCCGACGACTTAACTTGAGTATGAATAAGTAAGTAAGAATGAGTAAGTACCGTGAATGAAAGTAAGTAAGTGTAAGTAAGAAAAAGTAAGTAATGAGTAAAAGAGTAAAAGCATTCCGATTAACCCGGATGCATAATTTGGCTAACCTTGTGAAGGTGAGTAAGATGTGTGCTATTATATTGTTGCCTCGAATTGTGTAATGAATTGTATTAGCATGTATGTTGTATGTAAAGCATGTATGTATGAAAATAACGAACTGCATGTTTAGTGGACGTCAAATAGTCGGCGTGCCCTAGCTAGCACGCGGTATATGCGGAGTTTATACGCAGCGTTTGCTGAGCCCCTTGGGGCACCATTTTTACTACACGCAGGTACTCGAGAGTGATGAAGATGTGAAGACTCAATTTTATTTCTTTATCTTCTTTTTGGATGTAAACATTGAATTATGATGGGTGTACTGAGTAGTACATGGCTGTAGTTTTTGATTAGCCGGTGTACCATGGGGTACACCTTTTTGGGATATTGATAGAATGGGAATTGGTATAGATGAGTAGCTAGTGGAAACTCATTATTTTGGGAAGCTTGAATTGGGATGTAATTATGCACTTTAAATACTCAGTGATCCAAGAATTGTAAGTATGTTATGTTTCGGTAATGGTAAGCAATGTTTTAGTAGCTCGGTATATTATGTTCATCAGACCGTTACTGTAAGTAGCATAGCCTAGCTAGCCATATGGGCGGTTAGCGGCGTTGTATCACCCGCCGTAGTAAGCAGTAATATTCCGCTGCGAACTCGTAGGATTAACAGAACGATTAGACGGTAAGCATAGGATTAGCGGTTGGGGTGTTACATCCATACCACTTGAATTACTTCACATGGACTTATGTGGACCTATGAGAGTTAAAAGTTTTGGAGGAAATTGGTATGTTTTTGTAATTGTTGATGATTACTCACGGTTTGTTTGGACACTCTTTATTTCTTCCAAAGACGAAGTCTTTGAGAAATTTCAAGCCTTTGCAAGAAAAGTCCAAGTACAACTCAATCTCAAGATCAAGACTCTTCGGTCTGATCATGGGTCCGAATTTGAGAATCAACAATTCATGGATATGTGTAAACAACATGAGATTAGTCACACATACTCAGCACCAAGAACACCCCAACAGAGTGGGGTAGTTGAGCGAAAGAATAGAACACTACAAGAGGTAGCCAGGGCCATGCTATTGGGGAGCAATCTTCCTCAAGTCTTTTGGGCAGAAGCAGTGGCGACTGCATGCTACATCACAAACAGAACGCTCATATGACCGATCCTCAACAAAACTCCCTATGAGTTAATCAAGGGAAGAAGACCAAACATAAGTCACTTCAGGACATTTGGTTGCAAATGTTATGTCCACAACAATGAAAGAGTCCCCTTAGAAAGTTTGATGCCAGAAGTGACGTGGGCATCTTCCTTGGATACTCTAAAAGAAGCCAGGCATACAAAGTATACAACAAAAGGACATTGAAGGTGGAGGAAAGTGTGCACGTAGTCTTTGATGAGGCTGACATACACAAGGTCAAAGAATCTGATGAAGATAAAGAACTTGGATTCAATCTAGCCGATCAAGATCACCCCAAAGATGAATCACTGACTGAAGAAAACTTGCCCGACAGGTCAGTGACAGGTCAACAACAAGTCGACGAAGGAAACAATGATGTCGAGGATCCTCTCTCTCCATCAACCATTTATCAATCTCGTGTGTTGTACAAAAATCATCCATTGGAGAATATCATATCAGACATATCCAAAGGAACTCAGACCAGAGCTCAAACTCGAGATCTTCTAGCCTTCTCAACGACAGTCTCACCCATCGAGCCCAAGAACGTCAAGGAAGCTCTTCGAGACTCAGACTGGATCAATGCAATGCAAGAAGAACTAAACCAGTTTGAAAGATGCAAAGTCTGGCATCTTGTGCCTTGCCTTACTCATCAAGGAGTACTTGGCACAAAATGGGTCTTTAGAAATAAGCTGAATGAAATGGGAGAAGTTGTCAGGAACAAAGCTCGTCTGGTAGCTCAAGGATATCGTCAACAAGAAGGAATAGACTTCCAAGAAACCTTCGCTCCAGTAGCAAGGATGGAATCTATCAAATTACTAATTTCATTTGCTACACACAAAGGAATCAAACTCTTCCAACTTGACATCAAGAGTGCCTTCCTAAATGGGTACATCAAAGAGGAAGTGTATGTTGAGCAACCTCCAGGTTTTGAAACACAAGAAGGGAAAGACATGGTACTCAAACTTGACAAAGCTCTTTACGGGCTCAAACAAGCTCCAAGATCATGGTATGATCTCCTGTCCTCCTATCTATTGGAAAACCACTTTAAAAGAGGTAAAGTAGACAAAACTCCATTTGTTTACAACAACAAAAGAGATTTTCTAATTGTGCAAGTATATGTTGATGATATAATCTTTGGAACCTCTGATGAGAAATATTGCAAAAAGTTCGAAGCATTGATGAAAAAGGAATTTGAGATGAATGATCTGGGAGAATTGAAGTTCTTCCTAGGACTTCAAGTCAAACAGAATGATGAAGGGACCATCATATCCCAAGAGAAGTACGTAAAAGACTTGCTGAAGATATTTGGAATGGAGGGATGTAAGACGTTTGACACACCAATGGCGGTTAGCATTAAGATGGGTATCATGACTGGTGACCGACCGGTCGACCAGCGATCTTACAGAGAGACGATTGGTTCTCTACTATATTTAACTGCTAGTAGACCTGATATCATGTATAGCGTTTGCTTATGTGCCAGGTTTCAAGCAGATCCAAGAGAAAGTCACCTCACAGCTGTAAAAAGAATCCTATGTTACTTAAAAGGAACCATGAATCTTGGTCTCTTTTATCCTAAGTTCAATAACTGTAACGTTGTAGGATTTTCAAATGCAGACTATGGAGGATCTATCACCGATAGAAAGAGCACTTTAGGGACAACATTCTTTGTTAGGTCATGTCTGATTTCATGGGGATCAAAGAAACAACAAAGTGTTGCAATTTCAACAATTGAATCTGAATACATTGCTGTGGCAAGCTGCTGTGCCCAACTCCTATGGCTTAAACAACAAATTGGTGTTTATGGCGTCAAAACAGGTACTTTACCAATTATGTGTGATAATACAAGTGCCATCTCCATTTCCAAAAATCCTGTGCATCATTCTCGTACCAAACATATTGACATAAGACATCATTTTCTTAGAGATTGTTGTGAAAAAGAATTAGTTGGTTTAAAGTATATTTCTATTGAAAACCAACTAGTTGACATCTTTACTAAGCCATTAAGTAGAGAAAGGTTTATTAAGATTGTTCATGATCTTGGAATGATATTCATTAATCACAGTTAAATTGCTTTTTATTTCCCACGATCGGTCAATGACATGTGAGCAACACCTGTTATATTGTCGTTCAGTAGTCAGCGATCAGTTTAATGCATAGAAAACATATCAAACGACTACTTGAAGCAGATATGTCATTTTCCACAAAAGTGAGATTAGGTTAGAGACAGTCCAACGGATAGAAACAGGAAAACTTCTCAACGGATCTCTGACAACTGTCACGACTGCTGCCCGTTATGAATAGTACCGTTAGGACATGTCAGCGAGCGAACAAGGAGCGGTCATCGACCGTTACTCGATGTCTATAAAAGGGTGATGGGAGTTTTACTCTTGTCACACTATTGCCCTCACTCTCTCTAATCTCTCTAAAGCACTCAAAACATTCTCTCTTCTCTCACACAAAACTTCCTGCGAGACTTAGAGAAAAAGAACCTCGCGTCACAGCATCTCTAAAGATTTCTCTAGCAAAAGGTCATAAACTCTAGAAATCTATTCGACAAATCATGGCACCAAAATCTGCTCTCCGCTCCAAGAAGAAAGCTGTCTCCAACGAAGAATCCTCACAACAAGTATCCGACATGAGGCCGACAAGAGCTGCAACTGAATCACCGCCCCCTCGCCTATCCAAAGAATTAGAAAATCAGCTTATGCGCAGGGTAACCGATGAAGGAGAGGTGTACCAAGATGTAATTCTCTATATAAGCCACCACTTCCCTAAAATTCATCACTGCATGCAAGCCGAGATTCTAAAACCCAAGAATCTTCCAACTCCTACCTCCACAGAAAAACAAATCATGTCCTCTCCTGCTCCATCACCTGCTATCGACACCAAACACTCAAAAATCAAAAATCCCAAAAGAACCAAGATTTCTCCACTGCTACTACAAGTCGTGTAGCTCGTGAGACTTGTGCCTCCAAACGAGCCAAACCACAGAAAGAAACTCCACAAAGAGCTCATTCAACGCCTAAAGGAGCAACTCGCAAGTTGCACTTCACCGGCGATGAGGAAGGAACCACTCCAGCTGTCGCCCAAGGTATCATTCAGCGAGAAGAAGAGGAGGAAGTACAAAGTGACGAAAAGTCACAGCAGGAAGCTTCAGTGGAAGAAAAGGGTCAAGAAGAGGACATAAGGGATCCTGACCCAGAAACTGAAGCAATGCTTATTGAAGTATTTTGGGAACCAGTCGCTGACAGGTCACCGACGCCTCGTGAAACCAGTCACGACGCCAACAGCGATACAGAGTCCTCCCTATCATACCAACGGTCGAACAACGTCAAAAGGAAGAGAAGGAGAAAGGAAAGAAAAAGATGGTGCTATCCCCGCATGGGCAAAAGCTCGAAAAGCTCTTCTAAGACAAAAAGGCCACTGCTAAGCCACAATCATCTCATGCTGTCTCATGCCTAAAGAAGCTCAAGGAGTTGAAACCAGCTATGTTCAAAGTAGAGAACGTCAACGACAAATCCTGTCCTGTCTTACCCAAGACATTGGACTTGGACTGGATGGAGCAAATGGGTCTTGGAAAGATTCAAGAGCTCCCGGAATTCCAAAGATGGGTGGACTTCTTTTAGGAGCCAATCCCCGTCTACACAGAGCTGCTCAAAGAACACATGACATATCTTGGACCACTCCAGAGCGATAATGACGACGACTATCTCATCTCTACAATCCAAGGTATTACCGTCAACATCACTAAGTCATGGATATGTAAAAACTTTGGTTTAGAATATGAAGGGATTGTGGTTCCAAAGGAGACCTCCTGGAATAACTTAGGACCTCAAGGGGGAAAAATGGTCCAGCTTCTCAACCCTGGGGCTACAATGAAAAACTTCAACGCCATAGACATGTCTATCCGCTACAGGGTGCTCTTCAGTCTGCTCACCCATAATATCACCCCCACGGAACCAACACACTCACATTGTCAATTCAAGAGACGTGAGATTTCTTTATGCACTGAAGACAAAAGAGAAAATAGATCTTCCTGCAATGATTCTTCTTACCAATGAGGAAAGTCGTTTCGTTAATCAAGGACTGGTGCATGGGGGAGTAGTGACCAGGGCGCTACAACAAAACGGAGTGGACACCGACAGGTTCCAAGAGTGCGCGCGCACTGCTCAAGACAGCATATACTCGGAGATGTTATCCAAAATGGGGATCAAAACAAAGGGAGACCAGTTGGTGGTCGCTCAGAAACCAACCAAGAGCGAAGACTCGAAGTCATAGTCTTGCCCAACCATGAGAGCATCAGGAGTAAAATGAAAAAGAAGTATTTCACCGGTCCATGACAGGTCGGAGACCAGTCTGGATACCTCAACTAGAGATGTTCTTTATAGAGTGAGAGTCACTCTCACAGCTGTGCAGGCCGTCTCCTCTGAACCAAGTGTTCAAAACATGGTTCAAGGAGCAATAGACTTTACAGACTCCCTTATTGCCTGAGAGTTCTTAGTCTCTTAAAGACATGAGCGAGCTGTGAGAAACATTAGATCTAGGCTTAGATTTTGTTTTTCCATTACTATTTCTTTGCCTTTGACTATCTGTTTCAACGTATCAATGAAAATGTAACTAATTTTTGTTACTTGAATGCGTATGATGCGTACGAAATAATTTATTGTCTTGGATGCTTCTTCCTTGATTAAAAATTACAAAATGATCTGAGATATTTAGTCCTATCCATTCCACTAATCCAAACTCTAACCTTGACACCTCAAAAGCCGACAAACATAGCCCACAAGACGTAGCACCTCATTAAATGCCACTCACCGATCAGTCGTTGAGCATATCCAAAGTGTCTATAAAACTTGCTTACTCATTTTACCACTCACATTCATCTCACGAAATGGCTCAATACCCACAAAGCCCATCCAGCTCGAATGAGCAAACCATTCACTTCACCATTCGCAAGTTCATGACCACCAAACACCCAAAGCAATACGTCGCCCAAAGTTATGTTCAACCAGACTCTGACTCCCTTACAGCTTGGTCTATCACCTCAAGTATCACTCTATCATAATCACGTTCTCCACACTGCATGGAGTTCTCCATAGATTCTGATGAGTCTGACCTTTCTACCACAACTGAATCACCTTTGATCAACCCAACCAAAGCCACACCTTCTTGGATCAAAGCCGGTTTCTCGGAGGAAGATCCTACTTGCTCAGAGGATTATGAATGGGATACCCAACTATGTCACTCCATCTAGATTATCTTGATCATATTTTGTAGTTTGTAATTGTAACACCCTACCGCTAATCCAATCATTAGCTCCTAACCCGTCTCAATTACCAACATCAAAGCAGCGAAAATCAAACTACCAGCGGTGGGTATTACAATGCCGTTAGTCACCCACGTGACTAACAAGGCCAAATCCAATACAATAATTCAAATACAATATCGGTCTGATGGATTATTATACCAAGTACTCTATACCAACGATACATTCCATTCCTTATTCAAATCTCAAACCAAACACAAACTTCAATTCCATATTATACAAGTACAACCTCAATTCTATTATATAGTGAGTATCTACAATTCTTAAGTTTGCTGATAACAAATCAGACTCACAATACAATATTTCAATAAATACAACATTCCTAACCAACTACCCATGCTTATACAGCAACCCCGTCTTACACTCTCGGACGGTGATCGGCTTCATTGTACCTGGAAAATAAAAATGGTGCCCCTAGGGGCTCAGCAAATTGCTGCATATGAAATTCGCATACCCCGCGTGCTAATGGGGGTACACCGACTATTTGGTCGAGACCATGTGATTCATTTTAATCCAATCAACATGCAAGGCAACAATATATTATATATGTACATTAGGACAATCAATATTCGACATCGAATACAAACACTAACTCACACATCAAGGGGTTAGTTTATATTATCCTACACATAGGCCTCAAGGGTTTCTACCTCACTATGCCTTAGTCAATTCTTCAATGTATTACCCACTCTCTTGGGTTACTCTTAATCAAGTTCTCTTATTCTCAATCTTGACTCAACTTCTCAAGTTCTCAATCTCAAACTCAATCTCAATTCTCCACTCAACTCAAATCTCTATCTCAATCTCAATTCTCAAATTCTCAAATTCTCAAACTCTCAAATTCTCAAATCAAGTTCTCAATAAAATTCTCAAAATTCTCAAAGGCATCTTTTAAGTCATTGCCCATGACCTCCGGGCAGAGTCAAACACAAGACTCACCACCGGGCTTACAATCAAATGAAACTATACACCTAGTTCCTCAAATTCTCAAGGTCCATTTTTCTATCGGACTACTCAAATTCCCAACACTCCTCTCTCGGAGTTATATTTGAAATGACATGGATTAGCCTAGAAGTATCCCTCTCGATATCCTCTAATAGCTTAGGGAATTTTCAATGTCTAGTATTCTCATATTTAAGGGTTCCCTCAACGTATCGAATACTCTTATGTTCGGGATATTGTTTATATTAGTCGGATCCTCTCATTGTGGGTCGACTATCTTTCTATGGGGTTTGGTGATCCCTTACCATTCTCTACTTCTCTCAAGGTTCATGTCTTAAACAATCATCAATCCTCTAAATAGAGGTTCCTTATATACTTCCACTATTAATTGTTTTATGGATTAAATCAATTTGGTTCTCTAACCGTTATCGAGAGTCTACTAATCCCGTACACTCTCTCACATTCTAGTGAGTTCATAGGTTTGCGTTATCGTTTCTTGGTTCGATAGTTTTAGTGCGTTTCCACGTTTTCATTAATTTGCAATGTGACCCTTTCTACGAGTCACTAATCAGAAAACCCTCACTTAAGAGTCGGTCTCTAACACTAAGTTGGATTACACAATCAGTCAAGTATGTTAGTTCATATACCATGCATCAAGACATACATATCAAGCAATAAATCATTTTCATGCTTTTATCTTGATTAAGCTGGCACACAAGCACACAAATCAGAGAAGCACCGTTAGCATAAAGGGCATGAGAAAATCATACCTTTCACCAGGGGTTAGCTTTACCGTGTGACCTCACGTTCCTTGGTTCACACTTGTTCCACTAATAACATTAAAATGTTTCTGTTAACATTATGGTGTTACGGTATGTAAAACTAATACTCCCGTATTTAACCTTGTTATCCCGTTATTCCTAGTTTTGTTCATGTGTTCTTAAACTCACAACTTCCTCATTCACTTGTCAATCTTGTTTAAGCTTCTTAGGACATTTATATGTCACCAAACAACTCCTAAACAACATCTAAAACTGATACCAATCAAACCCCCATCATTTAGACCCTTAAAAACACATACGGTTGAATTTTAGGCATGGTCCGGGACATGGTCCGGGTCTATAGTCCCGGACCAATGCTCTGCATAAGTCTTGGCCATTTTTCTTGCTTGGTCCGGGTCCTGGTCCTGGACTAGGGTCCCGGACCACCTGTTCTCTCGACTCTCAGGGCATTTTTATGCTTGGTCCGGGACTTGGTCCGGCCCCTAAGTCCTGAACCCTGCTAAAACTTCAATTTTCAGCCCCTATTCCAACCTTAATCCACACATAATCATTCCCTAATCTTTTCATACGTTTTCCACATGTTTAAACACCTTAAAACACTCTTAATCATGTTCTAAATATCCTCAAATCATTGGTCCAATTCTTACCTCCATACTTGCTTAATTTCTACAATTTTCAATTCTCATATCGCACTTATGCATCCTAGTGCATTTCTAAAACTTCCCTTGACATCTTACTCTTTGTTTTCACCCAACTTGACCATTCCAAATCCTTCATAGACAATTGCATTATCTATACCCACGTCCAACTCTTAATTTCAAATTCTTGCACACTAGTTCTTTTCTAGTTATTCCAATGCACTTCAACACTCATTCGCTACAGATTTTACACCTCTCTAACCCATTCTTCATTTACCATTTCAAGGTTATTAATCCACTCAACTCAACCCAATACACACCTAACACCTCTCATTAATCAAGTCACCTAAAAACACTCCATTTCTACCGAAATTTCGCCATAGTTTCCCCATAAACCTAACATATACAAACTCTTCAATTCTCACCTAAATAAATCCTAAACTAGCCACATCCACAAGGGATCCTACCAGCACACAAGCTCAGTCCAAAATTCACCAAAATCTCCTCAAACAACAATATATATATATATTCAAATCATTTGGCTCTAAGGCCCTTAATTCAAACAACAATTCACAAGTTCCTCAAACTTCAACCAGCCACATTATCTCACATATTTTGGGTTCATTATTTAATTTAACCCATCCCAAATCCTAAAAGACATAAGATTAACATTAAGGTAGGTTTCTTACCTTGAATACTCAAATCCTCTTTTAAATCCTTCTCTTCCTCTTCTCCACTTCTCTTGACTCAAAATCGGCCAAGGCAATGTAATTGCCCATTTCCAACCCAACATTCAAAACAAGAAATGAGTCTAAGTAAAAATACTTAATCTCATTAACTAAGAATGCTTAAGGCACTGATTAAGGGATTACCTTTTGAAACCCTAGAATTGGTTCTTGCCATAAATCAAAGGAGGGCTCTAATGCACTATTTGAGGCTTGGAGAATAGCTCAAAACAAGAAAAGGGACAAGGCATAAGAGGGAGCAAATCGGCCACACTACAAGATGGAGAAAAAATGAGTTTCCTTCAGAACTTTTTACCTTAGGAGAAAGAGGAGACTCCAAGCTTCAAGAATATATAGTTTTCTCTTCAAATGGGATATACCCATGGATATGAACTTCACCATTTTTGGATTTTGAAAAGAGAGAATGGTAGAGCTTGGTGAGAGGAGCAAGAATATGTACTTATTTTTGTGTTTGGAGCTTTAATGAAGCTTGTACAAGGAGAGGAAGATGGAGTACCCATGGATGAACTTCAAAAATGTTCAGAACCAGAGAGGGGAGGAAGAAATCGGCAAGAAAGAGAGAGGAAGGAAGGAGAAGAAGGAAAAGAGAAATGAGGGAGGAGAGAGAGAGGAAAGTTGCTTTTTGTAACTTTTCCATTTTGGCTTTTCTTCTTCTTTTATTTTCTAGATAGGAGTGTGTGTGTGTGTGTGTGTGTGAGAGGCTGATTATGTCTAAAAAACCGGCCCCCACTTGTACACATGCTGGAGCGTTTTTCATCTTTTACAGAAAACGCTTGTTAATCTACCCAGTTTTTGCATTATTCACCAACCGGGTCTGTTTTCCGGATTTTTCTCGTTTCTTTAATTTTAATGGTTATTAAGCTTCCATTAATGTTTAATTATAGTTACTTGATTGACTATAATTTTTACGGGTTCATTTGACCACTCAAAGTCACGTTTTTGCGTTTTCTCGAAAAACGTGCGCTAAAGCTTTATTAGTGTTTTAAATTCATTTTATGGATCCGTTTTCTTCGGGAATTGTTCCCGTATATTAATTAGGCATTATTAAGCTTTGGAAATCCATCTAAGACCCTTTTCGAGGTCGTATTCCTTCTATGGTCCCGTAACGCTCATTTTTGCGTTTTTCGCTTTTTAAGCGTTTTCTCTTTTCTTTTGGATTTATTTTCTTTACCAAAATTCTTTAGGCAATAATAGGCCCTCAAATATCATATTAGATTAATTTAATCTCCCTAATTAAGTTCGGAGTATTTCAGTAATCTATGGAATGTCATGGCCTTTACAACATCTTACGTCGTGTAGTTGTTCCCTATTTTGCTGTATGGCAAAGGGGGAAAGAAAAGTATATGTACTTGTGAGAGTATGTCTATTGTCCTTTTATTATGTATCATCTGAATGAAACTCTATCTATGATAACATAAAAGCTGTCACTTATGCTATCATTCGTTAAAATTCTTTCATTCTTAAAAACCCTTAATAAACTCAGGGGGAATCTCTCAAAATTTTGATTACCAAGTACATATAAGTGTATAGGTTGCCATAATCAAAAAGTGGGAAATTGTTAAGACAAGTTCCTTTAGTTTTGATGATAGCAAACCTTGTGTTGTCTATCTAATCCATTTGTCAAGATTCACGATTTCAGATAGACAGGTGAATAAGTGGCTTAGCACGCAAGGTTGCAAGTGCACTTAAGTCATGAGTGACTTAGCACACAAGGTTGCAAGCGAGCTCAATCCACGACATGTGCTCTACCAGTCGGGCACCTGTCGGCGAGAGCTCCGGAGAACTTCT